>VWZU01001778.1:510808-533456 GCA_013397095.1 Sterrhoptilus dennistouni
GGGCGCGGCCCCGCCGGGAATGGCGGCCTGCAGCAGGCGCTGTCCGCAGCACCGCCCGGCCCCGGCCCTGCCCGGCAGCATCACCAGTCCCGGCGGAACATTTCCCGCCTCTTCGTACCTCTGCAACTTGCAGCAATAGCAATTGCTTGGCTCATAAGCCAGAGCTGGCGGGAAGAAGCTGTTCCTCAGTCAGTGACCTCTTTAGAGCAGAGTTTGTACGTAAAAAAACAGCAGAACGACAAAGCCTCTTTTCTCAATCCTTTTCCACAACGCAGGGTGCCGGAGGTGCAAAATGTGGCAGAACAAACCTTGTGCTGCCCTTCCCCTGCCCGTGTGAGGAGCGTCCCTTGCAGTGCCGCTCCGGTGACAGCTCGAGTGGCGGCCGGGGAGGCTGTGCACGGCACAACGATGACTGATCGCTGAAATGTCTCCCTGCAACGCTGCAAAATCGTTCAACACACAAGAGATGCTTCTGCAAAATTATCCCCGGTCTGTGAAGCCGTGCCGAGGCAGGCGAGGTTGGTCTGCACCCGTGTGGGGCTGGCGGCCCCCGAGGCCGGGCCAAAGCCCATCACAGCCCTGCTGCATAAAGAGCTGCAGAGATACCAAAACCACTTGTGTGGGGTTTTTGTATGTCTCTAATTGAAATAAGCATAGATAAACCCGAAGCACAGAAAGTCGTCTCTGCACCAATAAGAAGCTTACAGGACTGCTTTAAAAGTGATGGGGTTTTCTAAACAGCAATAACATCCTGGCACATCTGTGAAGCTTGATGCAATGAGTGTCTAAAGGTAGAAATAGGTTACAGACACTCGTTATCTAAATTCTTCAGTATTTCTGTTACTAGAGTGTTTTCATTGCTCTTTTTCAAAATCCCGTTCTTGAAGAGTGAGTCAGCAAGAAGCCTGTGAATGTGTCAGGGAGCAATGTTTTAAATAAGGTTTTGCTGCTAAGCAATTATTAAAGAGCATGTTTACATATGAAAAAATTACAAATATGCATATGAACATAACAGCCCAATTTTTTCACTCTGGTGAAAGTTTTCTTCCTAACTACGGTTTTCAGGATCACATTCTTGATGTGCTAGTGTAGGGATTTTGAGTTAACTTCCTTGGTAATTTGTTTTGTTCGTTTCATTTGGTTACCTGGAAGTAGATCAGTTTTTAATTTAAACTTACCGTGGTTTCCTTTTCAGAGCCCTGCTGAGTACAAACTGCTTTCCTGCTGGCATGAACACTTCTTACTGTCTTTTTTCCAAAGAACTCTTTCTAAATATTAAAAACAATCTAACCACTCTTCCTTGTAATCCTAGCCAAGTGGAACAAGTGCAATGAAACCTTTATGGGGAAATTATATGCCTGTGTAATTATAATTTTTATGAGTTCAAGTTTGCTAAAGTGAAACATAAAAGTGAGAATGCAAACTTGTTCTCTTTCTTACCTGGTTGCTTAAAGTATAGTAATGTTTCTGAAAAATTCTTGTTTGAACATCTCAGGTTTAAACCAGCTCGATGTCTTAACAAATGGAAAGGAAATTGGTATAAAGCATTGCTAAAGGCATCGCCTTGTTCTGGAGTATCTTCCAGAACAATCTAATATGACTCATAAAACAAATTTGTTGTATTAATTTACTGTAATAATCCTATAATGACTGTACAAATAATAGAAGTACATTAATGTCAGAGAACCTGAAAAAAGCTTTTAGAAGTGACATCATCCCATCATTCAACGGGAGATAAATATACCAATTTCAGGGTTAACAAGTCATTGTTGGCCCAAACAGTCTCCTGTAAAGCAGACTGTTTAAAGGATAACTTCAAGGGCTTTGGTCTATTCAGGGCAGCAATATATTCTTAGAGTTAGCTTACAATGACCAAAAGTTCTAGAATGAATCAATGGGAATAAAAACCAATCACGTGTTTATTAGAAAGGATTACATCGATCAAGCCATGGTAATTCCCAATCAATCAGCTCTGAATGATGATGCTACTTTTTTTTTTTTTTTTTTTGGCAGGTACTTTATGTAGGCCATGTCCAAAGCCATGTGTATGGCAAAGGCAATATGGAGTAGTAAACAGAGTTCATTACATTTCTAAATATATCACATTCTAAACATTCTGAGTGAAAACATGCCCCATCAATTAAAAGCAACCATTTAAAAAACAATGTATTTACAGCAATGTCAGTACACCAACATCTGTTAAATGTATGCAGGTCTGCCATCTTATGGAGCCTGAATGGTACTGCCAAATAACAGGATGTGGAGCTATGTGTTCATATTAGGTGAATGGTTTGAATTTTTCCTTTACAGGTAATGTGCGCTTTCTTCTAAAACTCGCGCCATTTGGATGCACCCTTTTTACCTGATTTGTGTATTTGTAGGATTTATATGTGCATGCAAGTGTACATGTGTAAACAATGTAATCAAATAAAGGTATTATGCTGCAAGTTCAAGCATATAAAAGCTGTGAAGAGTTGAAGTTGGTTGTTTGCATTATATGACAGCCTGAAACAACATAATCATATGCAATTTTTGGAGAGAGCTCTGTCTGCTCTGTCTCTAATTCAGCATTCAGGTTAGATGGTGCTATTTAGTAAGTGGCTGTTCAGAATTTTGCTTTAGCCTCTTTGTTTGGAGTGTGACTGTGCTGTATTTGCTGCAAGCTAGTCAAGTCCTGTTTAAAAGATGAAATTATTAATTCCTCTATGGGCTTTTCTGCAGCTGTTATTATTTGAGTATAATATGAACAATTTTGAATTAAGTTTATACAGGCCAAAGCAGACAATCATCATGGCAATTTTCAGCCCAAGTGATTAAATTTTGGCACAGCTATGAAAGTTGCTAAAATGATGGTTGTTTGTTTGTTTTTATTTTCTATTTTTATAAAAGCTGATGTCAGATAAACTTGGTAAGTGACTTTTGGGTCAGCCAAGAACAAATGCACAAGAACGCAAGACTTATTTATAATTAGTACATGTATAATAATACATGATTTTGTCTTTAACTGGTGCAAAATTTATTTTTAGGTGAAAGGGATTCTTCAGGAAGACCTTATTACTTTGCTTTTTAAAAGTTTGAGGTGAGTTAGGAAAGTGGTTGATCTAAGTGGTTGCAATGCAGTCAGATACTGTAGTGGAACACTTAAGATAAGCAAATTGTCCAGCATTCAGTGAAGTTTTGCAGAGTTTTACCAGCTGCTGGAAAATCTAGTAGTGCCTGGAATCTAAACATGGAGGATGCCTGATTTTTCCCAGTTGTACCTGTATGAGAAAATACTCTACATTATACTTTCTCCACTTGGTGTAATTTGCAAATTTCATATCTACCTTGATAGTCTTGCTGGAAAAAGACATTAAGCACAAACTGCCATTTAGATTACTGTCAACTGAATTTGATGATGTGAAGTACTGCTTACCACCACAAAGAAATCTTGGTATAATTGGTTTTCACTACTTGAATCAGTTCATTATTGTCATATATCAATTTTTTTTGTGTTTCATCTAAAGGTTTTCCAGTTTCAGACAGATGTCAGGTAACCTTGGCACTTTGTTTGAGGAAGTTATCTTGTGTCTCAAAGGTCATGCCACATGTTACTGTGCCTTAAACAGTATAAAATAAGACATCTTTTGGTTTTTGTGTGTTTTTTTTTTTTTAGTCAACAAGATGTTAACCTGTAAACCACATATGTTATATGATAGCAGTAAATTTTTCCATGTCCAAAATCTACATTATCTTCAAAGTGGATAGTTTTGAAGGTGTACAGACACACATTCAAACCCATTGCCATATACATCTCTCACTGGAGACCTGCTGCCAGATGCACATACCAGAGGAGTATTTCATATATAATTCTGAGCTCGAGGTGTGGTCAAGCAGCTGCATCCTCAGGATGACAGCCAGTGAGCATAGTGTTTGCTAAGTTCATTGCTGGCATGTGTATTCCAATGCAAACAATCTCCTGCTGCTGTAGGTATCCATGTCTTTTTATGAAAAGAAACTTTAGGAATGGCAGCAAATTGGCATAAGGGTATGATTTTTGTGTGAGTGGCACATAAATATGACAAATTCCTAACAACTGCAATATTAACTCCTTTGTAGTTGCATTATACAACCCTCAATATTATATTGAATAGTTTTAAGCCATCCTCCATTGAATTTGCCTCTTGCCAAATTAGGGATATAATTTCTAAGATTTGTCTTTGACTATTTTCAATGGTTATCCAAATTTGGTTAACCTATATATGCTAGTTAGTTGAAATAGAATACAAGATAAAGCACAGCTGGCTTCTTGTGGTATGGTTTCAGAGGTTAGTAATGGGCACCACAGTGATAGATTCATGTGTCACTAAAGGTGCTAGGTACCTTGCCAGTCTTGTATGGAAGTTTGTAAAGCTGTCAGTAGCCAGCTTGCAGTTCTGGTTACCACAGCTTTCAATTCTTACAATATTGAGAGTTTATTTGCTAGAATTTCTGTATTAAATGAATTCAGTGTTTGTGGTCCTACACCAATTCCACCCAGCAAAGTTTGCATGGTACCTCTTTTATTTCTGTATTCTATTGATGAGTGTTTTTTGTAGCCAACATAGAGAAAGATGCTATATTCAGCACAAGTCTTGTTCCATGCACCAGTTGGCTAAATTCAGATCTATGTTCATCTCATTAATTGTGGAGCCATAATCATGGGGTCTCATCCATCATGCAGTTGCCTTAAATAAAGGAATACCTTTGTTAAGAGGTTGTTTTGGTTGTTGTATAAGCAATTCTAGTTGCATGTAAGATACAGAATCAGGAATAAGTAGTATCTTAATTTTGTCCATTTGCATTGACTTCCTATTGATTATTAGCAGTGTTTATAGAAAAATTGCTGAAATTATCATGTTGTTCTCATTGTTTACAATTTGAGTAATTCTTAGGAGCTCTTAAAGTATGATTGATTGTCCTATGTGTCTGTAGTACCCACTTCATTTTTTTGATAAAATAATTTGCAATTTCCCTTCCAGTATTACATATAGCTAAAGTCAGCCTAATTTTAGACTTTAGGATTACTGTAACATTATCATCTAGTATCAGTTCTTGACCCAGAGCTTATCTGTGAGATAAATGTATTTCCAGCCTTCAGGAAGGACCAATATAATCTACTTGGTTACTTTCTCAGAGTACTTTACCTTCCTTGACATTGGCAGCCTGTTGTTCTTTTAACAGGTGCTGCCTCATTTTAAAAATAAGCAAACAAACAAACAATCCAAAACCAACACCACCAAACCCAAGAAGGTATGCATTTACTATATGTATTGCCGACACTTTTGCCACAGGCAATCTTCTCCTTGCATCCTGTTGAAATAAATCATAACTCCCTATGTGTCTTAGCCATTCTGGTATCCACTTACTAGACTTTCTCAGAAGGTACTTGAATGTTTTATATCTGTATTAATAAAGATTCTGGGACAGTTTTGTGTCCTCCTATTCATCATGTACCTAAAACTGCAATTTCTTGACTTGGTCCCTGCCATGTAAAGTCAAAACACTACTATTTAATTCCAGAAAATGCTTGATGGAACACTAATATTTAATTCCAGTGAATGCTGGATGATAGCATTCATACTTTAGTGAACCATTTCCTCATGCATTCCAGTTAGAGTATGATCTGCATACTGTAAAATTGTTACTTTGGTGGGAGGATCATTGATTCCACCTGTTTAGCTAACGTGGCACAGACAAAGATGGGGCCATGGTTAAAATCTTGGGGTATGTGATAAAGGTAAAAATTTGCTCCCCGAGTAGATGCAACTGTGGTTTCTCTTGCTCTTGTATCAGGATCATAAAGACCATTTCTCGTGTTGCTGACACACCCACCCACAGAAGGGCATTTACTGTCCTGGGAACCAGGGGCTGTTAAAGAGCCAGTTGCTTTATGGAAAGTATTGCCCTATAGTCAATAGTTGTATGCCATATCCTGTCTGGTTTCTTAAAACTGGGCTATTATACAGTGAGCTTTTTCTATAGTACCCAATTGTTTGACTTAATTCTGTCACAGGTTTTATGGCAGGGAGTTATGGCTCTGAGCCTTCTTTCATTGTGGTGCTTGTTTGATCGGTCTCAAGGATTGATTGACTTCCTGGATGTAACCTTTAACTTGTTTGGTATCCATCCTAGCATACATTCCATGACAACAAAACAGACTGATATAGAGCAGGGGCTCTCAGGATTAATCCACAGGATTTGGTGCAACTGGAAGCATCAAACTTCTGTCCCCAAACTGATGTGCTGGGTGTGCAGGAAGATACATGCTTTCACATCAGCCTTCTTACACCACTTCTGTACCTGTATCCATGCATCATATACTGAGGTCCCAAGCTTTAACTTGTTTCCCTCATCTCCAGAAGAAGAAGCTGGTTTCATTTCCTCATATGCCTACACTCCACCTGTGTCACATTTCTGAACTTGTCTTGGTCCCAGAATCTTGGGAAAGCTGGCTCTTAGCTAGGTTTCCACAGATACAGAGGCAAGAGCTGCTGACCCGGACATCAGCAAAACACTGCCCATCAGCTGGCTGGTCTTAGCTGCTGGTCATACACGACTGCAGGGGTGAAGGAGCTTCAGGTTGCAGAGAAACTACTCTGTGCCAAAGCATACTGGAGATACAGGAAGACTTCACTGTATGAATGGTTAGTGACTGCTTGGAACGACTTCTGCAGTGGCAATTCCTCCACTGCTCATGTATATTCTATTTGTGGCCTTCTTTGCAATTAAAAGAGTGTTAAAAAGGCGAAATAATGTTGTTAATTAATGGTATTATTGATCTTGTCCGAATCAGAAACCACTTTATTGCTTAAACCCTCACTGTGTTTCTCTGCTTAAAGTGGTCAGAAGCTGGCCCCTAATACGAGTGAAATCAGAAGGTGGATGAAATTTTTGTGCAGAGCTGCTTTTTAAAAAAATCTAACTGCAGAGATTAAAATATAGTTGAGTTACTATGTTGAGAAAAAAAATCTATAAATTTTTGTCATTATTTATGTGCCTTATTCTTAAAATGGTTGTTACTGATAAAGTAAAATGGCAAAAAATACCCCTGAAATTGGCTTCCACTCCGCTTTCTTCACCTCCAAAACAGCAGGGAGATCACAGGGAGCTCAGAGGTTGCTGTGTAAAAAATACTGTTCCACATCAGACTGGGTCAATATGTTTCTGTATCTATGTCAAAATGAGGTTCTTGAATGGACTACTTGCTGCTGGTAGGAGGAATACATCCATGAAGGATTGTATTCTAAACTTTAACAGTAAAAGATTTTTTTAACTTTGAAGCATGACTTGTTAAAATGTTTCCAGAATTATTGTGAACAACCACAGCTCCAGGTAGTTTGGTATTTACGTACGTTTTTAGAATTTACCCAGTTCTTGACCTTGGTGGATTTCCGTAGCAATATGTTTCACCATGCAATTACTTATTGATTTGGCAAACAGTAATCAAGAGTATTCTTTCTTCTACAAAAATGATGTGAGATTTGATGTACTATTACAAAGGAGGAAATATTTCAGCTCTCTTATTTTGTCTGGGAAACTGACATACAGCAAACTGCCTTCAGCTGGCTGTATCTTTTATATCAGATTATTTTATGATGTCATATTGGGATTTTTCTGTTAATTTGCAGTGTCAAGGTGTCTTAGGGTGGATGCTTAGAATTTTTCTGAAACATAACATTTTCTGGGTTTTCTAATAATTCAAACCAGCTTTATCTAGTTATTTTCAGCTTTCATAATTATGTGCAATTTTTTACCTTCATGTATAAACCAATGAGTATCATTTAGTCTAACATTTGGTTTACTTCTGTTTAACAATAGAAGCCTGTACAGATGGCTGCAAAACAGAACCCACAGACACAGTTGGATTTGTACATTTGTGCTGATTTCTTGCTTAAGGGAACTCAGTTCAATATGCTGTACTGCCAGATCCATCCCTGCAGTCATTCTCTTGGCTTCAGTGGATGGCCACATGGGATTGCTGGTGCTATCTGGCAAAGCTAAGAGATTCTGTACAATTCCAATTTGAATTGGACAATATGAAAAAATGAAGTCTGAAGAGCATGCTAACTGTGTTGGGCTTTGGACAGTTCAACCATTTTGTCCAAAGTAGGGGCCATAAGAGCCACTCTCCATTCAGAGACCACAAGAAACTATTAAAACTTTGATTTACATAGTGGGCAGTAGAAAATATTGTGCTCAGCCTGGGCCCTGTGTAGGTGCAGACAATAGGAGGGTCAAAGAGTTCAGCTGATTTTCTGAAGATTTAGAAATAATTTCAGAACTGAGGAAGTCATTGGGAAGTTGCTCTAATTCTGTCTGTGTGGCATTAGAAATGCTGGAAGGAAGACTTTCAGAATACAGCTGCCTACAAAAAGTCTGGGAACTACAGGCGAATAAATTGTTCCTATTCATGTAAATTTCTTTGTGCTCCATAAATCAAGTTGTAATGCCCATTATTCCTAAAAAAACAAGGACCATATCAAATTTCATCAATTTCTTTTCCTAATGGAAAATCCCTTAAAGATGTAGAAATCTAAGCATCTCTTGGGGCTAAAAGGAATTGACACTTCTAGAGAATATAGTATTCTACAAGATTGCAGCATAGGAACAGGCCAACAGCTTGTTTGGCTTTGTTAGGTATTGCTTGTACAGGGCAAGCAAGACACACAGAACTGCAAGTCCTGAAGCTAACTTGTTTTTAAGAAGTTGTGCACCTTATCTGAATATATGCCAAGTATAAAAATAATAAGTTGTGAATTTTTGATAACCCATTAAAGGCAAACTGCGATAGCGATTACGTTAAATTACTCGTGCTCACTTATAAGTTGGCTTGCTTTTCTATGGCAAACAACATTCTTTCAAAATAATCCAAAATGGTGAGCACATTTATGGTGCAATACAAATAAAACAGAATAATCAGCTACAAAAATGCTATCCAGAATTAAAATGTACTTCCACACTAAGAGGTGATCATAGTTTGTAGAAAACAACTGTGCTTGTAAACAGTGTTAGCACCTTAAAAATCAACCAAGGAAGAATCACCTTATAACTTCAGCTGAATTCTCATGCAGCATAATTGGGCTGGAGCTGGCCCAAAGATGAAATGCTTCTCAACACCCTTCTCCTCCTGATTGTAATATTTCCCATTTTTCCTTCGCAGGTAGTACTTTATAGTGTTAATGCCTCACTGGTGGTGTCATCTATGACATTTTGGCCTTTTCATTTTGCTCCCACACTTTCTTCCAGAAACTGGCCAGGATTTTTGCTGTTGATATTTTAATGCTATCTCCCCAGTTGCCTGTAGGAGATTTTGTTGGGTCACATATCCAAAGCAGATCCGTGCATGTGGATCGTATTCACCTGACCTAAAAGGCCTCCCATAATCCTGCCTGCTGGGGATCATTTCCACATGAAGGCGCCTACAGCTGGCCTGAAGCCCAGCTAGGTTTGAGCTGTTCTTGAGGGGAAGCAATGTGGTGTGACTGCAGCACGCTGTCTGTCACTCCTGGTTCTGGGAACACGGTGAGGAAAAAACTTCAGCTGTTTTTTTACAGAGGCCACTTAGATTTGACAGAATTTATGATCTCTGGCTCTGTGGGAAGGTGCATGTATTGTTTCCAAGCCAGGCACAGTCTTACAAGAGATGTTTGTACAGCCATGGGCTTCAGCTAATACCTGTGCTGGAGGCAGGGTGGTTGGTTTTACATTTGTGGCATAGATAATCTGCAATGAAAATAATCTAATAGTGGATAATTAGGAATTGGCTCAATGGGTGTTTCTCACCCATTGGCTCAATCCTGCTCTTAGTTTTGATCTTGCACAGGCTGTTACTTTGCTGCTGTCCAGACACCACTATCAGCATGAGGTATCCCTGCTTTCCTGTTTCTGTTCCCTCTTCTGCCTGTGGCATGCCAGCCATTCAGTTGTGCTAGCAACTGAATGTGTTAGTGATTATTGCAATCAATAATTCTTTTTTAACTCCAGTCAGTTCCTTGACTTAGTGCTGACAACTTTTTAATGAACCTTAGTTAAGAAGCCCTGCAAGCAATTTTCTTGGCACAGCTGAGGGGCACAGGGGTATTAAGAAGGTTTTAAGCTACTACTGCCATTTTTAATCATGAAACAGTAGCCGCAGTTCAGCTGTATTTCTGTAATTTCACTAATTTTATTAACTATACCATTGTAAATTAGGAGTAATCACAAATAAAACAATGCTTTCATGATCACCAAGCCTGTTTTGAGAAGGTGAAATAATAAAAAAAAAACCAGTGATGGTAGGTAGTTGGAGATTTGAAAGAAGGCTTTTTCTCCCTTGCAAATAAAATAATTTAGGAATGGCATCAGTAAATAGAATTATTTGATTTCAGCAGATGAAAAAACTATTATCTTCATTTTAGTACTGAACTACCACTTAGAAAACTGCAGGGTTACAGAATTACAAATCATACAAGTACTCTCTAAAAAATTCAATTGCTTCACTGAGCCATGTACCACTGTGCACTTCATGGCTTGTTGGGAATGAGAAGCAATAGAGCCTCAGGTTTGCCAGTCATCTTTGTCATCAACTTCAGTGAAGGAAAGGCTACAAATAAAGTTGCTGCTGGAGACGTCTGCCCCACAGCTGGGTGTGGCAGGACCAGACATTGCAGAGAAATAAATGACTGCCCTTGGAGCTGCCTCTGTCATGCCACCCCACTTGTGGGGAGGGGGAGAAACCTACAGGGTGGAGGGAGACTGATGATTATCAGGCTTCAGAAATCCCTTCTAGGAGTGCTATCTGATGGGTCTAACTGTGGTTTTTGTTGAGAGGCTGAGATTCCTTGTGTGCAGAAAACATAATTGAAAAGGAGAAGAAATCCAAACAAAGGTAATAAATGCAGAGCAGGCACTTTGACAAGGAGCAAACAGATTCCCTTTTGACAAGCAGCAGAACTTATGACTGTCAAGCTCTTTCGTTGAAAGGAAAAAAAGATGTCAGAATCTGCTGCTGGAGAAATCTCCCACCCAATCTGACTATCAAAACACAGCTGGCAACCCCAGGGAAGAAGATCCCTGAACAACAGGGAAAAAAACCACATGAAAATACTCTATTTCTTTTGACTTGAGAAGAACAAAGTCTGTCACCAGGAAACTCTGGCTACAGCTATAAATTGACATTTTCTAACTCTGGCCTTTCTTACTGCTTTCCTCCCTCCCTCTTTCCTCCTTAGTCTCCCCAAGCACCTCTCCTCATCTTATCTATGCTTCTGACAACTCACTAACTCACTGTGCTGATTATCTGAATGTCCTTCTCTCTGGGCTTGTCTGTGACTGCTAGTCCTAGTAATTTACCTTTCTGAAATAGTTATTTACTCAATAGCAATAAAAAGTAATTACTTCTAGCAGCCAAAGAAAAACCCTGATCTTAGCATTTTAAAATAGGATACTTTACAGTCAAGGTCTTAAAGTCTTCAGGGTTCATATTTCTGTAGTGGTACTCTAGTACAGGGCCTCCATTAACGATTATGGCTGTTCAAGAACTTCTATAATGTCAACACTGGAGTCTCTTTCCTTTCTAGTATAGTGTTCCTGGGTTTTTGCTAACAAATATGGGATACCAACTCACAAACTGAAGGTGCAGTGTTCTATAAATGAACTTGGATGAACCAAGCAGAGCCTGCTTTATGTAGCTCTTCCTAAATGAAGGCTGCTCTGACAGTGTTTAGAGATGCCGCAGTTCATGTGAGGCTACTGTGTGCTTCTGCCAAAGGCCGTAACATAGTTTGGGGCGGAGTGCAGCTTCCCCTTTCAGTGTCACGGTGCCAGAAGTTCTTGATTTAAGCATATGGTGTACTTTCTTCATTAAAACAGCAATGTGCTTAGCTCAGAGGTACTTAATTCTAAAGCTCACTGATACCTTTTTGATAGCAGAGTTGGTAGAACACCATTTAAGTGTTATTTGGGTTTGAGGACTTTGAGCAGCCCTAAATATCAGGAATCAATGGTTGTGATTCCTAGGAAATACAGCTGCAGCATTACATTGCTTTCAGCATGAGATTGTCTACCATGATTAGCTATACTTTAATTAAGTTGTTCTGGATATACTGATGAACACAAACAATAATTTCTTCATCATTAATTAATTGTGTAAATTGTTATCTGCTTTTCTATTTGCTTCTATATGGATTTCTTTTTTGTTTTATATATATATATATATGTGATTTCTAGTTCAGAATGGTAACCTGATTGCTAGGCTAAATTGTAGAAAGAAGAGCTCATATATAATGTGGATAATAATGAAAAGAGTAGACAAGAATTGTTTGTCAAAGCAAAGTGTATGGAATAAGAAACTGTCATTGAAGCATCTTAGAAGTTGTCCATATTTACATGACACTTCATGTAAATAAACTGAAGTAATGAAAATAGGTGAGAACTCCTGTGTCCAAAAAAATCTCATATAGCCAGATGGGTAGAAAGTATTTCAGATAATGGCTGCAGTTGAGAAAATGAACTCAGGGTTAATGAAAGCCTAACAGCTTTGAACAAAATTTATGATCTGAGAGAAACTAATAAAGAATCTGTGGGGAATTAAAAAAGAAAGTAACATTTAATAAAGGAAGAAAGAGTACTTGGGATAGACAGTGAGATAAATGATTTGTGTAAAATACTGAGTGTCTGGGAAAAGAAAAGGAACAATGTATGCCTGGCCATTTGTGAGCAGATGGTCATGTGTGGTCATGATCATCCTGAGTAGGTTTTCTTTTCATCAAAAAGGAAATAAATATGTATGGGAGACAGATATGCACTACAAGCTTTTTGACAAAGGGTTGTCATCTGGTTTTGTGCATGTCTGGGTGTGGAACAGTGGTTGTGAAGAGAGAATTCTAGAGAGAGACAATTCATACAGGATCATAGCCTAGTCAGCATGGGAGAGCCTTCAGAATATCTTCTAGTCCAACCTCCTGTTCACATTGCAATGAAGATGGTTGCAAACATATTGATAAAGTTGTGCATATTCATGCTTATGGTACAGACTAACAGATTTTTGAAGTACTCAATTTTCTTGGGAATTTGTAAATTTCAAGCTGCTCCATTCCTGTATGTATGTATAAAATAAGCTACAGAATATAAAATTGTATATATATTTTCACTCTTACCCTGATGCAGGTGTATGGGCATTCAAATTATTTTGGCTTAAGCTATTCTTATTCTTGCAGTAAGAACTAGGTTTGAATTGCCATCATCCTTACTTTTTCTCCTAATAAATTTAATGAATGTAACACTGGTTCCAGCCTTCTGAGCCAAAATAACTGCTTTTATGCAATTTAATGGGTATAGCAAAACACTAAGGGACAGGTAAGGTGAAAAAGAAGTGCATGAAAAAAGCACAGACATACCTTTGAGGACATACCTATGGTTCTTTGAGAAAGAACCATAAAAATAAAATTAATGTTCTTTCTTCTCTACATGAAAATTACATTTCCAATTGCTGTTATAGAGCTTACCAAGCATACTTATCTATGCATTCTCCTCTTTTCAAGGTTGTGCAGCATACTGATGCTTTTAGGGTAGAAAGGAACAGCACATCAGCAGAATAACTGCAGTCTGGATGATAGGACTTTCCCTGCTAGTAAGATAAAATATTAAATTTTAATAAATATATAATTGATTAGTCCCAGTTAATACAGTATTATGACTTAGTGATGCCATCCATAATTTAGGTATATTAGGTTGGGTTCTTTATAGGCTTAATAATCTTCAGTGTGCTGAAAGAACAGTGTAATAGTTGAGGACAGCAGGATTTCAGGTCATTATGCTGTATATTTTTTTAACTGTGTATTTATCAACTAGCTTTAATGCCCATCATATCAGTTGTCTAGTGACAGCAATCAGCATTCTTGCAGAGAGGTGGCATTGCATATGACTCAAGCATTATACAAATTGTCTGGTAATAAACTTTTCAATACTGATAATGGATATCTATGTGATGTTATTTACAAGTCGAAATTCTCTAGGAAAGTTTACAGTCTTATTGGCAGCTGAATTAATGTAATTTTGCAGCACAAATGGAGACTGGAGAAAGGAAAATCTGTATGCATCTCAGCTCAATTGTTGGCAAAACATGGGGATGAGGAAGATTTCGGACAAGGTTGAAGAGATATTAAAAAATGCAGCTGTACAGTGAAAAACATGGGCTGGTAATGCCACTACGGCTTAGGTACTTGTGCAAGTGACAACAAAAGCTTTTTTATTTTTTTACTGGTAAAAATAAAAAGCTTTTTTATTTTTTACAAACTGATGCTATTTTAGACTAATTTGTGCAGGTAGGAAAGATGGGGAGGAAACTGGTTGTGTTTGAAGTAAAAACAGAACAGTCCTCTCTCCATTCCCACCTGGCTGAAAAATCCAAGTGTAATGGAAGAGTAAACAAAACTGTTCTGACAAAGTTTTACAGGGCATTTTTAGTACTATAAGAACAAATATTGGTAACTTAGACATAGTAATTGAGGTAATAAATCAGAGGCTTAAACATGACGGAGACCTGGAATTTATCTAACAGATACAAAAAATGTCTGGAATTTACATTCCAAGTATGAAAGAGGGATGACTAACTACCTTCACAGTCAGAGCAAAAACAAGGAAAAGCTCTGTATATAATGGAGAAGGGAAATGAATGAATCAGGAAAGCTGATTTGGAGTCTTGAAGGTGCAGACTCAGGAAGATGTGCCAAACCTAACTCAGAACTAGATCTTGCAGAAGACTGAAACAAAAAGACTATTTAGCAATATAGGCAGCACATTGCAACTAGCACATAAAGAAGGGAGAGCCATAAAGGTTTTGTATAATCTAGTTGCATGCCCCAGCCTAATGAGTAATTTTTGCAGCTTTCAGAACAAAGATGCAGAAAGGAAAGGCAAAGCCAGAAGAGAATATACACAAAGTGAAAAGAACTGTGGGATGAAAGCTAATCTACGAGAGCTCAACTTGGTTCAAAGGGGTGGGGAGCATTATTGACTAGTGAAAAAACTAGGGAATTAAATTTTATGGTTTGTGGTAGATATTTTAATCCACCTGTGGTATTAAAGTGGTGCTATATAACAAGCTTCACTTTTATTTTATAAGCATTTGCTATATTTGCAGTTATTCTGTTAGTCTACAATGAGACATAAAGCTTTAAAATAAAGCTTGAAATTAATGAACAGTATGGAAATAAATGGAAGATGGGATAAAATACAGTTCAAGTTTACCAAATATAGACCATGAGTGTATTTTAACAGCAGCAGAATTTTTATGATGGAAACCTGTTAGATACAACTAATTTTTATCTCAGTAAAGCATTTGACAATGTTGCACTTGTGAGATTATTAGGTGAAATGGGAAATAGCACAAGAAATGTAAGTTAGATAAAGAAGTGGCTAAAAGAGGGAAGAGAATAGATCTGTGCTGGAAAGGGGATTATGAGACCAAAGAGAGAATTCAGTGGGGGCTCCTTATACCAACATTTGACCAATATTATTTAACAAAGGCAATGACATAAAAATAAGAATGTGTTAATTAATCTTGCTGATGGCAAAAGCAGAGGCATTGCTCACAATGAGCCATAAATAAAAATTTCAATCCTATAAAGCAGGTGATCTATGGAAGTAAAGCTGAATTTAATACAGAATAGAAGGCCGTGACCGTAGGGATTATTAACAAATTTTTCTGGTATAATAAAGGAAGAAATTGTTTGGAAATGCCCAATTATAATTATTAATTATGGTCATTATGAGCCACTAGTATGATTCAGGCAACTAAATGTTAAATGCAGGGCTGTGGAATATTTCCAGTAGAGACTGAGAAGTACCATTGTGTCTTGAATACTGTGTACAGTTCTAGTTCAGAATATGAAACTGAGAAAAACGCAAAAAATTCAGTGGGCTGAGCAATGAAAATTTTTAAATTGCTTAATGTCAGAAAGGCTGAGTGGAATATGATTGCTGTCTGTGCATAGATTATATCCAGGTTAGCACCCTCATGAAGCAGAGAGCTATTTTAAGCTGTAGGAAATTGCTGGCCCAGAAGCAGATGGATATAACATAAATACAATTAAGGAGGAAGTCAGGATGTTTCTAAGCATTGGAACATTGTGGTTCTGGACCTGTCTCTGTACAGGAGTTGTGGGTTGAAAAGCCCAACAAATTTCAAAACTGAATACATGAACACACTTACGTGGTGAGGTTTTCTGCAGAGAAGGCTGAACTCGGTGACTCAGACCATCCAGACATATGTCCGCAAAAGGTTAGAGACTAGGCATAAATGGCAAGATCAACTTCATTTTGGGGAAAAGTCTAATGAGAAATTAGCCTGGATTTTACATAAGAAATTATTAAATCCAGGGAAAATCCAGAATTGCTAAATGCAATAGAATATAGAAAATCCTGACTGTTGGTGTAGCTTATTTATTTTTTACATACCGACTATGTAAGCAGGCTGCATTTTGAAAGGTTCATTAGGAATATGACGACTCCTCCAAATTAACATCTGATCCTATCCTCCCAAGACACCAAAAAACCCACCTCATTACAGTAACTGGAAGCTTCACCTGTGGCTGCACAATGAAGTGATAAAGTCACCTCAAAATTATGCAGTAAGTTTAATGTTTTCTGACAAAATGGCATGTGACACTTGTTTTGATTTGAGAATAAAAGAAGTATGTCAAGTGCATTTTTCTTACAGGAGGATCTATTCTTGTGGTATTTTAAAAAGAAAGTTGGCAGAATACAGGGTACAAAATATAAAAATAGGCCAAAAATAAGGGTGGATGTGGGGTGGGGTTTTTTGTTTGGTTGGTTGATTTGGTTTGCTTTTTTTGAGGACCACAATTCCTCGTCCCTTTTCTCTGCAAAAAGAAACTGGATAAAATTTTATGGGTTTAGATATGTACAGGAAGTTCTGATCATTCTGAATTTCTTAAAATATTCTAGTCTTCACCCTGAGAGGGCTTGTATAAAATGCTAGTGGGCCTTTCTAGCAAACAAAATGCTGTGCTTATGTCTGTAAAATACCTTCTTCCTCTCCTACTGTGTTTTGTTCACAGGAAATGTACTGGGAACAATATCAAGACCCTCATTTTTTTGGGATCCATATAGAAACACAGACTTATATTCACATATGCACACATGAATACATAGCAGAACTTAAAATACTTTACGAATTTGAGCTGTATGTCTAAACACCTCATAGACCTGTTTAGAATATGGCTTTGATACAGATTTTTAATATTAATTTTGTTGCTATTTCTGTTTTGTGTAATGGAACAGTGTATACATATTTCAAACTTGCCTACAGGATCAGTCTGACCATGGCTTCAATTTGAAATTCAGGGCCAGCACTGCAGCCTGAAAAAATCAAGTAAAAAAACTCCTTTAGCTTTTTGAAGTGTAGCATCAGAATGTGTGTTTGAACTGAACCAGTTATCTTTATTACATATGTCCATCACAAACATACCTGTAATAACTGATCCACCCAGCAAGCATTTGATAGCCCAGCAAGCTTTTCATCAGTGAAGATTTTACTGATTTTTCATCAGTCCTATTTTACAGATAGGATTTGGATCAGTAAATAAACCACCAGAATTATTAAAGCATTAGAAAGATGGCCTGACAGCCTTTGTGAAAATATTAACAATAGTGCATCAATCAACTTGTATATATTTATTTTCTGTTTAATTTTATCTGTTGAAGGAAAAATGTTTGTACCTTTCCCATGTAATTTTATAGCCCTATTTTATTAATAATTTAAACTGCTAAGATTTTATTCAGGTATTGTTTATTATATTGTAAGAAGAAGGCAGTAGAATTGCATTTTTATAATGTAATTTTCAAAATGTCTGTATAAAACACTATAGGAAGCATATGCACACTGCAAAGTAGGTCCTTTGAGGAGAAAATATGATACATTAAATGTAATAGCAGTATTATGCAATATCATCACCTAGAATACTTCTTGTACAAATAATATAGATAATTAAAACTGAAGGGAACATTAGTAATTGAAATTTGTTGCTAAATATGAGTTATTTCCCATTAAAAATACAAGAGAAGCCGTTTTGAAAGACAGATACAAAATTGTTATAGCTTAGTATCCAACTATGTTTGGTTTTGGTTTGTCAGTTTTGAGGATTTGAAGAATATAATTTAAGAAGAACTTTTCCTTAGAAGACATCTTCTTGAGCTGCCTCTCTCAAACAATGGTAAAGCATGAGATGACAGAGAGCTCTGCATCGTTTCCTCTGTGAAAGGCCATGCCTGATGCTAGCAGTGTGAATCTGGTTACTTGGGAGAGGAAGCAAACAGGGAGGAGAGCTGGTGGAGGTACATCCAATCTCAGGGGAGGTCTGTCCTCTCCCTCCTGTAGTGAGCAGCAGGTATGAGAAGGGTGAAGGGCTGGAAAGTGTAACAGCAGCTTTGCAGGGAAAGAGAGCAGAGCCATTCTCCAGCTCCCCATAGCCCTGCTCTCCCCAACCACAGGCCCCTCCAGGCTGGGCATATTTAAGGGTCCCTGTCCTACCTGTCCTTGTTCCCAGTGTGGTGCCTGATTCCAGGGCTAGGGCTGCCCTTGGTGCTCCCAGTGCCCTGCTCCTGACTGGGGAGCTCTTGGACTGGCCTGCACAGCTCCTGGCCCCCCAGGAGTTGCCAGTCCCCACAGCACCCTGACAACAGGCTAGAAAGAGGAAATAGAGGAAATAAAATAGCTACAGGGACTTCATTAGCACCATTGAAGTCCCAAACACGCAATAGTCGTGCAGGAGACAATTTCTTCTGTGCTGTTCTCCTGGCAAGGCTGGCCATGGGATGATGCTGAGGTTACAGCCCAGCAGCCACACCTGGCAGAGCTGAAAACAGAGTTCTTGTGTTTCTGCTGAGTAGGCATCAATAAAAAATTAGCCCTTGGTAAAATTACTGAGTAGATCTCAATACATCTGAGTAGTGCTGGCATAGACAAAAGGATTTTTAGTGAAAGTAACCTGAGGAAGGACTGGGAAAATGTAGAATAAGGCTGGAAACTTGGTACACCATCGGAACAGGAACCTGTGTTATTGGAAATCCTGTTGTGCTCCACAGGTCCCACTGCAGGGAGATACAGCTATAGCCCCCTCCTTTTCCATTTGCATTTCCATTCTCACTCCTGGAACATGCTAAATGCATCATATGAAAGCCACATAGGAGTAAGCTGCAGAAGCATTCTCATCATTCTACCAGTGCATCATCACAT
This sequence comes from Sterrhoptilus dennistouni, assembly GCA_013397095.1. Classification (NCBI taxonomy): domain Eukaryota; kingdom Metazoa; phylum Chordata; class Aves; order Passeriformes; family Zosteropidae; genus Sterrhoptilus; species Sterrhoptilus dennistouni. The sequence goes on from VWZU01001778.1 coordinate 530,067, forward strand.
GGTGCTGGCAGCACTCAGTGCATCAGAGAGGTTTGAGAAGACTGATGGAGCAAAAGCCTGCAGTCCATCACATCAAGGTTGCTCAGGGGAGCCAAAGATGGCACAAGGGAATACATCCAACTGTCCCTCCAGCTCTGTGGCCAGAATGGGGATCTGAATTACTGCTTCACATGGCACCCATTTCACAAATGTCAGATTCACAAATATCCACTACAATTTCATTGTAATAAGGAAAATATTATGGACCTCAGGAAAGGGCTTGTTTTTGCCCCTAAATATAATGCTATGATTTTATCAAAACATACAAAAGAACTCAAATCCTAAACCTACTGTAAACAATCACTCTCAAATCTGTTTAGGCAGTTCAGTACATTACTTACTGTAAAGCTTTTCAAAGAAGAAAATCCTTATCAAAGAAGAAAAATCCTTAAAATTGATTAGTTAAAAAAAATTAACTATATCAGATTTTAATATGTTAAATAGGTAGACACAATGTAAAAAGCAGACCAGAGTGTTCTTAAGGGACTTGTTAGTTCCTCTAGTTGGTTAGTTTGTTCCTTCTTATTAACAAGGAACTCATTTTCTATGCAGTTATATAGTTTTGTGTGTAATGTAAAAGGCTTGATGGTTTGCTTTTATTAGGATAGAAGTGAAAAAACTGCTGAGTATTCCTTTACTCTAGACATCAAGAGGTCCTTTGGTCAGACTTTTTAGTAAATCCTAAGGAAAAGTGTGGCTCAACTGCATTGAGGCAACCAATTTATTTAATACATTGCATACATTGCAGAAAACTACATTCTGTCAGCATGGGCACTGCTCATTCAGTAATACAAGGAAATGTCAAAGTAGGAGATTTTACTACAGAGCCAACTTTACTAATGTTAAATAGTAACTACCTGTGCAATAATCTAAAAGCAACATTCACTCAAGTTTAACTTCATTTCTGATAATGGAAGATACTGCTTTCAATTTTGTGATAGTGTTAAATATTGGTAGTTTGGTTGGTTGAGGTTTTTCTTTGTCACAATAACAGATGTGTGGCAACAATAACACTGTTTGTTAATGTATCCTTCTCTTTAGCCATAATTTGGTATAACTTTCAGGGACACAGCGTAAATCTGTGCTTAGGATTCTTATAAACTCTTGCTGTGGTTGTTTGCTTTACTCTCAAAAAGCATATTTTCTGTATTCTCTTGGTTGAGAAGCCATTAGCTACCACCACTGTGGGCAGCTCAGAGACAATGCAAAAAAATTGCATTCAGCAAATAAACTGAATACTTTTTAATTAAATCTATTTAGTTTATCTTGCAATAGAGCATCAAAAGCTTGAAAAGGCTTTGAGTCTCACTCATAAGAGAAGAGGGAAATAATTTTTCTTCTGTAGATAGGTGGTAGTTTTCCTATTGCTAAAGTATGCAGAATAAACACATTTACACATTTCAGGAACTATCCAAATATGATGATACCAAATATTTCCATGAACAGGAGAGTTCTGTTCCAACTTTCTCAGTAGGTCAGTCTCCCAATGTGAACTGCATGCACACTCGAGTTTTACTCCCACTCAAAATCCTTCTCTGAGTTCTGACCTGTTTTCATTTGATTTGCAGTAATGTAATAACCTGTAACTCTCTTTTAAATTTGGTTGATACTGATCATGAGTTCTAAAACTACCTGAAGAAATTATGCCAGGCAGACAGAAAGACAACTGCAGCTTGCAAAATTACGTGTTTTCTGTTCTCATGATAAAGACTAAAAAGCTCATGTGGCAAGGTAACTATTTTTTAATTCTCTCTTCAAAATTGGTAAGGTGCTTCTTTTAGATTTCTTCCCTATCTTCTGTATCAGTTCTAGGTAAATATATATTTCTATATATCTAAATTTTCTACATTCTAATGTTTTACTACAAAACTTTCATAGATGATAACATACCTGAATAAAAACTTGCCTCCACATCAGTAGGTGAGTATACACTTAATGCCAAACTTTCCAAGCTGGCAACCAGGCTCCACTCATTTGATGACTTCCAGACTATCAGTGTCCATGATCACTGTTGTGTTCTGAATCCTCTTCTCTCTGTTCTTTCATACTTACCTCCTGTTGATGAACAGCATTTTATGGACTAATGATAAACTAAAGGTGGAAAACAAGGATTAAGAAATAGTTTTAGAACTTTTTAAAGGATGAAGTCATCAACATCTAAAAAAAGGCTGCAAATGCAGTGACCACAGAGTTGACAAAGTGTACAGATGGTGCAAAGGTATTCACAGCAACCAACGGGAAATCTGACTGAGAAAGTTCACTGAAGTATTTAAAAGATGAATTATAAAATTACCAAAAAACCAATTTGGTAGATGTGAAGCAGTGTGTATAGGGGCTTTCCCTGTCTAATCTTTCCCAACAGGGAAGCTAATCCTATCATCTACACACAGTAGTTACCTGTTATCTTTTACCAATCAAAAATGGTCACTTGACAGATCCTGGAGCTCAGGAGAAGACAAAAGCCAACAGAATGATCAGGAGGTCTTGGAAAAAGAGCACAAAACAAACCAGTCATCATAATTCCATATAATCTCTAAACTCACTGTACACCATAATCATTACATGAAATTCTGGTCATGCATTAGTATTAGTGTAAGAATTAGAAAAACTAAAGAAATTCAACAAGGAGACTATTATGGAGTGACTTTAGCATACAAAGAAAAAAGGCAAACTTTTCAGGGAGGAGAATACTAAAGTATATTAATAGGGTATAAAATTTTGAAGAAAAAGCGAATAGGGTGCTTATTTTTTTCCGCACAATGCAAGAATCAGGCATTGGGTCGTGAATAAAAAGGAAATACTATTTCAGACAATACATAATTAAGAAGCGGAACATCCTGTCCAAGAAAGCACAAAGTGTAAAAGCATAAAGAGTTATTTTTCCAGTTCCTTTGCGGAGGGCGGGCCCATGGCTGCCATCAGACATGGGGTGACTCCCCGGCCAGGAGGCTGAGGGAGGCCCGGCTGTAGGAGCGGTGTGAGGTTACTTGTGCCCCGCGCCCCGCCGGCGGTGTGGGACGGGCTGCCAGGGCACACAGGGCCCCGGGCACACACACTGGTTACCGACAGAAAGGCCGCCTGGCCTCTTACAGCATCATCTTTTACACAGCTGAGCATCCCAGTCTCTGGAGACATCGCTCGGGTGTTCCGTCCCGGAATGCTTCATGAGGGATGAGGGTGGTGGGAAGGACGGGCTGGCTCTGGGAGCTGCTTCTCGCAGCAGTTCCCTGCTCCGGTCCCGCACGATTCGGAGGCGCACAGAACCCCGCCCCGGCCGCGCCTCCCGTCCCCAGCCGCCATCTTGGGCCCGGGCGGAAGAACTACCGCTCCCGGCGTGCTCCGCGCCGCGGC
>VWZU01001778.1:533659-571389 GCA_013397095.1 Sterrhoptilus dennistouni
GAAACATCGCCCGGAGCCTGCGGAGCGCGGCACGGGGGTTTGGGGCTTTTATTGGTTGTTTGGTTTTTTTCTTTCTTTCTTTTTTCCCCCGCTAGTTTTGGCTATCCTGAAAAGTGTTTTTTAATTCCTTGTTCATTAAGCCAAATCATAGTTGACTTTTTTGGAAGGTTACAAATGTGATTATGATTCGTTATATCACATTGACTTGTAGTTGATGTCTAGCGAGTAATACTTTTAATAAACTGAATAATGATAATAATAAAGTAAATAACACTTTCTGGTGTATTGCAAAGCGGTGAAGTAGTTACTATGTTTATTAATTCTACTGAACAGGATTTGAACTAACTAACCCTTACTTTTGCTTGCCACCCTTAAATCTGCCCATTCTCTAGATGCCACAGCAAAGGGAAACCAAAGAATTATTTACCTAGGCTAAATTTCTTGTATGTTTGGTCCAGTCTTTGGTATGGGGCATTGGCTTCTTGTTCTAACCAGTTCTGCATTATCCCCATGGCATAACAGTGGTCGGGGCTCACTCTGCCAGTACAGAGATGGTGTGGCTGCATTTACGACCCTTCCTGGTCATGACACTTGGTGTGGGGAGTTATGGACATAATGAGATCCCAAACTACAGCTTATCGGAATAGAGGAGCTGCTCTGTCAGGCAGAGATACAGTAAAATTCTCTGGGAGTAAGACTTCGGTTATATTTTAAAACTTTAGGAATTTAGCCTTTTAAGTTTGTTATGGTAGCCTATGTTGCTTCAGGCCACTTGTCTGGAAGATCAGATTATACAGAAAAATATGTAAGACTGACTTTTGGATCCAGATTTTAGTTGTTAGCACTGCTTATGACTTAAATTTTGGCATACTGGAAACTTTTTGTGTGAGAATTATTGACAAAACTGGAACATAATTTCTTTGGTTTGTGTTTTAATAAATATTGTACTTTGTTGTTGACACCGACATTTTAATGTAAGTTGTAAAAATTAAATATTAACTCCGAACCACATTTATGGGGGTGTATATCAAATTTCACACATTCAACTTGTGAGAACTTGAGACCTTGACAGGCATCTGTCTCTCTGATAGATGGTTCTCTCCTCAGACCTGATGTGAGGCCAGAGTACATCATACTACAGGGATCCCAGAGTATTTTGATTTTAATGTTATGTAAAACTAAGGTGCCTTTAGCAGACATTAAGGACTGCTTCATAGCTCTATTGTAAAAATTGAAGTAATAACGTATATATATTGGTCATATTTCCTGCAGCCAGCCACTCTGCCTCATACTTTTAAAAACATTCCTAAACCATTTCTAAAGTGAAAGTGCTGTGTGAAACAGAAGCAGTGCTTACCCTTCCTAAGCTTCCTAATTGCTGAGTTGCAGCAGCCTCTAGAGTGCTGCAATTTTGTATATGCTTCATTACAATTACGTTGTCAAGCTTAATTAGCGTTTGGTGGAAGATAAATTGCAAATTTATCTCTTCTCTTCATGAAGAGAACAGTGGTAATAAGTGACCCTGCTGACATTAGTAAGCATAATGCACAGCATTATTTGCAGTCTGAACTATGCTGTAGGTGAGATGATGCAGTGAATTTTACTGAAAGCAGATTTTCAGGATCCTGAGAGGCAACAAAAGGTTTTGTGTAACTCTTAAAATTGTCTCTTTAGACATGCACTGTGAAGCTTTAATTTTTCTTTTTGCTTGAGAAGGTGTAAAGAGAATATCATTGGATTGCTGCTGCTGTTGTGCTCACAAACTTGCAACAAGTACATGCATATTTTAGGCAAAAATAGGTCTTTTATATCTGCTCTGCAAAAATGGTAAACTTCTTAGACATTCCACAATAAAAAAGCCTAACAAGTGAAGAGATGTTGAATTCCCTTCCAGATCATGTCAGTGTCTGATCTTACCTGGTGACTGAAATGCAGAGATTTAGATGCACAATGCTTAATGCTGACTAGTGTATGCAAATTAGCATCAAATAGTTTTCTTTCACACTGTTGAAAGGTCTAATGATATTTCAGTGTTTAGAGAACTGAGAATCCAGTGACATGTTTTGGCCATGTATAAAACACTGAATATTCTTACTAGTAATGGATGTGCCTATCAGTAAAATTGTGTTAAGAATATTTTCCACAAATTCAGTAAAGTACAGTTTTGTTAGTTTGTATAAGCTTTATCACATTCATTAACTTACCTTTTGTTTAATTATGCCTTTCTGTAATTTTTAAGTTTCACTTATTGAATATGTAACTATTTCTGTTCTATATTGGATATAGAAATTAACATATCATTAATCACAAAATATATTAGTAAATATATTCTGATACAGTAGATTATCTTATACAACAAATTTATACAGTCTATAAATATATAAAGTTAGAACTTTTAAATCATAAAAATGAACGTTAGAGAGATTCTGTTTTTATGTATAGAGCTGTGTATTAAACATGGAATTTGCTTTCAGTACGAGCTAAATGCAAATTTCATGGAAGGCTTTCCAATATGCTCAGTTATTGCACATGACTTAGTGACATTTACTGTGAATTTAACTGTCTGCTGACTAGATTAACCCCCAACTTAAAAAAGCACAGCAAGCTAATTTGTGTTGCTCACACTTTTTTTTCCCTACAGAGTTAGACTGGCTCAGTAACCCAAGCTTCTCTGCAGAAGATGCACTGTTACTGCACCAGCGCACTATAGAAGTTGCCAATCTCATTCCTGAAAAATCACCATTAATAAGGTAGAGTGTACTTCAGTGTCTTTTGAAATGGCCTCTTTCTTCTGTCCTGCTCATCTTTTGTTAGAAGAGATGAAATTCAGAAGCTAAAAGCTGCTTTTCATTCTAGTATTCAGTATTTAAAAATGCCTGAACTGAGTCATGTGTAAAAGAATGAATAATACTTACATGTCTTTTAACCTAAAATAATGAGAAATTGTATGTATGCAATTACATTCCCATTTTCTTTTTCTCAGAGCTGCATTTTAATGATTGGGTTTTTTTGGAATGGAGAGGAAACCGAGCAGTTGTGATTCTTCATTAGATTTTGAATGTTTAAAGTGACCCTTGAAATACTGTAAAGATTAAGCATCATCTTTATGATTTCTCTGTGGAAACTAGAGAAATCAGCCTTTTCAGTTGAGTTTTTTACTTTTTGAAAAACAGTTGCTGATGTGAACTAATGAAATATTACATATATCAAGTTGAGTGTGGCTGTAGAACATGCTGGTCAACTGAAGTGGGTGATTGTATCCTTTGCAGAAATGAGCTTTAATCAGCCACATTTACTGAAGAACTGGTTGTAATACGTTCACTGGACTGGTTGCTGCACTTGGCTTATCTGCACTGTAACTAGCGCTCAGTAGTGAATGCAGTCAGGTTGTAGTTGTCAGGTTCAAAACCTTAGCCACTTTTGATTTGATACCAGCTCCCTTATCTATGATGATTCTTGGTGGTCGTGATAGGGAATATCTTTATAATACCAAGCACACCTGAATACATCTTTTTCTGTTCTTAGTCTTGCTTTTACATGCATTGTGTGTTTGAAATGCAGTCAGTATTTTGTTTATCAGTCATATATTCTACTATGTTTCTTCAAATATTTTTAGGACTTCCATCTCATAAAGCTAAGGATTTTGCAAATTATCATCAGATAGAATGACATAATAAACCCACCATATGAATTTTATCTTTGAAAAGGGCTTTGTCAAAAAATAGAAAAATGTGTGGGTGTTTGTTGTTGGGGGGGTTTTTTGCTTATTACTTGGGTACTTGATTTAATAAAAATGAATTGGTTTCATCTCAGTTCAATAAAAACTAATTGCTCCAACCTAGTTGGTGGTTTTGAGAGGGTTTGCTTTGTTTGGTTTGCAGAAGTGTGCATGTTTGTTTTGAAGATCTGGTTCTTTGGGTTTTTTTTCCTTAGTGTCCTTAAAAAAATTGTGTCAGAGCTGTTGCTTGAGGTGCCTTGTTTCTGAAATACAATATTTTCTTTTATTGACATAATATACTGAGAATTGTCACTCCTTTCTTTCATTGAAAGATTGCAGAAAAAGAAAAGTTTAAAAAGAGCTTAAAAAGGGTTAGAGAAGACCTGCATTATTCATTTGATTATTAAGTGTGGGAGATTTTGTGGTATGTACAATAATATACGTGTTTTGCCAAAACTATATGTCCTTTGTGTGATCTTTCAATAACTTGGTTGCCTGTTGTACATAGTGTTATTAGTTACATTATACTGTATTATATGATAGCATTAGTTGAGTAGTCATGAAAAATTGTTTCTTGATTGGTAGATTTAATTGTTGTAATCTGGAAGTGATTTTAAAAGTGTGGTTTTGATACTTCTTATATAAGTCACAAAAAAAAACAGGGAAAAAATTCAGACTATTTTCTTTTGCAGGTCACAGTGAAAGATTTCTCAGTCTTTTAGCTTGACCTAAGTTGTTTAACAAAGTTAGAAAATTTTATCATCTTGGTCATCTTCTTTAATTAGTCAATGTTAACAGATGGATATTTGTACAGATAACACATCAAAATGCCTTGACAATAAAACATTAAGAGTGGTTGTCAGTAATTCCAACAGCTGAAAAATACAGTTGTGATTTAATGCAGATTTATATCACTTTTGCTGTATATGTTACTGCTACCTTCTCAAAAAAACACAGGGAGAATAAAGTTAAAGAGTAAAATGTTCTGAACTTTCTTATGGTGGTATTCCTTAACAGTTTTACTGCTTAGCTGTATAGGGATATATAAATGTGTATACTTTTTTTCCAAGCAGGACTTCTTCAAGATCTGAGTTGTCAGAGGAGAGTGATACAGATGAGAGTCTGAAACACACAAGTAAGAAAAGGAAAAAGAAAAAGAAAAAGCATCACCACAATAAGAAGACAAAAAAGAAAACCAAAGGGGATTCCAGTAGCAGCGATTCAGATGTGGACACTAAGCACATCAAGGACAAAGGAAGTGGCAAAAATAGTGGAAAGGAAGCAGAAGCAAAGTATGTATATATTAACACTATGCAAAATGTAAATTCATTGTGTTCTTGTGCTTGTCTCTTCAACTGAAATTTTTACCACTGGTTGATCATCTTTTTCTAAGCTTTGTGTGACTAAACCTGCATTCAAAGCAAGGGAAACAGATTTAGAACCACTTGTTTAATCATATCAAAAAACTGTGACTAAAATATTCGGTGAAGTGCTGTTGTACAGAGCAAAGCATGGTATGGTGGTTATGAAATAAAATTTTAAAGTCATAGAGAAGCTCATGTTCAATTTTTGTAACCAGTTTTTGTTTCTTTTCACGGATTTTTTGTGAGCATTTGGAGAGCTGTTGCATTAAGCATTCTTAATTAGTGCGAAAATCTTAATATTTAGCTGGGTTTGTCTTGTAAAGTAACTTCCTCCTCACAGAATTAACAGTTCCTTTTTTTTCATTTTAAGATGAAATTTGTTGTATGATTTAATATTTCTTTTGTAGCCACATATTTTGCTTCACACTTTCTGCTTGTAATATTTCTATGTGAGGATTTGAACAATTGAAATAGTTTTGTTAAATCTTCTTCGTTAATTCCAGGAGCTCTAAAGTACTGTGTAATTAGTGGAGATGTCATTTTTTTATGGAACAAGAAAATAGGCATGTAATGACTATCATGATCTTTGAGCAGCTAAAGGGGTTCTGTGAATGCAGTGAGTATCCAGGTTTGGCATACCCAGCTGTGCTTTCCTCAGGCTGTTGGGCTTTTAATGTTTCGAGGTGGTCCTGTCCAGCTGGCTGCGAGGCACCTTCTCCTGGTTCTCACCATGTTTGCTAGTTGGAACAGCCATTTTGCCTCTCTCTGATTCCCTGGTTCCTGTGTTTTCTTTGGCATCAGCAGCTCTGGCTCTAATTCACCACACTGCAGCTACTCCTGTGGATAGAATAAGGATGTGGTGGTATTAAGGAATTGTTGCTAGAGATGATGTAGTCTGGGAAGTCCTTGAATTTCCCCCAGCTTAGTACTTTTCTCAAGGGGGATTAATCAGGAGCTGAAAGTGCAGGTTTGTGGGATGTGCCTATGCCAAGGTAACATTGGTTCCCTGTGGAAGAGTGGCAGAGGTACTGCAGATGTTGTCTGCTACCTCTAGCCACACGTGGGTTCTCCTTCATGAGAAATTTTATTGCCTTGTGGGAGCTGAGGCTTCCTTGACTGTGAGAAAGGACAGTAAAAATTATTTGGGTGCTAAACCCATTCTGCTCAGTCCCATCACTCATCTGTGCTGGAAAGGTGCCTGGGCGTGGTTCATAAACTGTTTGCTAAATTGGGTCAGCCAGCCAGTGCTTTGCCCAAATAAAAGTGTTGAAGTTCTTTTATGTTGTCTTTTTTTACTACTTTCCATAAATTGTGGATGCTGAGAGAATATTGAGCTTTCAAAAGACTGGTTTTGAAACCTGAACCACAAAATTGCTTTGAATGTGAGAAGTGTTGAGAAATTTCAGAAAAATTTTCAAGACTCTAAAACTCACATATTTGTGCCATTGGAATTCAGATTGGAAATTCATAGTTATCTGCAGTTCAGAGGCAGATCTCAGTTTCCACTTAAGATCATTTGTATAACTGTGATCTTTAAACCACTTCGATACACACTGTTTTATCAAATGTATGGGTATAATTACAGCTAGTCAATCCTCTTACAGATTATCTCTCTTTTCTTGATTGTAGCATCTTACCAAGACAAAAGTAAATTTTGAAAGTAGTAATATGTGGCTTTTGGATTATAGTGTGCCAAGCAATTGATTGAATTGATTGGTTAAATCTGGGTATTACCTTTCATAATCATAAATTCAGTTTTTGGAAGTGCAAGGACTTCTGGTGTTTTGATTTGATGGTTCTATTAGTGTATTTCTAATTGTTTTTTTCAAAGTGTGGTACTGACTTGGAAGAGTGGATCATGTACCATGACCTTGAGTAAGTTAAATTATTATGAACTACAGAAATGTAATGTTTCTTGGGTCATGTAAATGAATATGTGCACAAATGCTTAGAATGTCCTCTTTCTCCTTGTCTGCAGTCTAGGTAAGAAAGCATCAAGTGTTAGCAGCAGTCGCTCCATTTGGCTGGATGATCTCCAGGCCCCCGCAGCAGACACCTTCCGCATAGACAAGAAACCAGACCCTGCAAACTGGGCCTACAAATCCTTGTACCGTGGGGACATAGCAAGGTATGGGATGTTGTTCTCTGTGGGTGTCCAAACTGTCACAGTCACTTGAGTCTGTCTGCAACGTTTTTGCATAGAAGATGAGAAAAGATAACTGAGTAGATTATTTCAAAATTTGACTTGGTGTTGGGCCAGTGTCAGTGGCAAGTGACATCCCTAGGGGGTCTGTACTGGGACAAGTGCTATCTGATGTGTTCTTCATCAGTGACATGGACAGCAGGATCAAGTGCACACTCAGTAAGTTTGAAAAGACTAAGCTGAGTAGTGCAGTTAATGCTCCTAAAGGACGGGATGACATCCAGAGGGACCTGGGCAAGCTCAGCAAGGGGGCCCTCATGACATTTAACAATGGCAGGGTGCTGCACCTGGGTCAGGGCAGGTATCAGCACAGGCTGGAGCATGAACAGATCCAGAACAGCCCTGCCAAGAAGGACTTGGGGGTGCTGGTGGGTGAGAGCAATGATGAGAGCAAGTGGATGATGAGCCAGAAATATGCACTGGCAGCCCAGAGAGCCAGTTGTATCCTGGGCTGCATCCAAAGCAGTGTGGGCAGCAGGGCAAGCGGGGGGATTCTGCCCCTCTGCTCAGCTCTGGTGAGACTCCACCTGAAGTGCTGCATCCAGCTCTGGAGTTTCCAGCACAGGAAGGACATGGACCTGTTGGAGTGAGTCCAGAGTAGCGCCACCAGGTTGATCACAGAGAGCTGGAGCACCTCTCCTATGAGTAAAGGCTAAGAGAATTGGAGTTGTTCAGCCGGGAAAAGGGAAGGCTCCGTCCACTACCTGAAGGGAACCTACAAGAAAGATGAAGAGGGACTTTTTATAAGGGCATGTAGTGACAGGACATGGGAAAATGGTTTTAAACTGAAAATAATAGATTTTGATTGAATATTAGGAAGAAATTCTTTACTGTAAGGGTGGTGAGGCATTGGAATAGCCTGCCTAGAGACATGGATGCCCCATCCCTGGTAGTGTTTGAGGCCAAGTTGGAAGGAGCTTTGAGCCACCTGATCTAATGGAAGGTGTCTCTTCCCATGGGGTTGGAATGAGATCATCTGTAAAGCCCTTTCCAACCCAAACCATTCTATAATTCTTGGATGAATGTTTTAAAAGGCAAAAGATGGCATGAAATAATGGGTATAACGTGCATGATATTCACTGTTTTTAAAAATATTCTCTGTAGCAAAATACAGGGCCATCTGGAGGTGGCTGCATGGGGCAGATTCAAAGGTGTGTTTTTGAGGTCAGAAATCCTAGATTGTATTAATCATCTTCAGGCAGGTGCTGTTTTTGGTGTTATTGTTCTATTTCTGTGTCTGAAAGGGAAGTGAAGATATTGATTATTTCATACTAAATTTGTCAAGAGATTTACTTGAGTAGTTTGATACCCTTGTAAAAAAAAAAAATCTATAGGTATTTTCTTAGCAAACAGATTTCTTCACCCAGAGATTGTATTAAAATGTGTCTGTCCTCTGCAGTGCTACATTTCATGTTAGTATAGATTAAATGCACATTCAGTATCCTTAGTGAGTTACTGGTACTGTGATGACGCTTCAGAACACAGAATACAGAAGCCCATCCAAAGGTGCCTGCAGTTGGCTCATGCGTTATGTATGTACACTTCTTGATTTTCTCAGGAAAATAATTTCTGTATATACAGTAATACTGTATATAATTATTTGTGGAGGAGGGAGAATTTGTGAGTTATATTTTTGCAGCATTTTATGCCTTTGCAATAAAATTGCCTGGTTACAATTTGTTTCAATTTTCGATCATCTGTGGATTGTCATCTATTTTCTGAGATGAAAAGTATTATTTTAGCATTGCATGTCACTATATCTGCCACTGAAATTACATTCTTGGTAATATTTGAAGATTATATTTTGCTGTCTTAATCCATAGGATTATTGTGGCCTTTATGAACGTGGCCTCTCTTTTTCTCTTCACACCCCTCTCCACTTTTTGGCCTATAAAATGGACAGAGGCCTAGGGATGCAGAAGGAAATTACTGAACTGAACAACTGGTGTCTCATTTTCAGTTTAAAATAATCTAATATAAGTAACCCTAAATAATGTCTGTTGTTCTTTCTCCAGGTTTGTATGTGTTGACTTAAAATGATGGAAAGGCAAAAGAGTTTTCTTCTGCTTGAATATGACATATATTGTTGAACTCAGAGGAACCTTAGTATGATAGTAAAAGTGTGATGGCACTGGAAGAATTTACAAGTTGAAGTCTTAAATAAGCAGAAAGTTACCAGGTTCTTAAACTTTTGAAGGTCTAGGCATACATTATTTGGATTAATTTGAATGAAAGTATTTCTTTTGAAAAGGAGGTATCTTTTCTAATGTGTATTTTAGAAGATGTTTAATTGTATTTTCCCTTCCAAGGTATAAAAGGAAAGGAGAGTCCTGTCTTGGCATTGATGCAAAGAAGCAGTGTATAACTTGGGACAGTTCTGCATCAAAAAAGAAGCAAGCACAGAGTCGACCTGAGCGCTATTTTACAAAGAACAATGTGAAGATGCTGAACACAGATGGCATTCTTGTTTGTAATAAAAATCCTGCGTCTGATCCACCTGCTTTTATACCAGTTTCCCAAGTGGAAACTGATGATTCTTCTGACACAACGGAAGTAAATCCTCTTGGGATTTATGATCCATCAACCACAGTGTGGCTCCAAGGAAAAGGGTGCAAGAGTGCAGACAATGAGTCTGTAAATACACAGCAAAAAATTCAAGAGCCTGGGATAAACATGAACTCCATTCTAATGTCGAAAGTGGAAGAATATAACAAGAAAGTCAGAGAAAATCCAAGAGATATTAATGCTTGGATGGAATTTATTTCCTTTCAGGTATGTATTCTAACAGACCTTATTGCTTATTATAAGTAATAAATACATGAACATTATATTGTAATTTCATTTGTTTAGAATTTTTTATCTTTTGTAAGTGAAGAATGAGCTGTTAACTTCACAAATGTCAGTATTCTTATGATTCTAGTGATCGTTCTTCTTAAGGCTCTAATGATGTTTCTTTTTGGTTTAGGATGAATTAATGGGAGGACCTAGCCCTTATGCCAATAAGGGAGAGCAGGAATCAAGGAGAAAATCACTCAAGTTAATCTTGGAAAAGAAACTGGCCATTTTAGAGAGGGCAATTGAAAGCAATCCAAGTAATGTTGATCTGAAACTTGCCAGGCTGAAGCTTTGCACAGAATTCTGGGAACCACCAGCTGTGATCAAAGAATGGCAGAAGCTAATTTTTTTACATCCCAATAATCCAGAGATGTGGAAGAAATACCTCCTCTTCTGTCAAAGTCAGTTCACTACCTTTTCTGTTTCAAAGATCAACAGTCTCTATGGGAAGTGTTTGACAACACTGGCAGCTGTACAGGATGGCAGCATGGTGTCCCATCCTCTGCTGCCTGGCACAGAAGAAGCTATGCTGGGTAAGGTTCTTTCTGCATATTATGGTCAGGTTGGTCTTCATAGGAGCTAACTGCATTAAGAATAGATTTTTCTATCTATTGCATGAAGCTTTTCTTCTCTTCAAAATGCCTGGCATCCTGGTTTCTTAGCTGAGAATTAAAGCAGATATTCCAACCAAATATGGATGTAGCAGATCCTTCTCTTCCCCAGGAGAGTTTATGATACAACATCCATTACAGTCTAATGTGCTGAGTGGTTTATAGTACAATGTCAAGACTGCAGAATCACAGCCAACAGCCAGGAGATGTGCTTTTATAAGGAGGAGACTTGTGAAAAAAGTAATTCTCTCTTGTTCAGAAGTTTTACCACTGATTATTACTTTAATCCAGAAAAGAAGGAACATTACAAGTCTGGTGTGAAATTTTGTTGAGAATCACAGTCTACAGGTGAAGAATTCTAAGCTGTAATGCTATGTGATCATGCCTTTTGTATTTCTTCTATGCATACATCTACAGTTTATAATTTATTATATAATTATCCCTGGAAGGAAAATAAGTCAGATAGTTGGGATGCTGGAGTGGATTCAGGGAAGAAATGAGTTCATGCTCAGTTCTGGCATGGTCTTTGAATTTATTTGGAGCTAAATTACTTAACCTATCTATTTCAATTTTACTTCTCTACCTTGCCATGTCATTGTGGTTATTAATCTGTGAATACATTGGGGAGGGGAAGATATTAGTGCCACCATGAATATTTTTGACTTCTTGTTGTTGTTGTTGGGTGGGTGGTTTTTTTTTTTTGTTTTTTTTTTTTTTTTTTTTTTTTTTTTTTTTTTTTTTTTTTTTTGTTTTTTTTTTTTTTTTGAAATACGTTTTCATTCTAAGAGACTCTTATGGGGGAGTCCATTTTTTTTTTTCATGTGCCTCATAGTCCAAGAAACATCTTGGTTTTATCCAGTCCTGTAACTCCTGTTGGAGCAATGATGTTATGCAATATCCAGTCTGGACTTACAGATTGAGATGCTGGGTTACCAAATTAATTTCAGGTGTTCAGATCTCATAGCACTTTGGCTGATTCATCTTGGATCAAGCACTGGAAAAAGTGCTGCAAAGGAAAAATGCTCTGCTGGCCAGTGGATATTGTACAGCCTGATAGCTTCTAATTGCTTCTGCTGTCTCTGATTTCCAATACTTCAGTCACTTTGTGCACTAACCACAATTAATGATTCTCAGGACAAAGGTTTTATTCTGAATCTATTTTTGGAAACAAGAAGGTTTTTCTTTAACTTTGTTTTCCCACACATATTTGAACATATGTGACTCATGAAATACAAACTCATAAAGAGGCTTGTAGCTGCTCTGAGAATTTTTTAAATAGAGTTCCTTTAGCAAGTTAACTAATATTAGGTTGATGTTTTTCTAAATATTTTTTTTCTGGCAATATCCATAGATAGCTTAAAATGAAAATGAACTCAAATTCATGAGTGGAACAGAAACACAAGTAACTTCTTGTTGTTTTGTCTTAAGCCTGTAGTGATTTGTTTATGAACAATCTCAAGTATTTTATTTTTCCTCTTCAGAATTCAAATGATAGGAATAGAGAAATTTCCACTGGGCGACTTCTTGATTTGAGATTTCTTTATTAGTGACTCAACTGTGTAATTCTTGGGCTGACTTTGAATTGAGTGTACTTATTAGGAAGGTTACCAAATTGTTCATTAAGATAAATATACAGAATATTTCACAAACCAATTATGAGGTGAGTAGCACTGTAGATGTACATTAGGCTTGTGTCTTCAACCTTTAACCTTTGCTAAGGACAAAGTGGAAGAACTCCAATTTTAAATAGTGGGGGACTGTGCCATCTAGTGTTCAGTGTGCAGTACTGTCTGCTTGGAAATAGATGGGTAGGGTTTTTATAAATATTGAAAATTTTAAAAGAGGTAAAGCTGAATTTAAAATGATAGATCAGCCTTTAGGTAAATTTTGGCATAAGAATTTATAATACTTTGAATTTACTAGCAACTGTTAATATAAGGCAGATGAATATAAAGTATTCTTAATTTTTGCTGTATAAAGGGAGTCCTGTTTTTCAGATTGTACCCACTGGTTGAGGAAAAACATCCTTATCTTCTAGGTCAGTTCAGCTGCAGTAGTGTCTTGGCATCATGGACTGAATTAAGTATGTATTCATGCTATTTTCAGTTTTTGCCACAGAGAAAATTCTGATCTTTGCATTTCTTCAAATACGTTTTTGTTTTCTAAATGCAGAAAAATTTACACTGTAATTTATTATTGGCACCAGTTTGGCAGCAAATCTTGCTGAGGCATCTTCTACATTGAGAGTACTTTAATCTCTCTGAAGCTGGGAGAGTAGGAAAGGACAATTTTTTCAGTGTCAGTTTGAGGCAGTGCCTAAATTAGCTAAAATACTTGGAAAGACTGTATTATAAACTTCATAATTGTTTTTATTGTTTAAATATCTTCAGAAATCTCAGAGTCTTTGTTAGCAAGAATAATCATTGACTGTGCAGAAAAAAATGGATTAAATGCCTAGTTTGTATATTCCAGCTGAATTCAGGTTTTTGTGTATACATCTGATATATGTCTAAATTCAGATAAAAGGAGAAAATCATTTCCCATGTGTTAAATATAAGATGATGATTAAGAGCAGTTGCTGCTAACCTATGTTGTTACATGTGTGTATCTAGACACCAAAATATTTGGATTGTTTAAAACCCTCCAAAGCCAATGTGTTTAGTGAAGGAACAGTACTATTTAAAGAACTCTTTTACTGTTTTCCAAGCTCTCAGTGATTTGTTTAAGTCTTTTTGGGCTTGGGTATTTTTTGCAAGTCAATTATGATTTAAAACAATTTGAACAGTTTCTATTGTGTTAAGACTGGAGTGTAATTTGGAGTGATTGAGTATCACTGAAATGTCCTTGAGCTGCCTCATAATGGAGATGTTATAAATACCTGTTGATATGAGGTGTTATAAATACCTGTTCCTTCTCCAACTCTTTCGTTGAAGACTCTCGTTGCAAAATATGAAGAGAAACACTGGGACTTTGCCTCCCTTTTTTAAGCTGAGACTGAGGCTCAGTGTGCAGTAGGGATAATACACTGGTTAGACAAATAATTTGTTGAAGAGTGAGGGATAGGGCTTCTCCCTACTTCTGAGCAGTAATATTTTGACCAGAAGACTGGACTTCTTTTAGCTCAGGTCTTACATAAAGGAAAAGGTAATGACAATTGGAATGAGAATGATATATTGCCAGCATATTATTAATGTAAATATCTCATGCAAAACTGAGGCAAAAAGGATTTTTCTTGTTATCACCTCCTGTGTGCGTTGTGATTATACCCAGCGTCTATGACACAATGACAGATGCTGGACACAGTGAAGTTCAGACCATTGTGTCTAACTTTTTCATCGGTAAGGACAGTGCATGTATGGCATGAATAAAAAGTCATCTCTTTGGCACATATAAAGTGAGCAATTTTAAAGTTCATTAAACTATGACAATTTTGACATGCATTTATGCTGTTTACTCTCCATGCTTTGAATTTTGATACTATTCCAAAGCACTTACTTTCTACAGCATGTCGAGTATGTATCAGTGTATTTGTGGGCTATAATAAAATACTTTGCAACAAAATTTGAAATACTAACATTTTATCTTCTTTTCTTTACAGCTATATTTATTCAGCAATGCCACTTTCTGAGACAGGCTGGCCATTCTGAGAAAGCAGTGTCTTTGTTTCAGGCTCTGATTGACTTCACCTTCTTTAAACCTGACAGTGTAAAAGATCTGCCGACAAGGGGACAGGTAGCAATTTCCATTTAAATGGGTGTGTGTCTTTATGTATTACAGAAAATGCTGTACCAGAAAAATGTTGATGGCTTTTTAAGGACATAGTGAAATATTTTGGTAACAGCTTACTTAGAGGTTCTTCAAGGTGATGCTTGCATTGAAAAAATGCTTGTGGGTCCTCTGGACCAAATGGCTACTTTTACTGTATATAATTGAAGTGTGATAACCAGCCATTCCATATCTTTTTTAATAATTAAAAATGGAAAAAATGGAGCTAGCTGATCAATGTCTGTGTGTAGTTAGCACTTGCCCTGCTGCTTTTCCCACAAAATGCTCTTGTTTTGTTACTGGTGATGGAGAGAGCTGATAGAATCTTTCCATTCTGACAGTTTTTGCAGAAGTTTCTTAGGTTCTCTGTTACCTGTTCCCTTTAATTCGATGGCTGCATTAGGAACACTTTCATGCTTTTAAGTGCCTTTTATTTGAGATTCTGTTTAGCTTACAATGGTAAATGTTGAAGTACTAAATCATTTTTTCTCTTAATTTGTTCAGGAGAATGCTGCACACACACCCCACTAATAATAAGGAAGTTAATATTTAGATGCCAGTAGCAACATCCTACTGAACTGTTAGGAACTGTTTCCTTTTTAATGAGTGGTAGAGAGGCCACCGTTTAGGCAGCTGGGCTACTGTAGAGGATAAAAAATGAATTTGCTCCAGTTACCTCACCATCTTCCCCAGAAACTCAGACTCCAGTTCTTGCTCTCTTGATTAATACTGTTACCCACAAATGGGGCAATCTTATTGCAAAGTTAAAAATAGTGGTGTCTTCTTAAAGAGCTAAAATTTAGAGTTCAGTTATAGCTATCATGGAGGATTTGGTGTGGTTGCACACATACATATAGTTACAGTTCTAATCATTTGAAAAACTGCATGATTACCCATAGTGTTTAAAAAATGTTAGAGAAGGATGAAAAGGAGCCTTGATTCAAAGGGACCATGTTTGGGTTGGAAAGTGCAGTTCCGGAAAATAGGAAAATGCCAGATTTACAGCTGATCACACATTCTGCTGTCTTACAGAAGTGTTATGACTCAGTCTGGAATTACTTGTTTCCGTACTGTTTTCACAGTTCCCTTTCTCACTTGCAGCTAAGAATAAATCCACAAGAAGCAGAATTATATTTTGCAGTTTGCTGTAAGCCTGGAATTTTCTCATGCATTAATGCTTGGCTTTTCTTGGAATAAGTTTTATTGTTAGTATTTGTATTAACAGTCATATCTGAATGTCCAAGCCAAGGCTTGGTGCCCAGCAAAAGCATTTAATAGGTGAGAGATTGTCATTAGAACTTAGGATACACAAAGCAGAGGAGGATTTGATGAATCTAGAGATGACTGATTGCATACTGGCAGTGGCAAAGTCACTAGGACTAGAACCCTGAACTTCTGATTCACTGGAAAGTGCCCTGACGTTTTTGGCCACCCTTAAACCTGAATGATTAAAGTCCTTATGGATCTTTTTCCTCTTGTCTTAGTCCAGTCATATTTATGTGCAACTGTAACATTTTGATTTGACCACAGGTGTGTGATTGGGTTATCATTCCATTAGCCAACTTCTTCATGGTCTCATAGAAGTTAGGGAGTAGGGGAGTTTTGGGTTCTGAAAGCTACACTGTGGGGACTGTGAATCTTTGTCCTTGAAAGATCTATAAAGGACTGTAGGCACAAAAGTGTTTCGTTTTATTTAAAGCCTGTTACCTTTTAAAACAAACTTTATTTTCATGAGAAGAATTGCTGACAGTCCTGATGTGCCACAGCCATAACTGTTCCTGCTGAATCTTAAGCGGTGTCTAACAAAGTCTTCAGATACAGAAATTACATCCAGATACATGCTTGTAGGGTCTGGGAAACCTAAGTTGACAGAGATAATTCTGTACAACAGCAAAAACTGTTTTTCCATATGTTCTGTTTTGGTTGGTCCTGTCGAAAACAACAGGTGGAATTCTTTGAACCCTTTTGGGATAGTGGAGAACCACGAATTGGAGAAAAAGGAGCAAGAGGCTGGAAAGCATGGATGCACCAACAAGAAAAGGGTGGCTGGGTTGTTCTTAAGCCTGGTATGTGTGTCTCAGTATGTGTAGTTGTATGGCTATGTGTTCATCTAAACATTTTCATTAGACTGATATAATCTGATTCTTGTCATGTTTTTGCATACAAAATTTTAAAGATATTTACTGATACCAAGATAATGTATATCATACTTCACAGGGAATAGCATGTGTTGAATGTTCTATGTACAATACTGTTTATGGAACATTGTTGTTCTTCCTACAGTGAGAATTAGAGGAGAGAGTGGCATATCCTCCACTTCATGTTCAAAAAGCTAGAGGTATGAGTACTTGGTGCAGATTCCTGCCCATCAAAAGTGAAAGGAAGCTACTTCCCTTAAGACCCTTTCACTATATTTGTAAGGTGAGGTGGGATTATATTATTTGATGACTGTTGCCTCAAGGATACCTAGATTTATGATTCTATACTAGAATCAGATTTCAGTTACTCAAGCAAAAGTACAGGTAAAATAGGAGGAATACATTTCCTTTCTCTTGGTGATGCAGAAAATAAAGGAATCGTGTCTTCACTGGGCTGGAGTGCTTCTGGAAGAGTAGGGATGCAGAAAACACTCTCTGCTGCTTAGTCTCACCTTGTCTTGTCTACAGTACTTCCTTTCATGTCAAGGGCTATTTCTCAAGCACATACAGTTTACAGGGAAGCAGGAGGCTGAAAGGTGTCTGCCCAAACATGAGTCATCTTTGCTTTTGCTGCTCCTGCTGTAGCAACTCTGATGAAGAAAGTTTGGGTCTGCTTTTAGTAAACAAAGGAACTGAAAGATAATTATGTGCTTCCCTTGTCCCTGGATTAAGATGGAATTTCCTTGGCCCCAACTGAGATCAGCAGTTTTATTTTTGATGGCTCTGGACATTTTGTTCACAAATTGAGAAGACTCATTATAGAGGAGAGAACCACTGCCAGTCTTGGGTAGCTCCAGTATATACCAGTGCTTTCCCCATATGTGTCAGCCCCTGAAGTTCACGTACAATTTTCAGTTGCGTGTGTTCATTAAAAACTATCAGGTTTCTTCTTCTTTGATTAGATTGTGGAAATGCTGACTTTTTTCATAGAGTTGCTGACTAAGGGAGATACTGTTGATCACAAAAATATATAGAGAGTAACAGTCTTGGAACTACCTGTTTGTTTTACCTGAAATATAAGAAGAACTGAGATTGGGAGTGTTTCACTTAGTTGATGGCAGATGTCAGGATCAAGAATTTGGAGGTGGTGTAGAAATGGCTTGATTTTTATAGCACAGGCAACCATTAAATTTTGAGGGTTATTGTTTTCCTCAGCAATAAAAAAGAAACATCTCTATAAGCTTTCCCTTTGCCTATAGGTGCTCATCAGTTTCTGCACAGAATTCATGTATTGCTGTCAGTGGAAAAATATGGTAATTTTATCCAATAGTCCAGAAAGATTATCATAAAAGTGGGATGTGGTTAAGCACATCCTTTTGTGTGTGTGTAACTATGTGGGTTGTTTCAACTTCACATTAATTAAAGTGTTGAAAATACCACTTACTAAGAAGCAGCATGGCCAAACTTGTTTTGCAGTGTTTAATACTAAAGTACCATTTTTTATGTACAATGGTTTTCTCAAAATGTTTTATGCACACTAGTATTCATGGAGCATACTTGAAATTTTATGCCCAGGTATGAAATGAAGAATCTAAATTACACAAAAGGATGGCTGATTCTTGGCTGTTGCTTGCGTATTGCTGTTGATAAAAGTGGTCCACAGCCTGTCAGTGGTTTCTTTTCTCCTCTATGAAAAAGTTTGAGTGCTGACACTGATTCACAGCTTAGAAAAGTTTGGAAGCTTCCTACTTTCCTATTCTTACAGAGTTGGTGTCAAAACCCAGAACTGTGATGTGGAAAATCTCAGCTATTTCTTGTGTGTTTTTTTTATTAACACTATATCTATTTCCATTGTTGAAGTAGTTTAAGTCATGTCTTGCATTTGGATTTGGTGGGGTAATTTTTCTTTAATAATTTTTTGTGTGTATATATGCTTTGATTTTAGATGATGAGGATGATGAAGAGCTAGATGAGGATCAAGAAATAAAAGATAAAACTCTTCCCAAGTGGCATATTTGGTTGGATATTGAACATTCCCGTGAGGCAAGGCACTGGTTACCTTGGAGGCCAGACAAAACCAAAAAGGAAACTGAAGAAGATTGTGAAGATCCAGAAAGACAGGTCACTGTGATATAATAGAACAAGGGGAAATGATAAAACTAGTTATCCTTTAATTTGAATTCATTGCCATATTTGTGGATATTTTAGAAGAGTAATACTTTTCTTTGTTTGGAAAAAAGATTTTTTTCTTTGAAATTCAAAATTTGCCTGAGGTTTTGTGCTGAGACTTCTGGAAACCATGGGAAGCTCATGGTAAACTTTGGAAAGTCTGCAGGCAAATAGTCTGTCTTTGCTGTTCAGTGATTCCTGTCATCTGTGTGGAGAAATATCAGAGAAATATGTATTTAAGAAAAGATATGCATTAAATAAACAAAGGTTTCATTGCATTCAAGTCAGATAGTGGGATATTTTTTATTCCTTGGGAAATAGATCAAGTCAGACATTGATTTTCAGATTAGAGTGTGTTAAAAGGCCTATGAATAAAGTCTTCCAGACCTTCATTTTCTAAGTTTTCTATGGAGGTCTTTGTTGTTCACAGGCAAAGAAATCTCTTGATAGCAAATTTACAGTCTGACTGGAAAAACAGATAACTTGTTTAACTTGTCCATTTTTAATTTGAATGACATTTTGATACCATTTAATGGTAATTCTAAATCCTATTGATTTGAAAAGGTTCTTTAATTACATAAATTATAGATTTGCTGCTTTTATTTCATTGCATAAATTAATGGAATTTGTTTTCATTTGGATTTTTTTAGGTGTTATTTGATGATCTTGGACCATCTTTAATCCGTCTTTCTAATCCAAAGCTTCAACATCAACTATTGTACTCTTTTTTGCAATTCCTGGGAGTTCCATGTACAAGTAAACTCTTTCCTTCCAGTCTCTATATTGCCATGGATGAAAATAACATCTTTGACAGTGTGCTTTATGATGATAAACCGCTGACTTCTGTTGATTTTCCACTTTCTGGATTCAACAGTATTGGTCATATGGATATGATGTCTCGAGGCAAACATCAGATAGGCCACTATAAAGAAGGAGAGGAGTTCATACAGAATGTCTTCCATGTTCTGTCCCAGATATTTACAGGAAAGGAAAAATCTAACCTGGCCATTTGTTGGCTACAGTATGAAATATATAAGGTAATGAGGAGTCTGCATATAATCAATTTTTTGATGTGTGGCTTTCTTCTGTGTTAATGTTTATATTGAATTAAAAACAATCTTGATGAAAGTTGTCTTGCAGGACTAAGGATTCAAATCAGGAAATGCCAGTTAAGATTGCACAAGGGGGAAAAATGAAAACCAAAAACCCCTTTTCTTCAGTACATGTTAGAGATTGATATGTCTGTAGCAAACTATTTTTTGAAATTTTGCCTAAATGCTATTACATGACAATATATAATTTTATGATTATATTAAAAAAGTTGCTGTGAGGTGTTTCTTTTCTCCTTTCTGCTTCCATCCCTCTCAAAATACGTTCTGTTTATTTTCCCCTGCAGGTAATTCAGTGTCTCCAAGCAAAAAAGAAAAAGAAGCTAAAAGCACAAGGGAGGAAGAGTAAAAAGTTGGCCAAGAATTTCCTTAAAGCACCTGACAACCGAAACAACCTTTCTCTCTGGAAACTCTATGCCTACCTGGAATGGCTGCTTGGTAACACAGATGATTCCAGGAAGGTGTTTGACACGGCTCTTTGCACAGCAGGGGCAGGAGGGTTGAAGAGTGCCCAGCTCTGCAGCCTCAGCCTGCTTTATGCCCAGCTGGAAGTGGAACTGCTGGAAAGCACAGAAGGGGCTGTCACGTCACGTGCTGTTCATATATTGACCAAATTGGCTGAAAATGGACCATATGAGCCCTATAGTGGACAAGTGTTACCCATGAGTGTCCTGAAAGCTCGTAAAACATATGAGCATGCACTGCAAGATTATTTAAGTAAAACACCAGTTTCTGATCAGGATCAGGTCAAGGATGCTGATCAGCTGGTTAACCTGGTTGGTTGTTATGCACTGTTCCAGTATTTGACTGTTGGGATTGATGCTGCAGTATTAATATATACACAGGCTTCAGAAAAACTTGAAGTTTCTGGTTCACAGAAATGTGAAAATACTAGAGAGAATTTTGGCATTCTAAATTTTCCCACTGCTCTTGAAGCTGTCACACTGCTGCATACAAATTTACTGAGATTCCACATGAAAATTAGTGTTTATCCTTTAAATCCCCTGCGAGAGGCACTAACGGAGGCTCTGAAACGGTATCCTAGCAACCAGTCTCTTTGGAGGTCATACATCCACGTCCAGAGGAAGTCTCACAGTGCCAGCAAAGCACGAAGATTTTTTGATAGTGTCACAAGGTCTACTAACTCTTTAGAGCCATGGCTGTTTGCTATCCAAGCAGAGCAGATGAGAAAAAAACTCACAGAGAAGGTCCAGAGGTAACACCTTGCAGCTCCTTACAATTATGCTGTTTGAATCTGTCTAATCACTCAACAGAGGAGAGAAAATGCTATCACAGTTCTCATTTTGCAGATGAAGAAGCTGTAGCTGGACGTTTTCTGTTCAAGGCTGAACAGGGAGTCAGTGGCAAAATCTTGAACAAAATAAAAGTCCTGGTTGATAGCCTTATGTCCTTTATGCAGCCCATTGTATTTGAATTTGTGTGATTACTTGCTACTAGCATCAGGATGATAGACATTTCTTTAAGGAATTTTGAAATAACTAAGCCTGCTTAGATGGCCAAGATAGACACTGTGAACTTGGAAACTGCTGCATTTTTAGTACTACAGCAATAAAGAGCATAATACAGAGCTATGCTGCAGTTTCTGCCTGAGCTGGCTGCCCTACTTTACTTCTGAATCACAGAATACAGTTGTGGCAGATTCGTTTCCATAGTGAGTCCTTGAGAGTTCAGTTTTTGTATGGGGCTGTTACTAGGTAGAAGAGGCTGGAAATTCCATGAATTCACAGCAGTGTGGGCTCAGATTTTTTGCTCCTGAGAAAGGAGGAAAGGGTAGGAGATATGGGGAAAAGGTATGTGTTCATTCTTAGAGCTTAATCTCTTAACTGTTGTCTTCTCATTGTTTGGAGCTGCCTATCCTCTGCTGCCTACAGATCTCCACTGACATGGACAGCTTGGTTGGTTGTGTCTGCACATGGCAACAGATTTCTAGGAAGCAGTTAGCTGGAAGTTTTACAGAGCTGTAAGCTCACAATATTCACACTTGGTGAAATTACATAATTACCAGTATACTTAGAAATGATGGTACATCCACTTTGATTGCTGCAGGCTGGCAACAGGCATTCAGACATAGTAGTGAGGTTCCTGAGCTATTAGTTTGTGTCATCCTGAATTGTTGTAAGAATTCTATGGCCACCAAATGTAAAGGAGGATTGTAATTTGATTTACTGTTAATTTCAGATTAACACTGTGATAGGTTTTCATTATTGTTACTTGGAACTGAAAATTTCAGAATTATTTTCTCTGACCTTGAGTTCCTTTCCAGATTGTTCATTGCTAGCAAAGCAATGGAACAAGTTGGATGTTGCAAGAGCAGAGCTGAACTACTGCAACAGGGAGATAAGTGGCCTGTCAGTCATGCATAAAACTAATGTTTTGTGATGTAGTGACAAAATAAGAAAATGTCTGTGCTATGTCTGACTATTTGATATTCTGGTTTGTATTTCTCCTTAAGTGCATGGAATTCAGATGACAAAAATGAACACAAAGGGTAAAACAGGAACATTTTAAAGTTGCTATTAGGCTCAAGGCTTCAAATGTTTGACTCCATGCAGAGTAGGTTACATAATTTTCCCTCATGGCAAAGGTTAAGATGAGAGGGAAAATTACTTCAAAGACACATGAAAGAATGCGATAGGTCAGGAGCCAAGTGTTAATGGTGAGTGGAACAAGCTGGCAGGCTAAGAGAACACACACAGACAAGTGACGTTGCCATCAGTGCTCCAGTCTGTTTCTTCAAGCTCAAGCATCAAAAGTAAGCAAGTCTGTATCAGCTTTTAAAGGAAATCAGTGCTTTGGTGAAAACTACATACCTGCTTTTGTGTTCTGCCTGGAACTTAGGGGATTTGAATCTCTGGGTGAAAATTAGTGTTGTAATTGTGTTTGAAATCCAGAGTTGTAATTTTGACCTTGATTGAAGACCAATGAATGGCCTTACAAAAGTGAGGGGTAAATTTGAACAAACCTGCCTAGGCACCAGAAGCAGATGTGCTGATCCAGACTTAAATTTCTTTTGAGCTGCTCTGCCAAGCTTAGAATGAGAAATAATCTTGGAGGTAGGCTAATATGTTTTAAGATTGTATGATAGTGGATTATCATGTTCAAAGAAAAATTATTTTTGAACTTGCTACATGAATTTTCACAAAAATAATTTATATTTTTCCCCTAATTTTCCGATTTAGAAATGTGTTGATTACATTAGCAAGTGCTGAAAATCTGGTTTGTAACACTGAGTTTATAGGATGAATTACAAAAACCTGGCTGTATATGGTGCTCTGAATAGAGACAGTGCATCATTCTTTACTCCTTCTTACCCAGGTGTGATCCCTTGGCTTGGGTGTAAAGCACTGTTGTTTCTTCTCTCCTCTGTGTTTCAGGGCAGATGTTGGTGAAGTACATTGTACTATTCCTGAAACTGGATTAACAAATCGGATTGTAGCTCTATTTGAACATGCAGTTCAGAGTGAAAATGGTACCCATTGTCCACTCCTATGGAGAATGTATTTGAACTTTATGGTAAGAAGATGAGTATCAATTTTGTTTTATTTTGTTTTACCATATTTGGAACTCTCATAAACACAGCTGGAATACTGCTTAGAAAAATGAATACTAAATGCTGCCATGCCTCTGTGATTTGCAATGTGATATGTTTGACTTGTACTGCTTCTTATTGTTGGGAACAGTTAGGAAAAGGTAATTTACATGGATTAGGAGTAATAGCTTCTGACAGTGTAGTCCTAATATAGATGCAGACATTATGTCTGTCACCCTACACAGATAAAAAGTTTGTCATAAGATACCAGTAGGTGTCAAGCTGCTTTCCAGTGGAGTAGACCCCAGCGTATGTTGGTGCAGGAATTTGCACTTCCTGTTGAACTTTGAGGTTCCTGTCAGCTGATTTCTTCATCCCACTGTGATCCTGCTGGACGTCCTCCTCAGTTGTATCAGCCACTCCTCTCAGTTTTGTGGGTCTGCAGGCTTGCTGAGGGTGTACTCTGCACCCTTAGCCAGATAATTAACAAAGATGTTAAATGAGATGGGTCCCAATAGTGTCCCCAGGGGTACTCCTAGTCACTGACCTGTAACTAGTCTTGTTCCACAGATCACCACCCTCTGGGCCCAGACTTTGAGACAGTTTTCTCACTGTCTGTGCATCCAGTTCTTTTGTCAACTGCTTATTTAGGAGGCTCTTACAGGAGACAGTATCAAAGGCCTTAGTGAAGTCCAGATAGACAATGTCCACTGCTCTCCCCTTACCCCCAGGCCAGTCATTTCATCATGGCAGTTTAGCCAGTCATGACTTTCAGTGAATTCACACTGTCTGCTGCTGATTTTCTTTTCACTCATGTGCCTGGAAATGGTTTCCAAGGTTAGCTGCTCCATCACCTTCCCAAGGTACAAGGTGAGGCTTACCAGCCTGTAGGTCACTGGGTATGTCTTCTTCCCCTTCTTGAAAGCAGGAGTGATATTTTGCTTTCTTCAGTCTTTGGGTCCTTCTCCCAGTTGCTGTGATCAATCAGAGATTGTCAAGAGTGACCTCTCAGTGGTCTCTGCCAGCTCCCTCAACACTTGAGGTGCAGGTCATATGCAAAATAACTGCACAGTAGGCAAAACATAGCTATAGCTTCTATAACTTGCCTTCGTTTTGACAGTCTTTTGAATTTTAAAAGCTGCATATAAAACTTATGTTAACTGGCATTGCAGTTTAATGCTAAAAAGCATCAACTTCATATAGTCAGCTTTGCCATCTTGGTTTTCCTGCTTCTCCAAAGTACAACATGGACGACGAAAACACTCAGGTAATAACTTTCACTCCCCAGTGTTACTCTTCTGTTCACATCCTCTGGTGTAATAAGTTGCCAGAAGGGGATCAGGAGTCAGAAGGATGTGAAATAGAGAGGAGGCAGGGGAAGGAGAGATCTTGTTTTGTGTTTGAGAAGATCTCTTGTGTGGAACTGCTAATTGTGACCATTTCTACACAAATACACACTTAAAAATATTTTACACAGCTTTGTATGTAGGAATGTACAGCTGAATTACTGTTTTTCTTTACAAACTAATAATGACATCCCAGTATGCACAAATGCTAAAGATCACCCATTATGTATTTTATCACTAGTGCTTCATTCATGGAAATATCTTTTTCTCAAGAACAACAAAGAGCATTTACTAGATGCTAATAAGATGGAGGAAAATACTATTACAGTAATAGCTTGGAATAACATTACTTAGAAAAGCAAAATAAATTAGAAACATTAACACTTTCAGATATAGTCATAGAAGGAATTGTGATTGGTCAGTATTACCTAAGTTGGGTAGATCTCTCTTTTTTCTCTTTGCTGATGAAACATGGGTTAGGTAAGTGGACAGGGCTGGAATCTGGCTGAACTGCCAGGCTCAAAGGCTTGTAGTCAGCAGCATGAACTCCTGCTGCAGGCCAGCCACTGGTGCTGCACCCCAGGGATTGATACTTTAACATCTTCAGTAATGATCTGGATGAGGAGAGTCTGTACCATCAGCAAGTTTGCAGCTGATAGAAAACCAAGAAGAGTGGCCAAAGCACCATATTCTGCTCTTGGTCCAGGTTCCTTTGAATGGTCAAGAGTCCTTGTTCTCTTACTTGCCTCACAAAGCCCTGAAACTCCCTAAAGACATCTGAAGAGTGTAACCTGACAAATTACATAGCTACCACAATGTATATTAAGAAGGATTTCTCAGCAGAAGAACATTGAGCTTTTCAGCAATCATTTCTTTGTCTCAGAAGTAATTGTTTCAGTATTTCAGCTATTACTGCACTGAAGTATGAATGTTTTTTTAATCACACAGGCTTCACTAGGAAAAAAAGAAAAAAGTAAAGGATTGTTTTATAAAGCCCTTCAAAACTGTCCTTGGGCAAAGGTAAGCACAGAAAACAGGTGAACTTGTCATCATACTTTAACTTTTGAAGTTCTATATTTGAAAAAAAATGTTAATCTTTAGTATTTGTAAGAAGCTTTATGCAAATGAAAGGAGAGGTTTCTGGGAAAGTAATGTTAAGATTTGCTGCAAATAAGAGATTCATCTTAAATGGAAACATGGTCAGTAGTCAGTGCTGTTTGTGTTTCAGGACAGGAAGGTATTGTGTTGAGGCACAGCAGTAAGAAATCCTATGTGTTCTAGAAGTGATTGAATCTTTCAGACTTTTATCATGAGTATCAGAAATACATAGCCAAATAAAAATTTATTTATGTAATAATATATAAAAATTACTGAGGAGAACCTGCAACCCCTCAGGTAATACCTGTATATGCTGCAAATGCTCCAGTGCCTCTTGACCTCCATTTTATCTTTTTGGATAAAGTTATTCAGTAAGAGTTGGAAAATACTTGGTTAAACATTTACTTGGCTGTCACTGTAGGAATACTAATTCTGTTTGTATTACTTTAAAGAATAGATGATATTTCTATCAGAAACAACAGAATTGTTGCTGTTTGCTTACTTCTTTGTACTGTGTTTCTTGCTAGAAAAGTAGCACAGAAAATGTTCTTGTTCTTTCCAGGTATTGTATATGGATGCAATAGAGTATTTCCCTGATGATCTGCAGGAGACGCTCGATCTCATGACTGAAAAAGAGTTGAGAGTGCGGGTACCTATGGAAGAGCTGGATCTGCTCCTAGAGATTTAAAAGAAGACTGAAGAAGCTTCCAAAGCAAACAATTATATCCATCTCTTTTCATGCAGGAACTCTGTTGGGACTTGGGTACTATGTACTTGATATTTTGTTGTTGTTGTTAAATATTTTATATAAATTCCTATCAAAATGGAGTTCTACTACCTGCAAGTATTCTGGAATCAAGAACTGCTTTATGCCCACAATAATGGATCTCTTTCTCTGAAGTATTGCTGGCTCCCACAGAAGGATACCCTCTTTAAATAGCCTCCTCTTGGAAGTTGCCTGCATTTCTTATTCTATTGTTTGAAATTACATTCCCTAGGGTTCAGTAGAGGTTCAGTACATGCCAACTATGGCTTGGGGAGCAGCTCAGGAAATAAACATCTGCCAAATGGATGCTCCACTGTCCTCCAGTTGGCAGACTTGGGTAATTTCCTTCAGCATGGTATGCCTGTGTATATGTAACTGCCAAGTCAAACAGCCTTTACATTTGTGCATATACTGGGAGTAAAAGCGAAACTTTTGTTTGAGCAGGCACCTATTTTGGTATGCTTTGACAGATGATCATTTTAATATAAATATTTCTGGAAAATATACCTGAATATTTGAAAATTCAAAAGTAACTTTTTTTTTATTAATTTAATAGAACTCTGAGTGTATTAAAAATGAAAACATGTCTATAATGCATCTCTAAGCAGCTCACTTCTAAGCAAACTTTTGTAATTGATTACTTGCTTTGACTTGAATCCAGGCAATTGTTGTAAGAGTAGAGGTTTGACCTGCATTTGCTTCTCATCAAGAAGGCAGAGTCTTCTATGATTACTTAAAAAGTACCTTATATTCCAGGAAACTTTGAGCAAGCTCCTAGAGAAGTAATATGAAATATGGTAACAATTTAAAGATACAGTTATGTTGTATATTTATTTTGTAAAACAAAACATGGAAACATGGAAAGGATTGTTTAGCATCCCTACTCTTGAGACCTAAGGACTCAGAAACTGGGTTTTCATGTGAAACATGTATACGTGCAGCCCCTGAATACCCAAAACTGCTTCAGACATTTTTCATGAGAAAATTAATTGTCACTAGCAGTACTAAAGCAATTGGGATCATCCAGCTGGTGAGATCCTATTACACATGAAACTATGTCTGGACCAAGATGTTCAACTTCTGGCTCAGGTTTGCCACCGTGATACAAGATAGAACACACTTTAGTTCAGGCTGCATTTCATTTATTCCTTTTTAAAATGATTTTAAATATTGCAGGGAATATGTGTAATTTTAAATGGTGTTACAGCACTTTTCTTGAAGAGCCTTATACTATTGATGTAGTTGCAAGTGATGCTGGTTTTGCTGTGATTGATTAGTCTTCGTGAAAAATGTAGTTTATTTTTGAAATCTTAACTTTCTACAAAAATGACAGAGCTCCTGAGTTGGAGGTAGAATTACTCTTACCCTGAACAGTAACATGACAAGTTATGCCTTTGTTAATGCTTTCCCATCACAGCAGAATGCCATTTCCTCTAAAGCCCTGAAAGGGCCATGGGGAGGGGAAAAGCTTGATTGTGCTCCTGCTTAGAGTCACAGAGGAATCCAGGTTGAGAGGGCACCTTGGTGGAACAGGGAGCCTAGATGAGATTAACAAGCTCTCTCTGCAGTCACATTTGAAAACTTCCAGTGATGGCAGCAATGACTTCTGTATCTGTCACTTTTCTGTTCTTCCATGCATCCTGGCCCAAGTCTTCCTTTGCAGTGTCTCGCAAAGCAGCAGTTGGGCTGCTTCCTTCCTTTTGATGGTCAGAGGCTTCCTGGAGCAAGTCCTGCCTTTTAATTCAGACCCCAGTAGCTTTCCTGTCCTTGTGGGGAATGTACTTGCTATTCACTTTCTCCTGGTATTTAGAACTTCTGTCTTGATCGTCAAGGTCAGGAACTCTGGCAAAAGTGGCAGCAGTTAAATTCTGCTGCAAAAGCTGAGAACTGAAGAACAGAACTGAACTGAATTTTCAAATGTGTGTTTTTCAGTTCCTGTGGTGGTAGACAGGGTACCAGAACAGAGTCCTTGGGTTCATTTAATGCAATGCAGCTGTTCTTCAGGGAAATCTCTGTTGCTGTTGCTTTGCGCCAGCAGTAACAGCTATGTCCCAAATAAAAAGTGCCTTGCTTGCCACACGTGTCATAAAGCTCTTCAGCCCCTCAAGCAACAGTGAGATCAACTGCCATGATTAGAAAGTGCTAAAAAATCTCTAGCTTTTTGTGACCTTTCCAAGGAGACGGATCTCCTAAGGTTTGTAAGAATGGGTAATAAAAACTTGTTTTTCAAGCTTCAGATGAAAAACAATTCTATTTCAGGATTTCTGTCATCCAGATTAAATAAAGGACTCCATTCATCTGTAGGGTTCATTTTTAACAATGAGCCACATACTTTCTACATAGCAAAATAAAATCCCTTGGCCCTGTTGCTGCCATTGTTGTTGGAGCACTGGCAGCAAGCAAAGGCATTGCTCTGGGTGTCACTCTGCCCCATCGGTTACTGGCCCACGTTTGCTCCCACAGAAAGTTCCCAGAACAAAGACTGCACTTGCATAACTCGTTTGCATGTGGAACTTTTCTATAAACCTTGAAGATCACATGTACAACATTTGGGAATGAATTACTTAGAAATTCTAAGAACCCCTTCACAGAAATGTACTACTACACAGGATACTTCATTAGTAGTATATACATGGCTACAACTGAGCCAATAGACACCCAGC
The DNA here is from genome assembly GCA_013397095.1 of Sterrhoptilus dennistouni. NCBI lineage: Eukaryota > Metazoa > Chordata > Aves > Passeriformes > Zosteropidae > Sterrhoptilus > Sterrhoptilus dennistouni. The sequence goes on from VWZU01001778.1 coordinate 562,995, forward strand.
CCCCATGGGAATGGAGCTGTAGGCAACAGAACTGTGTAGAGGGAAGAACTCAAGATTCTGCTGTAGAACACCAAGCATGGGACATGTAGTTAGAATTTCTCTGGGCACACCTGCTGCACGCCAGACCCTGCACCTCCGGCATGAGTGCTGGTGCCTTATGAGTGTGCACATCCTGCCATGGGCAGCATGGGGCCCTTAAACGCATCCTACTGTGTTGGTTCTTTTCTCTGGTTTGGATGTTTATCTAATGAACTGAAAGTCTTTTGGGAAAAACAAATTTATAATCTAATCTTACAAGTACCCTATCCAAACATGTTTAGATGTTTAAAGGTAAGATTACTAATGAGCTACTACTTACATCTTGCTCTCTTATAAGCTGCAAGTGGTAGAGATGGGTACCTTTCCAGTGTATCTCAGTGTTATTCAGGGTTGCATACTTGTCACTGATTTTCATGTATAAATGACTGATGACACTGAGGTTACTCAAAAGTGACACTTGTCCTAATTAACCCCTAAAAAAAGATATAAGAAGGTAATCAAGAACAACAGCAATGCTAGAGTGGTTGTAAGAGACTGCCAAGCCTAAGGAGGACTAAGAGTTGGGGCACCTGCATTGCTCCCTGCCCAGGTGGTGTGGGTCACTGAGACAGACACTGGGGTCACCAGCACTTTTTCTTGAAAGTCAGAGAATGCAACGCACAGTTCCATGTAAATCCCAGGGCTTTGCCACTAAAACGTTTATTTGAATTTAAGTGTTTTATTAGGAAGTAAAGAGTTACACTGACTGAAAACCCACGACCCACCAGCTTTTTACCTGTTCGTGAATGCAAACTAGCTGTGTGGTTTTGTACAAGACTCTCATGAACACAGGAAGTTCTTTATAGATCCCAAAGAGAGATGACTTAAAGATACAGTCCCTCAGGAGTTCCCTCTTGCTTTTTATAGAGAACGTTCTCTTTAGACTTTTTGAAATCTTCATTTGTTACTTTCATTCTCCGTTCCCTCAAAGCCATCAATCCAGCTTCTGTACAAATTGCCTGCAACACAGGAAGCAAGAATAGTTACACTTTCTGTGCAACCCCTTCAAAACACACCCTCACAGGCAGCTGCATCTTCCTACTGCTCCAGTAACTGTAGAAATGAGAAGTGTTAACAAAATCTGCATTCTTAAGTTTGACAGAGTTCTGTAGCACTGAAGTAGGCTGCATAAAGCCAGATGAGTGTGTCCAAAAGGACAGAAACAGTCAAGAGTTACACTTTGATGACAGAAAGGCAGCAAGGACAGACACATCCAGCTGGGTGATCCTTCTGCAGGGACGTGATAGTTGTGTCACGTTGGTTTAAGCTCATGAGTGTGGTAACTGCAACAAGGGCTCCATCTGCTTAAAAAAGCAGACAGGGTAGGGCTGGAGCTTCCTAATACACAGTTGCATTTTTATTTGCTTTGCAACATAGTCCCTAAAAGTGATACTTACCCTGTACTATCTTAAGTAATATTGAAGATACCTTGCACAAGATTCCACATTCTCCTTTTAGTTTCTACTTTGCTACTTTAAAATTTCATATTCAGGTAACCCAGGTACATACTCTTACCAACACAACCAACCTCACAATTATGATTTTGATAATTTCCCATTTGTAAAGCAGAGTACCTGGCACCCACAAAAGGTATTTTAAAGCCATCCCACTGTCCCTCGGTGATGTAAGCACAGAAAATTGGCGAACAGTTCAAATGACAATGGTTTTGGATGCAGCAAAAATGAGATTTGATTTCTCCTTTGAAGTATAAACGGTGGTGATGTGCACTGACCTTAATATCTGCACCACTGAGATCATCTTTGGCCATAATCAGCTCATCCAAAGTCACATCATCTGCCAACGTCATCCTGCTCGTGTGAATCTGAAAGATTCGTTTCTTCGTCTTTTCATCAGGCAGAGGGAACTCTATTTTCCTATCAATACGCCCTGTACAAAAGAAAAGTTCAGTCTTAGGTTTTTTGCATGCAGCTGTTGGAAACAGCAGGAAGAACCCCTGAAGGGTTTGACTGACAGTGACTCTCAAGCTGGAGCACGTCCAGGGAAGGGCAATGGAGCTGGTGAAGGGTCTGGAGCACAAGTCCTATAAGGAACACCTGAAGAAACATCTGGGGGTGTTTAGTCTGGAGAAAAGGAGACTCAGGGATGACCTTACCACCCTCTACAACTGTCTGAAAGGACCTTGTAGCCAGGTGGGGGTTGGTCTCCTCACCCAGGTAACAGGTCAAGAGAAAATGGCCTAAAGTTTGCATGGGGAGGTTTAGATTGGATATTAGGAAAAATTTCTTCATGGAAAGGGTTGTCAGGTATTGGAACAGGTTGCCCAAAGAAGCGGTGAAGTCACCATCCTTGGAAGTGCTCAAAAGAGGTGTAGGAGTGGCACCTGGGGATGTGGCTTAGTGGTGGACTTGGCCATGTTAGCTTAATGGCTGGATGCAATGACCTGAAAGGTTCTTTCCAACCTAAACAGTTCCGTGATTCTTCCTGCCACAATGAATCATGTCTTGGAGTAGAAAGCAAGGTCAGACTATCTCTTTCGATTCTGGGATAGTATTATCTCCTCTGTACTCTTAACAGCCCTGGGTTTGAGCTGAAGGGTCTAAAGCTAAATGATGACAAAACCAGACCCAACACATACCTCAGCAACTTCATACAGTGGAGGTATTTCAGCTTATCCCTTAGATGTCAGTGTTGTTTTCTACCTTCCAATTTAACAGGTAATGCAGACATACTATGCTTTGATACATTTTTAGTGACCATTTAAGCATACTACCTGTGCCTGCTCAAGCTCAACTCCCTCACTCATCCCCCAAATGGCAGGAGTGTGCCAGGTCAGTAAGGAGCAGCCTGCTTTCCTTGTACCAGGATCCAGGCTGTCTCTAGGGAGGCCTAGGCTCTCACCACCACAGCACAGGTGGTGCTGCCCTGCCTTGCCCAGCTGCTGCAGGTGTGCTGCTGCTGCACACAGCTTGCCTAATGATTACTTTAAATGGTTGAGCCATCTTAACAGAAAGGAAGAATATTCAAACTGATTATGTGTATATATAAAGGAATTAACACATGTCTTCTCTTCCAAAGATTTTTCTCCTATTTAGAAGCTTGTGAATAGGTTCTGATTTCAACAGATGCACCAGCATAAATGAGATGGTGAGTAAGAACAAACTTGCAGTCTTTCTACCACCCTGTGTTTGTCAAGTTATGACAAGTCCTTTCAGAAGAAAAGTGGCTTAAGCATGCACAGCAGGGAAGCCCCTTACCTGGTCTAATTAAAGCTGGGTCCAGTGTTTCTATTCTGTTTGTAGCCATGATAACTTTAACATCCCCCCGAGAGTCAAACCCATCCAGCTGGTTCAGCAGCTCCAACATTGTGCGCTGGATCTCTCTCTCACCCCCTGAGTTTGAGTCATACCTTTAAGAAAAAAAAGCACAGTCAGAAAAAGCACCAAGTAACTGCCACAGAGGTATAAACAAAAGGGAGAGAGGGGTATTTTGTTAGTAAACACCCATAAGAGACTTAAATGAAGAATTTAATGTTTATCCATATAAACAAAACATAGGTTTTCAGAATCATGTTGTGACATCTAGGTAAATAAAGAGACTCTGAACTGTTCTTGTAGTTGGGGAATGTAACAGCCATCATGTGAAGGAAATCTGGGGTTTTTCCATGTTTGTTATGTATTTGGAAATATCTTCCCACCTAACAGAATGAACAAAAAAAGAGGAAAAAAATCTTCATTCTTAAAAGCACATACATCCATACATAAGGCAGCAGCTGGGACTTTGGGATGAGATAGAGCTTTAAAAATTCTAGTGGCACTTGGGGCTGGTGGCCATGTAGTAAACATGTATGAGCACCTTTTTATTTATTTAAAAAACACTGACTACTTTAAAGACTATTTGCATTGGACAGCTGCAACAAACGTACAGACTTTTCAAAATAATACAGTTTGGATATGGGCTGAACAACAGTTCAGTGTGGCACAAGCAGTGCTCCTCCATGACATAAACTGTGTAACCTTCTGTAAAATACTCTCAGAGCAGAAGTATTTAGCCACCTACTTGAGAGGCAAACAACAAATGGATATATTCTAATTTAAATATTGTGCTTTACCACTGGATCACTAAAGCCAATAACTGTATATGGACTTGGAGCTAGAGGATCCCATATACACAGTGTCTCCTCCTGGTTTTGACACTCTCCTAGAGATGCTGCCATGTAGCAAGAGAACAGAGGTTCTCTATGGTCATGAAGGCTGTGATATATTGTGTTTCCACAGAAGTTATTTGAAGTGTTACTTGTTACAAATGCTTACACCACATCAAAACGGTGTAGGAAAATGGAGTCTCAGTATAGCTGCAAAAGCCCTGTTTCCAGTAAAGCTTTTGTTCCCCTGGCAATCCCCCTGTGTGCAGAGGAGCTCAGCTACTGCACCTCTTTGTGCCGATGGCATCGATCTCGTCGATGAAGACGATGGAGGGGGCGTGCTCCTCAGCCACGCGGAACAGCTCCCGCACCAGCTTCGGGCCGTCCCCCAGGTACTTCTGGATCAGCTCCGAGCCAACCACCCTCAGGAAAGTCGCCGACGTCTGGTTTGCCACTGCTTTGGCCAGTAAAGTTTTGCCTGTTTTTAGTTGGAAAGAAATATTGTGATTAGTTTGCAGAGAATGGAAAGAGAAAGAAAAAAGTGCCCTAACAAAACAGTCATATGAAATTTGTGACAGACTTGGCACACTTTAAATAGTAACCAAGTGTGAATTATTTTACTTGTGTTAGCACAGGTGTTACTGAGCTGTAAAATACCTGTGCCAGGTGGGCCATACAGAATGACTCCTTTGGGTGGCTTTATGCCCATCTCTTCATAATATTCAGGGTGGGTGAGAGGAAGCTCCACAGACTCCTGAAGCACAAGAAACATAAACATATTTTTATAAGACTGAGTGATCTCCAACAAGGATCTGTAGGGATCTTCAGAACAGCAATAATGAAAGCAGTGAAGGCAGAAAGAACTTAACTGGTTTCAAGACAGACACTGAACTGCATGGCTCTCTGTTCCCTCCAATTCTAAGAGAGACAACTATCTGCACGGGTCTTCCTATTGTTTCCACTTGACATGTGGTAGAGCAGCAGTGAACATTCCCCCTCCTCCATCCTCAAGGCATCATCCCAAATTTAGAACTCTGGAGATCCTGAACCCCAAACACCCATGGATGACCTTGGGGCCAGGGAACCCTTTATAGAAGGGTGCCTTCTATAAAGAGTTACCAGATACCACAGATTTTAAGAGCATTTGTGGCTTTAGACACCTACACAGATCAAAAACTGAGTTTTAACAAGGTTCAGGCAGAGTTCTGCTGGTAGGGAAAAAACAACCAACCCAACACACCCCAACCAAACAACAAACAAATGCAAAAACAAAACAAGCAATTGCCCTGAGAGACTAAATCCTTAACTTGGAGGGCATCAGACACTCAAAATAACCTCCGCAGTTTTAACAATTTAACTCTCATCTTGCAACAATTGAAACTTTACATGTTGCAAAGCTATTAGAGAAATTTTATGAGCTTTGGGCTCCATAGGTTCCTGATTAACTGTGAAAGGCTCCTGTGCACACAGCCTCTGGCAACCTGCTTAAAAGAGTGAGGTCCATGAGTCTGCCTAGTGAAATCTAATGAAGAAATGCACCACAGAAGGACAAAGGACACCACTATAGGAGCAACAGCCAGTCCTGCTGTCTCCCTTCTCAGCTCCTGGCACAGCAGTTATATTGCTGGCTTAGCTGTAAATGAGTACAACCGAATACCTTGATTTCCTGAATTTGGTTGTCAAGGCCACCAATGTCAGCGTATGTTTCTTGAGGAGCTTTCTCTACTTTCATCACAGTCACCAAAGGGTCTGTGTCATCCATCAGGACTCCTATCACAGCATGAACCTAATTGAAGAATTAAGAGTTATCAAAGAAGGCAAGCAGCATTTTTAATAGAAGCTGAAGTCTAATCCCTATGCTCACTTATTCAGGTGTGTGAAATAAACAGCATTTTCTATCTTGTGGTCTTCAGAAAAAAAAGCCAGTTAAAAACAGTACAAGAACTTGTAAGAAACTTGATTTTATAAAAAACAACTCACCTTATGATTTAGCAGAACAGAGCAGCCTGGCTCTAGCAGGTCCTTGTCCACAAAAGACAGAATACTGACATAGTGCTCTGACCCCACTGACGTGGACACAATAGCGTGGTTGTCATCAATGATCTCCTCCAAGGTACCCACAGACATTGGGGTTCCCCTCAGATCATCCACCTTGGACCTTTCCTCCTGTTGTCGAGAAAAATTCAAGAAATAATTGAACAACACAGGTAAAAACATTCTTGTACAGCACTGGCTCAACAACTCAGACAGAACACAGCAGAACCAGTCTTTCCTATTGTTCTACTGCCCCAAAAAGACAAAGGGCAGTAACAAAATCCACTATTAATTTAGTCCTACCCTATGGTCACCATTTATGTGGATGTGAATTACAAGAATCTTCTTCCTCTGTTGATGGATATCTGTGAGCTGCACTCTGACAGAGCATTAAAAACAAACAGCTCCCATGGCTTCATCTGTAGTGATCCCTGCTTGGTCTAAAACAATTTAGCCAATTAACGAGGAATTGTGATAAACATATGTTTGTATCAACTTGCACACCAGTGGAATTTTATTTCCATTGTTTTGGTATGAAGTGGCTCACATTAACTACAAGCATTTACTGTAACATTAGAAGTAACAGTTCACTCAAACCTCACCTCTTGTTTTTCTTCCAAAGGTTTCATCTGTTCTTGATTTCTGATAAACTCTTCTTCCATTAAGAGGTAATCTTTAATTCTTTCCAATTTCAACAACTTGAGTCTGCACTGTGTGTGAGGAGTCACTGTAACCAAAGCAGAATCACAGTATTTTAGAACAAGTTTGGCACGGTACCGACTAACCAGTAATTCATTACTAGAAATTCTGCTTTATTTTCCTGACTGTAACTTCTACCTTACTTGTCTCACTGTAACTCCAGATTTAATGTTTCCCCTGCATTTCTCCACAGTTTAATTTCTCTCTCTCTTACCTGGGAATTCATGGGCTGCATCTTGCAAAACAATACTCTTATTCTGTGGGTTATGCTCTTTATGTTAATTGTTAGTTAATTAACTATGTTAATATGCTTATGTTAATTAGAAATAAAATTACATTTGGCATAGTGTTAGTGATCTCCACAAGGGCAGATCCGGAGAAGAGCTCTGTACTTCCCCAGGACTGGACAGGCTGCAGCTCTGCAGGGGAGGCAGAATGCTTACCCAGGGGGAGTTTGCTGGCAGCATCTGGTCCCTTGGTCTTCTTTTTCTTTTTCCCCACTCTGGTTGGAACTGGAGGTTCATATTTCTTCTTCTTATCCTTATTCATGAAAAGAATTCCATAAGAAGAGAAAAAGTCAGGATAATAACAATGAAACAATGCAGACAGGTGTTAAGTCCAGAGACTAAAAAATAACTTCTTTTTAGAAAACATTGAAAACTAAACACTGAAACTTTTGTCAGTTTTCAGTGAATACAGGACAGGCAAGGCTCAAGCCTGAAATAAATCACAAACAAAACTAATAGATGAGACAATGGGAAAAATACTGAATCTCCACCTTTCTACTGCACTTCAATCAAACCAGACACATTCAGTTCCCCAGCCTGGACACAGTTCTGGGTACATTTTCAGCTCCAAAGGAGACCAGGGAGGCCCCTGATGTCCCACAGTGGAAGACACTCCTACTGCAGATCACTGTGCCATGTCTCTTTCAAGCCAACACTCCTGTAAGTGACAGCTCGAAGGCGTTCCTAACCCTGACACATTTATAGCTTTATTTTTTTACAAAACAACTCACTGTCAAGAAATTTCAGTTTAAGCTCCCTTTTTTTATTTATGAACAACACCTGTTTTCTCCAATGTACACCCAGAAAAGACATTCATCAGAGCCAGCAAAAGCAGTTCCAAATACAACAATAATTTTTAAAGAGAAAATTCTGAGCCTATTGCAGCCAGGCTCCGTAGGAGCACACTGGTAGTTCATTCTGTATTTATCTGGATTTTAATTACCTTGTCATCCTTCTTGCTCCCACCAGGACCATGTCCGCCACTCTGACTTTGACCCTAGACAAAAGGTAAAAAAACAAACGACAACCTAAATATACGTACAGTTCTATGACTCGACAAGCCTACGGGCAATTCCACGTAGAGAAATCCCCTAACTGGATTTCTCCAGTCTAAACAAAGTGCTAACATACTCCAGCTTATTGTCCAAAAATAAAAAGAAGCGTCCCGCCCGGCCCGGCCCGGCCCGGCCCCACC
>VWZU01001778.1:571706-665201 GCA_013397095.1 Sterrhoptilus dennistouni
GTGAGGGCGGGGGGGCCGTGAGGGGCCGCGCGGGGAGAGCGGGAAATCTGCGTTACAGGTTGGTTTTCCCGAGACCTGATCCTTCCTTCCATCTCTTGCATCAGCTAGTCACTATAAAAACATTTTTGTGTGCGCTGTAAGAACCGTTTTTCTTGTGGCAGTACTTTAAGAACACGGGTAAAATTTTCAGGAAATCCCGCCCTCCAGAAAAACATTACTTTTATACCTACACGGAGTTCTGCTGGTCTGTGATATTCCTCGGGAAACCCAGTAGAAACCTGTAGTGTCTGCCTTTGACATTCCCGAAGGGAAAGCTCAGCCCGAACTCCAGCCCGGGCCCGATCCCGGTCCAAAGGCACTTTGGTGTCCCGCCGGGTTTATCCCATTTCTCTGCTCCAGAGCTGCCGGCCCTGTGTCTGTGTCTGTGTCTGTGTCTGTGTCTGTGTCTGTGTCTGTGTCTGTGTCTGTGTCTGTGTCTGTGTCTGTGTCTGTGTCTGCCCGCCAGAGCTCCTGCCTCCCCCTGCGGGATCCTCAGATCCTCCTCTGCTTTGGGCCGAAAGAGCGTCACCGTCAGCAGAGAGGTCACAGTCACAGTCAAGGCGAGGGCACAGTCTAAAAACACTGACAGCTCTCACCCAGCACACAGATTGTATTTACATCCATCACTGGCTTCAGTGCAGAGATCACAGCATTTGTGAAAAAAGGCTTCAGATTACAGCAGACAGGAAGATGTGGGATTGTTTTGCTTTGCTTTGATGTGTTTTTTTTTTCCTTTCACACTTTCTCTAGAATTCTTGCCTGAGTAGGGAACTTTATCAATTATTAATGTAACTGGCTGAGCTGTGTAGAAAGGTGTGAGGTTTTGATCATTTGCTTTGGTTTTGTTCCATTTGCTTGCAAGGGTTACTGTTGTGCACTGTGGATTTAATTTGAATTTTCTATTGTTTTTATTGTTTTATGATTTATCTACCTTTTTGTTACAGTATCAGCTGTTCTCTAACTTTTAAGGACATTAAAATGAAATTAAGTATAACAGGTACTCTTTGCTTTAATAACATTCACTTTTTGGAGTTTGCAGTCTTACAGGATTGCATTGTATTTCTTTTAACCTTACATTGTAAAGATTCTAGAATATTCTTTCCCTTACACAACTTTTCCTCCCTTTAACCTCCCTTTAGGCTAAGATATACCCATATTTATTTCAAATTATACCCATAACTGGTAGTTCTGGTTATGATTGAGAATTCTTATCACCTTTTTTCTTTGGAAAGCCTGATTTTAGTGTAGCTTTGCAGACCTTTTAACTGTGAGGATTAGGGCATAAACTGGCCTAAATGATAGGGGTGTAGGATGAATGTAAAAACTGAACTTTCCATTTGTAAGCTGACAAGACAAATCTGTGACAGCCTATCTGGTTTTGTAGTACTAATAAACATTAGGAAATTATATATGGGAGTAACTGTAAAAGGATGTTGTCAAGATTGTCTCCCAGCTCATTCACTTAAAGACATTCTATGGCACAGCTGTGACAGAAAACATGAACTGCAGAAGGGAAACACTGAGCTCGGGGTGATCTGGTTGATGATTTTCAGTTCTTGGGGTGAACAGTGCTGGCAAACTGGGAGTGAAATTGAAATGTGGTTCTGTAACCTGGCTGCTTGCCTTAACTTTACACATCCAGAATTTTGATTTGGTTGCAGAGTACAGATAATGTCAAATTAGGAACTTTAAGCAATAAATATTGTATAAACAATAAAAATTATCCAAGTGCCTCTGATTTCTAGGGTTATGCTTACTAGGAAAAACCCCAAAAGAGTGAGCAGGGGTAACAGGAAGGAGCACACAGTCCTTGTTTGTTAAAGATGAACATAGCCTCAGGGGCATCAAAAAGCTCTTCATTTCAAAAAATACCAAGACTTGTTCAGTGAGTGCGGGGGGTGTTGTGCTTTGTTTTTAGTTAGTATTTTCTACCCCTCTTCTTTACTCTGCAGTAAGCTCACTGCTGATCTTTTAGGCATATTGTAAAGCCCCCAGCTCTGTTCCCAGGCCTTTGAGGAGGAAGAGGGCAGCTGAGGGCTGGGGGAATATTTGGCTTGGGATTAGTAAATACCAAAGAGGTTTGTTTTCTCTTTGCACATGCAGGAAATTACTAAGATTGCTTATGTTGTTGATGTTAATTTGTCTTTCTTAGTGTATGTCTAGCTTCCTAGAGCTTTTTAGGTTTGCATAAAAAGAAATAAATCTACAGATTGGAAAAATATTAATCTTGCTATTGCAGCTACGTATAATGGGTTACATTTTCAAAAGCTGCAACTTAGACTCCCTCTTTTCATAAATGGGCTTTAAGCTTACAACACCTTCAATGAATGAATAAAAAAGCAAGGGTGCAAGGACCACTGGTATTTTTTTTTAAGTGTGCATGTGTCAAAATACCAATTTAATCATTAAGCTTCTCTGCTGCTTACAAGTTATTCAAACAGTTTAGAAGTGAAGGTATTCTACCACCTACTAATTGTCAAGTAACAATGTAAAGGATAATTATTAGCAGAATACTAATCCTTGTGGGCTCCTCACAGAAACAACTCAGCAAAAATTCTCTCCCAAACTCAGAATAAAGCTTCTCACCTTCTGAGTCTTTTACTTTACACTGTCCATGAAAAAACACGATTGCTTCCTCCTTCTCCCATCATCAAGACTCAAATATGGTTTTAAAAATAAGAATGTCACCTTCACCTCCCCTGTTTTTCCTGAAGTCTGTACTGTACATTTGAACCAGTTCATTTTCAAAAAGGAGTGGAAGCCAACAAGCTTCAGCCCTAACTACATCAATGGCTCTTAGCTAAAGCCCCTGTGATGTGAATTATTTGGTACACACAAAGATGACATCCCTTAGAAAAGATTCACCTGATGGTTCGCAACTCGAATCATCAGTCGTGAGTTCTCTGGTGTTCCCTGACATGTTGTTGTGTTTCTCAGCTGTAAAGGGCTGTGGTCCTTACGCCTTCCTGATGTTCTGTGCCTTGCTCCCAGTGTGGGTGAGAACAGCTTCAGACACCTCTGCAGTGACTCTGCTGCATCCCCAAGGTGCAAAGGGCTCTTGCCCTGCCTTTGTTTCCTTGTGATGGCCAGGCTGCTACCCAAGGGAAGAGAGGAAACAGGAAATGAAGGCACCTTGCTAATTCCTCATTTCACTGGAGAGCCCAGAAGGATGCTCATCTTTAGTGCAGCTTTATGGCTGTGGATTAGTACCAAGCAGCTCTAGCAGAGAAGGTAAGGGCTGTAGCCATGAGCTTACCACTCTAAAACAGCAGCGCGTGTTCCCACCATTGGGGGTACCAAAAACTCCAGTGAGACTCTTCAGCTACTCAAATTGAAGCAATTGCCAAAGTGGACAGATTCTACTGTGCATTGGAAAGGAGATGCTAAAATAGAGAAGTCCTTACTCTAGTATAATATAGTATAACTATAATCTATAGTTTTATAATATAATATATTATTATATTAATACTATAATATAATCTAGTATAACTCTTACTTCCTAAGCAATTTGAAAATGACATTTTCTGCATGGCTAGAAAAAAATCTGGATGAACTTCATGTTTTTGGATATGCTGTCCTCCATTTACACAATCTGAGTTGGCATTTATTATATTCCTAAACATATTTATGCCTAGTTTACTGTTGTAAAATTTTATTTCTTGGCAGAAACCACATTAAAAGAACATTTAGGTATACTAAAAATTAACTGTCTTGACAGCATTAGCTACAGACTTGCTTTGAAGCTTCAATTACTACAATATTGTTTAGAACAAGGTCATATACGAAAGCTTGCTGAGACCACTCTTTAAAAGTAGCTGGTGCACTTAATTTTAACAATAACTAGTTTAAGAGGTTTGTTATTTAAATTTGGAGTATACAGTAACATTTTCTGTGAAAACAGAATTAAGTGTTTTTCATCCATATGGAAATGCAATATCTTGCTGGACACATGAATCTTAACTCTCCAATGAGAGGGAGAGCTCCCACTGATATGTGTTGTTGTTGTGGTCTGATTACCACTGAAAAGCAGAACTTCTTGGAGCAGGAATTACTTGGAACTAGACAAGCAGAACTCAAAACATCTGAAGCACATGGATGCTTTCAAAAATTTTGGAAATAAAATTCTTGGGAATCTTTCCACGCTGTAGCAAATTCTAACACCTTGAATATTGTTTCATACATGTTCTCAGAATACTGCAGAACAAGAAATTTTATTGAAAATTATGTTTATAATATCCTATGTCTTTATATGATCCCATTTGGAAGTCTCAGAGCAACATACAGTACCCCTAAGTTAGGTCTTGTAGTGTTGCAGGCAGAGCTGGTAGCTGAAGGAGACTGTCTCAGTCTTACCATCCAGCAGCTGAAGTGAAACTACTTCTCCCTCAGTGTGAGAAGTATCAGAGACACCTCATTCACCTAGTGGCAAATACATTCCCATAAGTGATGGCAAAGTTTGGCCCAAAGGATTCCAAGGAGTGAGAGGAGAACAAGAGCAAAGTGGAATCCTAAATCCAATGGAAAGTGAATGTAAGAAGAAAATACCTTTCTCACTGTGCAGAGGTTAGCAAGATACCAGGTAGTGTGGCTTATTGATTCTCATATTTTGGTAAGAGAAGATCCTGTGGTATTTCAGCAATGAGCACAGAATGATGTTGCTATGGTGACTTCTTGGTGTGTGGCAGGAAAATGTAATAAGAAATTAATTTTTCGTGAAGTCTAACATATTAGCTGGTCCAAACTCTGTAGAGTTTTTGGTAGCTTTACTAAAGCTGGAACAAAAAACCATGTGATAAGAAACTTATTACATTTGGGGCAAAGAGAAAAAGAGAAGTGATCAAATATGGAATTATCATCTAAACTGAATACAGAGTTCTTCACCTGGCTAGTTAATGGTTGCTGATGTTGAAAAGATACCATCACTCAGTGCTCCTCAGAGTCAATCCATTGATACACTAATAGCTGAGGATGGTTTTGACAAACTGAACATTTCTTCAGTAATTAAATCAACAATCACATAAATTAGTGATAATTAAATAAATCACTTTGCAGGACTCAATCACAGGAGGAAGAGAGAGTGAAATAATTTTCATGTAAGGAGAAAAACATAAACCAGGCTTTTCCTTTCATTTCAGAGAAAGCAGTATTTCTCAAGACACAAATGCTTTCGAAACATTTTACTGACTACTACTTAGGCTGTGAGTCTGAAATTCCTAGACAGTAATAAATGTTTGCCAAATCTGTGTGCTCCATTGTTTTATTAACTGCTAATGATTTGTATGTTTTCTGTCATGAAAGGCCAGAGTTGTTATAATTACTCATCTAATGCTGCAAGTGTTCCTGCTTTGCAGGGAAGTCATTATGCTTGCTCCAGGTCTTCTCCTCACAGTGCAGTGCAGAGGGAGGCCAGAGGGCAGAGCACATCCACACAAATACACCAGCAAAGCCTTCATTAAAGACAGGAGTTTGGAGGAGAGTCTTGAAGTCAGAAAGCATTTAGGAACAGTCCCAAAGCTCACCGAGGTGGACGGAAAGAAAGGCTGAATCTAACAATGAAAAGCATAAGTGGGCTGAATGCACTGGAGTATTAAAGGCAGCAGAAATTGTAAAGAAGAGAGAGAACAATCTTCAGTGTAGGGGAATGGGAAGTAATTGTCTGAGACATCAGAAAAACAAGGTAACCTAGGAGCCATTAGCTTCATCACCTTGCCACTGGAACTGAAGATATGCTGGCTTTAATTGCTCCTCCCTGAAGTACTGGTTCTGCATTAATCTGTTGACTATAATGTAATGGCTCCTCTATCATTTCCTGCAGCACTGTAATCTAATACTGCACAAGTGTCTCACCATATTCACATTCTCTGTTGAGTAATTGTGGCTTTGATTTCATGATGCATAGCCTGTTCAATCAGCCTGTAATTGCAGCACTATCTAGAAGTATTGTTGATATATCTATGTAATTATGTTTATTGTTAATAATGCAAATTGAATCTGTTGAGTTAGTCAAGTCAGTCATCCTCAAGAAGCAGTTTCTACAGATGATTTCTTTAGCTGCTGAGGAGCAGGCTTTTTTAGTTCTCCTTTGCTCTTTCACAGAAAATACACTTACTGAAAGATAAGAACCACAGCCCCTTCATGGAAGTGTCAGCAAGAACTGTAGAGGTTAGGCAGAAATCTTGTCTATCCAAAATATCTGGAGAAAGCCCTGAATTTAGTCCAATGTGTGTGGTACTGGCACATGGAGTGACAAATGAGAAATGGAGGAATCCCTGTTTGCTTTGGATATTGCTTCATATGAGCCTTTCTAATAATTGGCAGGGTGATGAATTCTGGATTATTTGGAGATGCTAGTCTTGTCTGGAAAAGCATAGGAGCCATGCAGGTTCTTGTGGCTCTGAAGCTGTATTTTATCTTCTACAAACATGTCTGTTAAAAAAACTCCCTCATACAGATTTCTTTCACTCCCTGTCTCACATAAAGTCAGCCCTGGAAAAGGTTTTCAGATATATGTTTATAGTTGATTAAATTATCTGTATTTCCTGCTGTAAATACAGCTCTCTATATTAGTTTCCTTTGTGTTACTCAAATGTTATATCTATCAGGATAATATACTTAATATTCTGTTCAAGGACAGGTTGGAGGAGGCCTTGAGCAAGCCAATGTGGTGAATGGCATCCCTGCCCACAGCAGGGGAGTTGAAATTAGATGCTTTTAAGATCACTTCTAACCCAAAACATTCTATGATTCAATGGTTATAGTGTGAAATGTTTAGATTGTCTGCTTCCTAGTAGTATGTGGCACATCATTTCCTTCTGTTGAAACTGCTTTCTTGGGAATTTTTTTGTTCAAAGGAATTACTCTTTTGTGGTCTTTTTATCTCAGGATGCTCCTTTTGTAAATGAAGCATTGGTCATACAGTATGAATAACACTTGAAAATGCACATTTAATTGAGACTGAATATAGCACAGTTTTATTAAAATAAATTGAGTTCTGTATCCAGCAGTTGGGAACACTGCGTTTTACATTATAGAGAGTTCTCCCCCCTTTTCTGCATTTAGGTGGCTGTTGGAAACCATTTGTTTATCCTGCATTGTTATTCTGGGCAACTGTATTGCCTGTGGCTCTGTAAACTCCCTGAAAACAGCCCCGAGTTCAGCTATTTAAATAATGGCTGTGGAGTTTTCTTAGGAAGTGCCCTCTGAACATGCGAATCTCTCCTCATGTGGTCCCTCAGCTCTGACTGACTTGAAACATCGCTTCAGGTTCTTATGTGATGCCGAAAGTGCACAAGACTGCCAAAGATGGAGCATTCAAGGGGTAGTGTTATTTTGTTTACACACACTGGTAAGCACCCTCAAGGCAGTCTCCCTCCATCCCCCTGTCTCACCACTGGCCAGATGGGTGGAGTTGGCCCTGGCTATGCAGCAGCTCTGCAGAGTCTTGATGGCAGTTGTGGGGCAGGGTTATTGAAAAGGTTACAGAAAGTAATCAAGGGGAACCTACCAAATTTGCTGTTGGTTCCTTAACAACGCTGTCAACATTTTTATACTTCATCTTCTGTCTTCTGCTTAAGCTTTGAAGTTTCAGAGTATTTGCAGGGACTTCAGGGTATTTTACCAACCAGTCCAGGCTTCTGGCTATTCAGACTGGAGCCTAGTTACTACATGGCAAATTGGAAACACTTTCAATTGGTGTTACTGCAATTCAATGGCAAGTCTCACTGTTTCCCTGGAAGGTATCTAAGAGCCTTCTCCCATTATTTTGACTTCCACTCTTAGTCTACCTTCCTTCTGCTCTGCTCTGGGAGGAGGACTTTGTCAAGACGTGAAATAGTTTCCTTCTCTATAATATGAGTGACAAAAACCATTATTTTTTTCCCCTCCTTTTACATTTTCTTGATAATGAGACACTACTTGCCTTTTTTGCTTAACATAAGCACTATTCCTCTGGAGAAACAACCAAGGCTTTGAAAGTGAGTATCCCAACAATGGTGAAATCCCCCTGACAGGGCTTGGGCAAATGCAAACCGTATTATCTACAAAATGATTTTACAAGAAAAGTAGGGCACTCCTCTGAAGCCTAGACAGCAGTGGTGTGATCCCAGAAAGCTGATAAGACTCAGGAATCAGCTATGATCAAGGAAAGTGAAAACTCAGTTTATTTTGGTCCTGGTCTATTCCTTAAAGATGCCATGATTCTTCTATAGCAGGTAGTACACAATATGCCTTAAACAGAGCCCAGCACTGTGAATCTTGTTTTGGAGGTTCTGACTTTTTCTAGGCATTTCCCACAGCCAAGTGAAAGTCATGTTTTCCAAGAAGGGGCAAGAAGGAATTCACAGTCATGTGATTCCAGAGGATTTTGGTGGATTTCTGATGCCCAATTTGACATTTAGTCATTTGAGAATCTAAATTTATGGCCTTTATCTCTATAGTAACTACCAACTCCCCTGTATTAGTATGAACCACAGCCAGGCAGATGAGAAGCAGGCATGGTACTGTAAGTAATTATGGTAGTTACGTAGAAGTCTTAGTATTAAATATCTATTCTTCAGACAGAAGAATCTGTAGCATGTACAGTCATGGTATTTTCACTTATGCTAGATTCCAGGCTATGAACATGATGTCTTTAAGATATAAGGAAATCGAAACACTATCTATAAGATATAAGGAAATTAAAAAAGAATCAGAATCATTGCCTTGTAAGAAGACTGTCTATCTTCTTATTAACTAACTTCAGACTGGGTCTCCCCAAGATATTTGGAGCAGCTGATCTTTCACCTCGTGACTGGGTTGTTGGCTGTATTCCAACACGATAAATGGAATCAAAACAAATGCTACACAAATGATGCATTTGTACAGTGAAGAGGAACAGTATCAATCATGACTAGTGTGGACTCCAGTGAAAGTTTTCAAACTGTTCAATATCATAAGCAAGACAAACTAGAAGCAGGAATCTCTAGAGTGGGTGGATTTGCTAGCCCAACCAGATGTATTTTTCAGAGGTCCTACTGCCTGTTAAAAAGTGATTGGCTGTGTAATTACGGATATGATTACGAATATTAGATCAACAGGCTGACAGTGATCACAGCAGCCAAATTTTAGTCTCTGGCAGAAATGAGATTAACAATTGAGAGGTTCTTTCATGGAGACTAACCAGATTTCCTGAGCAACATAAACATTTTTTATTAAGGTTTTCCAATGAAAAGGCTACAAGACATCCTGAAATAGCAGTTTGTTTCATTGTCTTCTCCTGAATAGGTCAATGTCTGATGTTCCCATCAGTTTGTTCTATAGATCACTGTGTGTGGAATGGATGCCTGGTTTGATGAGCAACCCGAACATGGCAGGGAAGGCAGCAAAGCTGGATCACTGCTAAGTGAGATGTCTCATCTGAATCTGAAGCAGTGTGGATTCTGGACAAGCTGTGGGAGGCTGGTGCATGGGCTGTTCGCAGGCTGTTCAGGGCAGAAACCAGGTTTGAATTGCAGAGTCAGAAGTCACTGATTTCCACACCAAGCAAGCAAAGGTTTTGGCTGAAGACAGTGCAGCCCCCAGGCAGGCAGCCAGCACCATTCTCTTGAGTGTGCATGTTCATAGCACTGGGTACCTTCTGTTCCTGCCAGTGTGCAGAGTCCACTCTACCCCTCAAGGAGGCTAAATCCATTGTTAGAAGCTTTTCTCAGACTTTTCTGCTGCCTCCTCATGGTAATTTTTCTGCGGGAGCTGCAGACAATCCAACCCCATGATAACAATTGCTCACTGCAGGGGTTGTGCGTAGCATTCACAGCACTTCCAACCCCAAATCCCAAAGCCAAGCTGTAAACACTGAAATGAGAATGGCAGTATTTTCCATGATTTTTAGAACACATTTTAATGGTTCCTCTGCCCACAGCTTTATGACTTCACAGAGTGCACCAGGACCTTGTGTTCCAGCTTTTCTTTGTGACCATGACAGAGTATTTTCTTTTATAGAAGCTGAGATTCTCCCAGATGACAGTGACACAGGGGCTGGGAATTCCATGGAAAGTGTTCAGTATGCTCAATGCATCAATAAAATCATGGTGTTGACAAATCCCGTGGATATTGATGATCACTCCAGGAGCACAAACCTTGCAAGGCAGTGATGAAACAGTAAGAACTTGTTGGTTAGATAGAGAGCAACAACAGGTGACTCAATGAAAGGAGAGGCAGGGGAGCAGAGTTGTCTAGGGGCTGTGTTGCCTGGCTGCTGGCTCAAGTACAAAGAGATTTCAGCTGATTGCTGACACCTATAGCCAGAGAAGGAATTTCTGTAAGAGTAAAGTAAGAGTCTGGAAGAGATGTATAACAATGAACAGAAAAAACGGGGAACATAATTTAATTTTCATCAGTAGCTTGTGGTGGTAGGAGCACTGGATGGTCACTGTTTACATGCACTCCAAATAGAAAAGAGTGTTGGGCTGGCAGAGGTCTGACATGTATGCAATTAACATAAAACCAGGAGGAATGTAATGTCTTTGTGCTCTCAAACTCCTTGGAGGAGACAAAAATTGCTGTGAGAACCCTTAACCATTTACTTGCTTTAACATCCTGAGTTTGTAAACAATTTGATTCCTCCCTTGGTAAAAGAGATGCAGTTTTGGTTCCGGGCTGAGATATTCTCACAACGCTTCATGTTCCATAGAGCCAGCCTAGTCAGGCTTCCCAGTGACTCAGGGCTACTGGAGAGCTCCCGCATTCACTGCTGGCAGCTGTAAGACAGCATCGCACAGAAAGGACCAGGAGGTCTTTCTTCCTTCTTCTTTCCATTCTCCATGCATCATATGAGGCTCAGCATACCCACTGACAACCCAGTGACTGAAGATTTCTATACAAGCAAAAGACAGCCTGGATTTCATAACTACATGTGTGACCTGAGGATTTAATTCCAAACAGACAGAAGTTCAGTTTTCATGACCTCTCTTAATCCTTTACCCTCAGTTCAGGTGGTGGCCAAGCATCCCAGCAGCAAAATATCATGAGGTAGGAGCATGAGTCCCAGATGATGAATAAACAACTCACTTCCCAAAACAGTGTCATAGGAACAACCAGGTGGTGAAATTATCCAGACTCAGCAGCTGCCTGGAAACTTGTAGTGACCAGCCCAGAGGGAAAATCACAGACTGTCATCCTGGTGCTCCCAGCTCTCCAGAACAGACAAGTAATAAGGAAGAATGGAATCATACACAGTAGCAGCTACAGTGTACAGGAAGCTCCCTGCACATGCCATTCAGTGATAGACATAGATACAGTTGAAGCACTTGACATATTGACTTAATTTTGAATGGAGCCACTGCTACGAAAAAGAAGAGATGAGAATTTCTTCTCTTGTGGCTTGTAGCAACTGATTATAGCAACTCACTGTGAGAATGTGAGCTCTTTGGTGCCTTTTTGGTCACCTTAATGTTACCTCTGGTGTAGCAAAGAAGTTCTCAAATCCTGTGCCTACACAGCTAATTGAAAACTAACCTCCACCTCTCCAAGCAAGAATGCAACACTCAGGACCAGAACTGGGTTTTGTCATCAGGCTAATTCAACTCAGTAAAAGTAAGTTTGCATCAGGGCTGACTGTAAGAGTCTGCCTGCAGTATAGGCAGTGGCCAGAGCTAAGAGCTCTGATGGAAGTCCAGAAGCAACAATAATACAAATACCAGAAGCTTTCTCACTAAAAATTGGAGTTCTGTTAGAGGCCTGTAATTCTTCCAGTTAAGCTTAAGTGCATGGGACCAGATACATTTCATGCTGTTTGATGATTATGTCATTGAGCAGCTATTGTTATAATTAGCCTTAATAGAAAAATCCTCTTGAAAGGACATTTCAGTTCATTGTCTGAATTCTGCCTTTAACTCAGCTATTCATTTCCTATCTAGTTACAAGTTATATTTCCTCTTTGCTACAAATCCCTTGCTATTTTATCCTTATAAAGAGTTAGTTTAAATTTTTACATGTTTATTGCTATATATCTAAGAAGTAAATTGCTTCAGGAATTCCCTTGGGGCAGTTTGTTAAGCAAAGCTCATTAATTTACTTGCCTGGATTGCCTACACATTTCTCTGTAGCTGGGATTGCAGGTGCAAGCAAACACTATTGAACACCCTTTACAATCTAATTCTTTCCCTCGCTGGCACTGCTAAGTGAAACCTGCTTCCTTAACTCACCAGAGTCTGCTCAAAGCAGGGCCGTGCTCCAGTCTCCTGGGTTGGCAGCTCCTGCACCCATCTGTCCTGAGTCAGGCATGACCAGGGTCCAACTGCCTCTGCTCCCAAGATTTTTAGTTCTAGAGTCAAGCAAAACTTTATCATGTCCATCAGAATGAAAAAGCTAACAAGTGGATAACATTTCAACAACTTCAAACTGCTGTAAGGGGCTGTTGGGGTCATGAAGCCCAGTCCCTACGACCTCAGGCAGCCACACAATAGAATGCTCCAAAGCATCCCCTCTGTGCTACAGCTCTGGTCTGGAAATATTTCCCCATTTCCTGTGATAAATATAACCTCTTTTGTACCCACTACCGAAAGTATACAAGACTGTAACATGCCACAGCAAAAGGCACAGGAGATACAGAGAGAGTCACCACAGTCCAGCAGCAGTGGGTCTTTAATGGGTGAACATGCCAATCTGATCTAGAGACTCATGGCAGCTCATCTCTCCTTCAGTTTGGGTTTTCCTCTACACATTCTTCCTTTTGTCACTTGGCTACAGGGAATTTCAATGAATTATCTATGCCTGTAAATTGGATGGGTTTGTTACTCTGCTGCCATCTTTGTGCCTCTGTTCCAAGCTGTCAAATAGCTCTGTAACCAAGCATTTCTGAGCGCAAATTCCAGATTGTTTACTTACACTTGATTTGGTTTCTCACACAAAGTCAGAAACCATGTTGGCAAATGAGAGAACAGGGCTGTGTTGCTAATTAGTGTCCTGCCAATTTATAATATTTTACCAAGCCTAAGCTCCAAGCATGTGGTCACATGCTCGCTCTAAATTTGCTTAAAATACAAATGGAAAACTACAGTGATTCTTTTACAAAAAAAGGCAAATTAAAATTAAAATGAATGGCAAAGATGCTCTGAAGCCTTTTGTTCCACTTAACAACATAGAATTCCTATTGATTCATCTGGAGTTCATGAAGCATGTCTAGGCCACAGCATGGAGAGAATCTGAAGTCTGTCGAGAGGGAACTGGTCTGTAGAAGGACCAGATAATGTCCAGAAGAGTATCAGCCCCCACGTTGCCCAGCAGTGCAAACAAACCTCTGGGGCACCTGTTGCCCAGGCAGTGGAGGCTGGTCTTTCAGCAGGGGCTGTGCTAGAATGATCTGCTCTGCATGCAAAGGGCAGAGACACTGCCAGGAACAGAAATGTCTGTAGAAACATTCACCCAGAAGAAACTGGAAGGCAATGATGAAGTACAACAAAGGCAGTGCTGACATTCCCAATCTTTCAGCTGCCTTCCTGCTTTATACATTAGTCCTGCAAAGATCAGCCTGGACTTCCCAGGGAATACACTTTTTTGCCACAGCAAAAAAGACTGCCCTGGGGTCAGGGCACTCACCAATCTCCCTGCAGCAGCTGGTTGTCTTCTTCTCATTAGGATGGAAAGAACAACTGTGGTAATACATGGGCTTTTAGGTTTTGTTGACCCTTAAATTTGCAGCAGCTGCTGCTACTGTCCTCGAGGTACTTGGAGCTAGAGATGCAAGCAGAAGCAATAACTCATTCTGTAACTTGGAGCGGCAACCTCCAAGCCTTCAGTGTGGGGTGAAACATGAAAAAAGGGGCCTGCCACAGGAGAGCAGCTCCCAGGATTTTGAAGCACAAGATGTCAGTTCATCTGCCTGTTCATGGGAGGTGTGAGTGGTTTAGTGTTAAGTGAACAACCTTACATCTTTTTCGTACCTCTAGAAATCACTCTGAGAAGTTAGCACAGGTGAATTGTTTCAGGTGTACATGCCATCACTGCTCAGGTGCCAGCTGGGGAAAGCATTTGGATTTGAAACATCTAGCAAGGACTGCACTGCCTCACAAAACTGTGACAGCAGCATGCTGTGAACATCCTGCACTCCAGCTCCCCAGCTGCTCTGCAACATCTGTTAATTCTCACAATGTACCATGGTGTTGGTTTTGATTGTTTTGTTTTTACAGGAAAAACCAACTTGAAGAATAGGTGGCTGATCTCAGAAAGGCTGTTTTGATGTGTATAATTTTACCCAGTTTATAGATAACCTTAAGGACTAAGGGAAATTTCACATACTCCAGAGCTGAGGAGGTATGTACAAGAAAAACTGTTATCAGCAAAACAACAAACTGATACCAGCAGGGAAAAACCACTTCCCCAGAGTGCAACAACATTGCCATTGGTACCTGATGGTGTCATCCATTGGCACAGTGTGGAGAATGGAGGCTTTTAGAGAGAGGATTTCCCTGCTCCAAGGCAAAAGCACTCACACAGAGAACTAAAAAGGGCATTCATATCAATCTGATGCCATTATGTTTAATGTTGCTAAATGTGTGAATTCTGGAAAAACAAAATACTCCTACAGCAGAAGGAGGAGAGAGACATGCATTTTACATTGTAGCAGCCCCATGGGAATGAGAATAAAGGCTATAGATGCTGTGAGCCTAATCACACAGCTGTGGCTATTTTGTGCATTGCAAAACATGGGATTGATATGTACATAAATTCCCTGGGAAAGCTGTGTAAATGCAGAATGTCTGGCTTCCTGGCTAGCATGGCCTAACAGGCGCAAGTGTCTCTGGCTCCCTATTCTCTGCTTTGTGATTTCTCTTTGTTTCCAATGTCATGCCACTACAGAACTTTTATCATCATGATGAAGGCTTGGTAAAACTAAACTTCCAGCAGAACTCCTAGCTTCTCTCCTAAAATTTCAGAATTTTTAAAATGGGTCAGTTAATGAATTGTTGCTTGTACTCTCTGACCACACAGCATCTCACAGTGGAGTAAGGGTAACTTGCTAAAGGGTATCGAGCCAACACTGACTCCCGGGTCCCAATTTTTTTCTCAACCTTTCTTCATGGGGTCAGACTTGCTAGCACGAGCAACAGTTAGATCTACAAAGTTCATGTGCCCAAATTGCCACAAAAGACCACAGCAGAAAGTCTGAGGTGCCAAACACAATTGCTGCCCAGCCTGGGGGAAGCTTCATCATTGTGTCCTCAGAGAGAATGTGCATAAGGAGCTGCATTTTGGCTGAGCACTTGGCTTACACTGGGGGCGTTTAGCTGCAGCAGCTGTTTTTCCTGCAGGTGTTCCTGGAGTTACCATGATTGGGCTGGGGATAGAGTGGGCCTGGGAGGAGTAGGACCTCTCAGCTACCCTTCCTCCAAATGTGGCAGGATGTAGCACTTTGAACACACGCTATTAATACTGGTTTGCCTCAGATGTCAGACATCTCTTTTTCTGCCTACTCCTAAAAGCTTAAAAAATTTTGTACTCATTGAGGAGGTGGTAAGAACAGTCTCTCATAAAAGTTATACAAAATTCTAGTGTTTATGGTGTGCAGATTATGGATATGATGCTAATTCCCTAGATCAAGGTTCCATTCATACCCCAATTGTGGCCTTATTTCAGAACCATGTACTTGGGCAGATGAGTAGTGATGATGGTACAGGGCAGGACACATCCCAAGGTAAATGCAAAATAGATATTGATTCCCAGATGTCTTCCAGAGTTGGATATTAGGAATCAAACCACAGGATTGCACAATTTCTGGTTGAAATAATGTATCTGCCATCTGGCTTTGTAACCTGGCCCACTGCAATCACTCTTTCCTCAGTGCGTGTTTGCATTGTACCATTCATGCAAATTTTGGAACAAGAGATGACAATGTAACTGCTAGTCAGTTTTTTCCCCTCTCTTTTTCTATAATTATGGGTCTCTGTTCAGTTCCTTATTACTTAAGAAGTCTTTGGGTTTATATTACTATTAAATTAACCCAATTACTTTCCAATCTTCAGTTTCTCCACTTCTCCCCAGGGTGGGAAACAGTTCAATTAGTTTTACAGTACAGAATTCTCTGAAGGTCTGATTATAGATCAGGTTCTCATCAGTGTGCTGTATCTATCACTTGAGGCTCACTCACTTCAATAACCAACAGGAAAATGAAGAATTTTGAATTTAAATGTCATTTTGATCTCAGTTCAACCAAGAACTGGGGAGCTGGTTATTGAACAGCAGAGGTTAAACAGCCTTGCAGGCTGGGCAAGTGGGGTGGAAAGCCACATGCCCCAGCATATTCCCTGGTAATCTGCCTGCTCTGCACTGTGAAGGAATAACTGTGATGCTCATGTCATGGGAGCAAACCTGGGAGTGGACTTCCAGATGTCCTACCCAACCCTGCAACACTTCCCTTTGGATCAAAGAGGACAGACATATCAATTTTCTTCTGAGAGGATAAGAATTTTTTTTTCCTGTTTTGGATTTTTTTGTTGCTGTTGTTGCTGTTTTGGGTTGTTTGGTTTGTTTTGTTGTTTGTTTGTTTGGTTGGGTTTTTGGAGGGCTTGGGGTTTAATTTCTGACATTAATACAAAGCTCTACCTTTTTTTTCCCCAGGGAGCTCCTCACTCAACCTTGACAGGAGATGCTGTATCAGTAGAGCGTTATACCAATCAACTTGTATTGGATGACTCCAGTTCTTCAAATCATGGGTAAATGCTCTATCAAGAAAGAAAACAGTATTTTTTCCATCCTTGTTTATTAATTAATGGTATGAGTTACCATGGGTATAAAAGCAGAACATTAATTGACATGAAGACCTATTTAAACATTTAAACTGTATAATGACCTAGGTCAGTCAGTGATTTTATCCCTTGGGATCTCAGCTTGACCTTTCTTGTGAAATTCTGTCACCTCCAAGGAAGTGTCACCTCACAATGTGCTTTATCTGGAAGCTTGTTTCTCTCATGGGGTGCACTTGTGCTTGAAAGAGCACAGTAAAATGTAGAAAATATACAATTAACATACTTTATCCTGGGCCAGATCCTGCAAGGACACTATAAGCTCCCACAGTTTACTGAGATTCTCATTTTTTAAAACTTTCAACAAAATCATGAACCAGCTGCAAATTTAGGGAATAAAAAGCCTTACAATTTGGACTCCACTGTAAGCTTTTTGCAGGTCTTGACATCATTGGTCTGACTTAAGTCCCCTTGTTGGATGAATCAAAGCATCCACATCAAAAAGAGAGGAGCCCTGGCACAGTGCCACAGCCAATGCAGTCAGATGTATTTGAGATTAACTGGTTGAGAGCAAAGTGCTCTGACTTCTGTTTGGTTACAGTCAACACATCAGTGAGGTGAAGGCCCTGCAGATCAAAATAGCCCCTTCTGGAGGGGTTTTGGTTTTGTCCTGGGACTTCCCAAACTGTCAACATTAAAGCAACAGCTGCTATGAGAAGAGTTTTTGCATCTCATGCTTCAACAACTAAGCACATTGATTCCTGAGTGAAGTGGACTCTGCTGTTGAGTCATGCAGTCTTTATTACAGGGTTTCTTCCAGAAGAGGCTGCATTTCCTACTCTCTTCAGGTCTTTTTATAAGTCTTAAGAATCTTGAAGTCTTCAAATTGTCAGGCAAAAGCACAAGAACACACTGGAATGGAGTAGAGGCTAATATACTCTCTCAACAATTATACTAATTTGGGAAGAAAATTCGTCATTGCTTTCAAGTCCATAAATATAGATCAAAAGCCCTTAATGCACAACTGCAGTGCATAAATGCTGTTTACCACTGGTGCTTTCCTTTTGTACATTGCAATGCATCCTATAAAATCAAGCTCCTGCAAACTATTATAGAGGTGGGGAAAGTGAATTACAGAGAAGATGCCTTTCCAGATACCTGCTCAGAACCAGCATTATCCAAGCAAAGTCCAGGCTTCATAAACCCATATTCATAATGCATGAAGTACTAATCACACATAAAAAAGCAGCAGAGTTGTGTTTCAAGCCACAGATTTCCCAGCTCAGTTTGGAGCTTACCAATTTCCCAAGCCTTAGGTGCATTGGTGTATTTGAGTGGGCAGGTGTGCGGGAAGGTGAGGGTTTGCACTTTGCCATTGCTCCTTCCTTCATTGTGGCTCCAGGTCCCACAGCATGTTCTGGTGAGGTCCTGCTGAGATCCCTGCTCCTCTAAGTGAATAGATTCTTTCCCCCAGTGCTTGGAATGTGGATAAGAGTCCTCCCTTCTGGCAGCACGCTGTTCAGTCTGAGTGATCTTGTCAAGCTGTCTCAGTCACAAATAACCCCAAAGAGAGACCCTAAGAAGAGGATTCTAAAAATTATAAAATAAACCTGGTGACTGATTATGTATTTGTTAGAAAAAAATTTTGAACATTTCTGTTTAAGTAACATCCAGTATTATTGGTATTGCAGGAAATAATTGCCCAGACAGGCCCAGTGGTTTGGATCAACGCAAAAGCCATTACATCCCTGGGAACACTCTGTAATTATTCTATATTTAAACAGTGGATAGAGTCTCAACCCCTCCTCATCCTGATCAAAGCTACCTGCATATAATGAAGTCTTTCAAAGTCTTTCTTCCCCCACCATACGTGCTACCAGCAAGCCTTGTCGTCCCATTTCTCACGAGCTCAAGCACACTCGGCTCTCTTGGCATCAAGTAACAGGATACAGCTGCTGCACTGTGCCCTCTCGAGGGAACCCACATGAGGAGCTGGTAGTCTCACATCCTTCACCAGTGCTACAACATCCAGCCTGTGCAACCAGCTCCTGCTGCCTCCCTCACTGCACTTCACTCTACCAAACCTGCCCCATGTCACAGGCCAGCTCAATTCCCCATATCACACAACACAGCAGTTCCTGTACTTTTCTGGACCATCAAACTCATTTTTGTTATCATGGTATGTTTTAAGAGAGGTCTTCCTCAGCTAGGAGCCAAAAGGGCCATGGCACTTGCTCATGATGCAGAGCCTTTGGCACATCAAGGGTTCTCTGTGGAACTGGCAGTGCTGGTAAGAGTGATGGATTTCTCCCTCCCTGCACTGAGCCCTTTGGGGCAGGTCACCTTGCTTGTGTCTCAACACAAAGACCACAGCAGAAGAGGCTGTAATGCTGCTGCTGCCATCACCCTTTCACCTCTCACAGCAGAAGAAAAGACGGTAAGAGGCAAAGCAAATACAGCTTTTGCTGTGCCTTACTGAGGAAGCTGACACCAGTGTAGGGCATTTGGGTGTATTTGCCTGAAGACAAGACTTCCTCTTTTTCAAATTGCCATAAAACAAACTGCCTGTACTAAACAAGGGATCATGGAGGCTTTTCTCAGAAGGGGAAGACTTGCTTCTTCCCAAGCACACATAGCTTTTACCTGCATCACCTAATTAGCTTCCTGCAATCCAGTCTGCATTGCTTCAGAACCTGATATATCCCATATCCGACAAAGTAATTCCTGTTTCTATGTCATGCTTCAATTGCACCAGTTTGCAGGAAGTATTTGGATGTTAAATTTGATTTAAGCCATTATGTTTCATTTTTATTGAGACTCTTTGACTCACCATTTATTTAGCTGCTTCAGTTGCTTGTATGGCAGGTTGCCCACTGCCAAGGCATCTGAGAACCTCATCACCAGTTTAAAAATCAGCAGACTGACAAGCCCCAACTCCTGAGAGACTGGGCCAGATTTTGCAGGGGATGATTTGTCTTTCAGTTGATAATTTCCAGCTGCTGATATTGGGAGGTTTAGTCTTCTGCATTGATAGCACAAGTGTCTCAGCCAGTCTCAGTCATTTTAGGTGATACTTTAGGTGATATTTAGAGATAATGTCTAAACTAGCTGATCCCTGATGGGAAAGGGCATGCCCTTGTTTATTGGTAATGTCAGGAAGGCTGTGTAGTCTCTCTAGTTCCACTGATAGTCCTTGACATCACTGAGAACAGGGTAGTGTCTGTGTGCCATTCTCTTCATCCATGGTATCAAGATTAGGAATCAAGACCAAGTGTGAGGGTTCTTGTGATGAAGCAGTATGTCTGGGAGCTGCCCAGAGGAGCATGCATGGTGCATTCCTTAGAGCCTCAGAGGTCCTAAGTTAGCAAGGAGGTTGTGGGAGATCCTGGGGCTGCTTTCTAATTGTCCTGATGACAGTTCCTCTAAACAGCCCTGTTGAGAGGCAGAAACATTTCACTAGGCTGTAAAATGTGTGAACAGCAGACAAGACTTATGACATATTATGTATGAGCAATGAAGTTGTTTTAGTAGTTACAAACATTGTCAGATACAATGAATAACTGAAATTTTCCAAAATTAGGGTATTTTTAAAAGTTGTCCTTAGAAAGGCTCAGAACCATTACAAGGAACTGCAAAGCCAAATTAGGGACTTTGGCGGAGCTTCACAAAGCTTTAATGGAAGCAGTTAGCTATTAATGTTAGCTTCACACAGCAATTAATGTCAATTTTAGACAACTATATAAAAGCTTTAGATTCTCAGAATGAATGTCCTGTTAATACCCAGGGCTTGAGGACATATTAAACAGGTGTAGTAAGCACAGAGCCCTTGGGCATGTGGACAACAACCAAGGGCTACATGGCATGCAGCATCTTCAGAACTGTCTGACCCACACTGCTGGCAGAACCTTCATCCAACAAGCTAAGAGCAATGCCTGGGGAAAGGTAGTGCCATCCTTTATGAGCAATGCTTATGGCAATCTCCATCTTCTACATCCTATGAGACTGTACTTAACATTAGGTATAAAGTATACACGAACATCAGCACCTAAACTGTCAGACAGTCTTGAGGCATTGCCAGATGTTTCTGCTGATTCCCGTTCTCACCAGCTGCTTTGATGGCTACACCAAAGTTGCAGCCCTATATGGGGCCATCATGTCATTTGAGGCTGTTCCTGCATAGCTTCCTGATCCCACAAAATCACAGAATCAATCAATCAAAAGACCTCTGATATCATCAAGTATGAACACCACCACGTCAACTAGACGTGGTACTGAGTGGTACTGTGTGCTACATCCAGTCTTTCCTTAAACACTTTTCCAGGGACAGTGACTTCACCACCTCCCTGGGCAGCCCATTCCAATATCCTCCTAAAGTGCAACCTAAACCTTTCCTGGTATAGCTTAAGACTGTGTCCTCCTGTCCTGTCACCGGTTGTCTGGAAAAAGAGATTGACCCCCACCTGGCTATACCCTCCCTTCAGGGAGATGTCACAGGACATGCACTCTGGAACCTTCACCAGCTCTGTTACCCTTCTCTGGACTCAATTCAGCAGCTCAATTTCCTTCTTGAACTGATGGGTCCAGAACTGGAAGCAGTATTTGACATGAGACCTCACCAGTACCAAGTACCAGGAAACAATCACTGTCCTGATTCCAGTGGCCACATTGTTGCTGACACAGGCCAGAATGCCATTGGCCTTCTTGGCCACCTGGGCACTGCTAGCTTATTGCTCACTGCTAGCTGTTGTCAACCAGCATCCCCAGGTTCTTTTCCACCAGGCAGCTTTCCAGCTGCTCTGCCCCAGCCTGTAGTGCTGTGTGGAGTCGCTGTGACTCAGGGGCAGAACCTGACACTTGGCCTCATTGAACCTCATACAATTGGTTTTGGGCCATCCATCCAGCCTGTTTCAGATCCCTTGGCAAACCGTTCCTACTCTCCAGAACAATACTTCCACCCAAATCAAACTTATAAAACAAGGCTGACAAATGTGCTGGGCTGTGTGAGAGAAATTTGCCAACTGGTATTTGCATCTCTGTCTCCCCAACCAGCTCTGAGCCCAGACAAGAGGCTGTCTTCTCTTGACACACCATTTCATCCCCAAGAGTCAGTGTCATAGTGGAAAAAAAAATAAATAGGGTACCTGAAGTTCAGGATATGGGTCTTACAAGTCACATAAATTTCATAGCCCAAATGACTACTGATGTACAAATCCGCTGACCTATATAAATACCTGCATCAATATTTTACATTATTTGGCCCTCGATTACCTGCTTAGTGCAAAAATACTTGTTTGTCACAAACTCTGGCTTCTTTCTTGCACCTTTTTTTTTTCATAACTGTATTTAAAATACATAGGAACAAGACGTTTTAAAACTGTTTGCATTACTAATTGAAGCATCATTAATATTAAATTTGTGCAGAATAATGAAAGAGAGCAGAAACTAATCCTGATTTTGAATAAACTAGTTTCTTAGCACCTTCAGCTGTGGAGAGAAAAAACAATTCTTTCTGTTCTATAACTTTCGATAGTGTTTTATTCAAAATCCAATTCAATCACAGTTACATCCAGGCATGCAGTTTCTGGCTCCCGCCCAGGAAGGACTGGTATAATTGGGCTGCAGGGGAAGGGCGTGCTCTTTCTTACATTTGGTTCTTTCACCAGCTATCCCTAGGGTAACAGTATAATTTTTTTCCTATGTCTTAGCTCAAAGACATTAAGATTACCACAAGAAAAAATAATTGTATTGGATAAACAACAAACAAGTAAAGTGATTTTCTGCCTCTGGACCTGCCTACTTGCCTTCCTTATATTAACAGCTTCTCAACTGAAATCCCAATACTTCCTAGTGTAAAAACCATCCATCCTGTTTATTTACATCTAACGGTGAATAGTTCAGTTAGCAGGCTCCAAAGGAAATCATTGTAAGCACCATCTGCAGCTGGAGAAAGGTTGCCCGGGGGCTCTCGGAAAGTCTTTCCTGTCTCTGCCCTTCTGAGTCACACAACATGCCCGAGGCAGCTGGAAGGTGTCTGGCAGTGGCAGAGCAGACAGGGCAGTGTTCCCTGAGCCAGGAGAATCAGGCTGCAATTCACTCCTTGTGTGGCCCTGGTCAAAGCACCTCTTGCCCTGCCTCGTCCATGGGTTGCCTGCTGGATGACACAGTGTTTGTGACCAGGGGCTGGATGCAGAAGAATGAGCAACTGTGCTTCCTGAAACCAGGTCTGCCTTACCTGTCAGAGCTGGAGGTGGCCTCTTCATATCTTGGAGGTGTTCACTGAGCAAACACTCGTTCATGAAGTGAGACTGGGGAGAACTTTCAATGTGCTCTAGTCATTAAAGAGCACTGGTCCTAAAACTGAGTTAAAAAAAAAAATCCAAAGAGTTTCTCAGAACTGCACAGAACAGAGACAATTAACTAATTATTGTCTAGCAATCTTTACTCACTTTAAGGCAGTCTTTCTAAGTTCTGTATTAAGCTACCTTACGGTAAAAGTCTGGATAAGATTGTCAGCAAAAGATTTGACTTTCAAGTTCTTCACTGTAAGCTGAGTTGATAAAATGGACTGGCTTTGGTTTGCACAGTAGTCAGTCCCATTTTGGCTGGATTTGTTAGTGCTTTTATTAATGTAACCACATCTCATCTAAGCTGTCCTGTTTTCATGTAAGTAGGAAAGTCTGGGATAATACTCTGTTCAGAGAAAATAATACCCTTGGAGTAACATGCAATTATTTTTATTAGGCAAACTGTGTGAGGAACTTGGACAAGAGAACAAACCTTTGTCCTGATATTCTTTTAATTTTCTTGAGACATATAACAAACAAATCAGAGAAGGAGCATTACATTGTAAATCCTTACTTTTTGTGCTTTGAAGTATTTTTTAAAGGAGAATGTTTAATGCAAGTTTCATTTTAAAATACATAATAGAATATTGACTGGAGCTGCTAAGCCAAGCACAGAACTGTTAGAAATTCTAGGTTCTCTGCTCATGATTTTTCTCTCCTTAATCAGGTGCATTAGGCTACGATTTTTTATTTTATATGATTATTGGGAGAGTTCAATATCCCCAACCAGAATCCTTTCTTTCAAATCCAAACTTTCCAGGAGAATTTATAGAAAACTTTTCTAAAGACAAGCAAAGAGCAGGCCCACTTCTCAGCTCCAAGCAGATGAAACATACCTGCATGAGTATGCTAGCCACAAATTTCGGCAAAGCAATGTAATTCCCTTCTTCAAGAGGGGCCCTTCTAGCCAAGGGAGAAGAGGTAGAAACCATACACCTTCACAAAGCTCTGATGCCATCTTTCCACAATATTTTCCTAAATAATCTAAGGAAATGTGGCCCAAATTAGACTGCTTGAAGGTGAATCAGAACTGACTGAAAACTGAAAAAACAGTTAGAGACATAGTTCACCATCAAAATGCAGGAAAAGAGACTTGGTATAATTCCACATTTTTACCAGTGAAGAGCTCAGAGTTAATACATTGTGAAGTGTTCTGCACATTATTAATGTTACATGCACAGTCCTTGTGCAGTATAAACTTGGCAATCCAAAACCATACTAGGATACTGTTATATAATCTCCTCTAATTTAAAGATATTTGAGTACATTCTAAATCCAATTCTAAGTTTAGGGAATCCAGTTACATAAAATATTAGCCATTTTTAAAACTACAGGGAGAAAAGCTAGGTTAATTTTTTTCCCCATTTTATCAGTAAGATACTTGTGAAGCTTTGCAATAATTGACCTGGCCTCATCATTCATCTAATTGCTGTAATCACTCCTGACACCTGATACACAAATTTTCTTGTATTGAAAGAAAAGTATAAAATAGCGGTCTTAGAATTATTTCTGAAATGCAGGTCTGCTCTGTTTGAGCAACTGCTACCTTTACTCTCTGCAAGGCAGAAAGTCTCATGATACTTTTTCCAGAGAACCTGGGATTAGGGAGACACAGTCTGACCCCTCTCAATGCTTCTGCACTCAGGTCATGGCTGCTTCTGCCATACACTCCTCAGAAATACTCTGTGACATCTGTAGCACTCCTCCCAGAGCTTGCCCTATGCTGCAGAGCTCCTGATTGTGACTGGCACACAGCAAAGACAGCTTGGGAACCCGTGGTGTAAAATTAGGGAGTAGAAGTCCAGAGTAACAGCCTGCAACACTGATGATGCTCATTAACACTCCTCACTTAGGATTTTGCCTACAGTAAACTATGACACACTGAAAACATGGGACTAAATTTTAATGAACAAGTGCCAAAACCTCCCCCTCCCCTCATGTTAAAACTGGAAAGCTGAAGTGATAAGCAGTAAGTTGCTGAGGCTCAGGGGAAACATATCACTGTATGTCTTTCCCAAGGACTGTCACAGGAGCTTAAATTCTTCTTGTTCGACTTAACATTAGTCATCTGCCGATTTCATTACCCATGAACAAAATCTGGAACAGCATGTCTTGTTGGAGTAGAAATATAAGGAGACAAATAACACTGAACTGCAAATATTTTTACGAAGAATTAGACCAAGAGCCAAAGCTGAGAAAACATCCTTGAAACCAAGTATGATGGCAGACTGACCCAGCAAACCAGTGTTGCAAGTGTCTGTGCCTGACATAACTTTCAAAGCTGTGATACCTTGGAGTGTCCTACACTACAGTGCCAGCTTTCAGCCCCTAAATTACCCACACTGTGTATATGTGTGCATGCATTTCTGTACTTCTCAACAGTGCTCAAAAACTACCTATTTTGGGTTTTTATTACTCCAGGGTAACACCAAAGAGGACAAAAAGGCTCTGTAGCAAGTTACATACAGGTTGCTCCAAGAGCAATAAACACCTTCACATCCCTCTAAATGGGTCACCTGCACCCTTTTTCTGTATGTGGAAAAATGTTCTACTGTTAATGTATGGGTGTGCCATACAGCTTTGTAATGATTTTTTTTTTAAAACTTTCAGGCTGAAGATTTTGCAGGGTTCAGTCCCATTATCCTCGGAGTGCATGCCCAGAGAGCGCCCTGGGCTGCTCATCAGAACACTGTAGGCACTGTTCCCAGCCATATACGAGGATCCTTTTTTCTCTCCTCACATACTGTGGTGGCATTTGTCATCAGGAAACCTGACCAGTGGGAAGTATATAAACATCAAAATCAAGTTCTAGCTTTCTTAGCCACTTGCAAGGTTACATCAATCAGTATATTACTGACTGATGTACACATGAATCGAGAGGTTTCATGCTCACCATGCTATTAATTTTTGGCTTAAGCTGGGACAGAATGGGAACATGCAAAGAAGACTGTTTCAAAGCAATATATCTGTCCTTTCCATGAAGGGTGTGCATCTATTATACTATGAGGAGTCAGAAAGCAATAACTGAAATACACAATACTGTCAGACACCTTAAAATGAAATTATTAATAATTTAGTCAGAGTTCATAAAACTTAGGTAGTTTTTTTATATGAAGGATGCCTTAGAAGAAGACAATGAAATATCTTTGTTCTTTTTACTACTGCTGCTATCAATTATTAAGTAGTAACCATATGTCAACTTGGGGAAGAGCTTAGCTGAAAGGGATATAGGTGTTTACACAGGTGCAAAAGAAAAACATTTATTGGAAACGTTTGAAACATCCCAGTTCTAGGAGAACAGGGCTTATTCTGCACTGTTTTTCTCCTATGTGCACTGTGTAGATGTTTAAATGTTCCACTCAACCCATGAAACTCTGATACAAGGTTTACACGGAACAAAGTATAACAGTAACATCCATCTGAACATGACCATTTGATATTAGATGAGACAATATTCTAAGCAATATACACTGTACTGCTCCTAGAAATAAGCTGCTTTCTAAGGGAAGACATTAAAGAGATGACTCCCAGATAAACAAATTATTTAATAATTACTGATTCGTCGAATTCAGCCACTCTTCTCTAAGGCATCTTGCACTGGTTACTGCCAGATACAGATATGATATACCATTAAGCTGTATTCCAGTATTGTATTCTTCTCTCCCCATAAAGATAAAATAAAGTCCTAGTTGTTTATTCAGGATTTTTTTTTTGGGGGGGTGACTATATGAAATGAGACAAGGAGTTGGAGAAATTATGGGGTTTAAGTTTTTGTTTCAAGATGCTCCCTACCATCTCTTTATTTCAAGTGCATTAAAGTTATGATAGAAATAGTTTAACTATGCTTCAGGGAATAAAAACCTATCACTACATCCAAAGAATATCCACCACTAAAGGCATTTGAAACTAGATTTTAAGTAGAGCAGAAAAAAATTGTGATAAAATTTTCCTATGCAAGTCTTGACATTCTTTAAAATACAGAAAGGCATTATTTTAAGAAAGAGACTGACATGACAACAGATTTTGAAGTCAGACACACGTCTGTTGGAGTTGGATGGAATCATCATGCCCAGGATGCCTTTATACAGCTTAATTGAGTAACAACAGAAGCAAAGCTATGACAGGCACCAGAACTAACTGCACAAGCCTGCCAGAAAACTTTAATATTAACTCTTGCATTTAGGGCATGCCACAATGTTTACACTGAAATTGTCATTCAGTCTCACTTGGCTGAGTGGGAAGGGGGTTGCTACAGTGACCATAAACACAGAACTGATAGCAGACCTCAGAATCAGTGAACTGCAGCCCTCTAAGCATGATTCCATCACATCCAGCAGTGAATGAAAGAAAAGACAAAGCACAGACAAAATGTAAATCAGCTTTTTTCACCTTTCAATAACTAGCTGAAGAACAATTCACAAAGAAGTGGTGGTTCTGGAAGATCAGAGGCCTGAGATGTCCCCTCTGTTGGAGCATCACTTATGTTCCAGAAGGAGGCTATTCTAGGGGCAACATTTTTCTCCCTTTCTTTTATTGCAGCTGTATTAAACATTAATATTTGTATAGAATATTTGAACAGTCACAGTGCAACATCTTGGGCCTCTTAGGCAACCTAGCAGGTGAAATACTAGGTTTTCATATCCCATTCATAGGGAAAAAAGTGTCTGTATATGAAAAATGGGTTATCAGCAATATACTCCTTGGGAAAAGAAAAATCAATTTGAACACTTGGGGTACAGGTGCAACACGAAGTTAGACCTCTCTCAAGAACTGTTTATTGCAACCACAGGAACTATAAACCATTATCAAAGGCTGGCAGTAAGAAATCTGGTGTGTTTTATTACTTACTTGTGACCATTTGGTCAACATCTGATTTTTATAACTAAGACAATTAAAATGGTATTTTTTTTTCTTGTCAGTGTACTGTTCTGTTAAGCTTGCATTATCTGAGAAGATAATTAAGGGAAGAAGTAAGTATCAAGTCCTAGATCACTGCGAGACCAGGAGTTGGCTCTGAGCAGAGGCAGGATCAGGAAGAGCATTCCCACTCAGAAGGAGGTGTATGGGCAGAGCACAAACACAGCAGAAGTGCTCAAGTGGGCTATCCAGCGGGTAAGGGCTGCTTGTACTGTCCCCAATCCCAGATTATATCCAGTTGAGAATGCTTGGCTCCTCCCCCTGGGTGGAGCATCTCACAATGGAATGATGAGTTGTGAAGTGGGTCCTTGATGGCCCATTAAACAGAGGTAACTCCTGGAGGGAGTTACCTGTGAGTCATGGGCCAGGCATTAATGGGCCATGAGCAGAAGACAGCCAAAAGGCAGGGGGCCTGGGAAGAACACTGCCCCACTTGGTTTAACAGCTCATGAAGATGATGACAGAATAAATACTTCGTGTACATCCCACACTACAACCCAGCACAGTATTTATCAGAGCCAAGGTGCTCTCTGAAGGCTTGTGTCTTTTTCTCTAGATTCAGATAATTTTCCCCACGAAAACATTCAGTTGAGCCACTTGAGATTGATGAGAATTCTGAGTCTTTTCAGGAAGAGATGTAGCTGCTATAATTGGGGAACAGAAATTGCAGGGTCTTACTTTGATAAGCAAAGACAGTTCAGGCTTCTGGAGAGAAAAATAATTTCTATAGCTCATTGGCTTCAATACAGCTTTGACTTTCCCTTGTTTCACGTTCAGAAGAGGTGGCCTGAAAAGACCTAGACATGTTAACCAGGCCCTGTCTTTGCCACAACATTTGTACTAGTATAATGATTAGCACAGAACCACTTGGCTGTTTCAAGTTCTGATCCTTCCCAACATGACCTTTAATTTTAATGTCTTAGAAGGATTTTCCTATTCTCTCTCTGCAACCCCACACCCACAACCTTGTCTAGCATTCCTACTCACAGTCCATATTCAGTGTGTCTGCTAGAAGTGGGGTTTGATTTAATTTCCCTCAGATGGATCATTTTGTTGGCTTGAAAATTCCCTACCAAACAGGACCACAGGTCACTCCAGAGAAACACCACTATGATGCAAATGCAAAACATTTTATACACTTTATCTAAGTGTGGATGTAAGTCATTACTGCCCATGGTTAAATTCGATTCCTCACTCCCTGAGAGGAGTGAGGTAAAGTGGTAAAGAGCCAATATTCTCAGAATTCTGAGATTCATTCATCAAGATAACACCTAGTGACAACAAAAGATAAATGTCTTTATTAAAAACACCAGAGAACCACCCGTACTGTGGTGCTTTTTAAAGCAAGTGCTAGTCTAAACACTCTTGCAAGAAGCAGAGTATCTACAAATAATCTTGTAGCTTTGTGACATATTCTCAGAATATTAGAACTATTATAGATCAAAGCTATTTTTTTTAAATGTGCACTTGAAATAGTGCTGCTTTAGGGATAATTGTGTACAAAAAGTGTCTGATTATACATTTAATGGCCAGATGTCATTCTTTAATATTCTTTTAATATTCTTTTGATATTGGAAACTGTATTTGAACTTGCTCTTATATTTTTGCTGCAAGTTGAATTGCTCAACTTTGTGCTATATTGCTATAGCTAGAACAAAGTTAACTCCTATTGCTCAAGTGAAAGGTAAGTCCCCAATGGTTGTGACATCCATGGTGATGAGCACAAAATGGGTGGAGATAGATTTTTTAAAAAGCTTGCAGGTAAGTGACACTGTCATCACTTTTCCAACTACAGATTCTTCTGTTACTTCTATCTTCAGGACCTGAAATTATAAAGTAATTTTAAGTACTTTTACCATCAAACTTGTGTGCTAACAAATTATTAAGAGGTAAAGAATTCTCAAAGTTGGGAAGAGAGATACATAGCAGTAAAATCAGTGGATGAGTGAAAAAAGGATTATCCACAGTGAACATACTAAAATTTGTTTAGAGCTAATATAAAGTACACACATACATGCAAGACATATAATCACGAAATTTTCAAATGAAGTTTAGTTGAATATGTCTCTGAGACATATCTCAATTATTCCTCTTGCACAGTCTGGTCTGTGCACTTATACTGGAGATTTCAGTTCAGCCTCATTTCCTATAATATGAGAAACCTTACATAGTGCTGCTGTTTAATCTATTTAGTATTATTCTCTTAAGATTTGGCTACCATCCCAGGAAAAGCACATAGATAAGGGAAACATTTACAAAATAAAGGTGAAACCTTGGAGGAGTTAATTCAAATAAGGTAAATGGGACTATTTTCTGCCGGAATCTTAGAAAATCCAGTTGCATAAATTCAAGGAATTTTAACATATAGAAATTGCTTTTACTGTAGGTATGACTACCACTTTCAAATAAATCCACTGCTTGTTGTTAATTAGCTGTCTGGACAACAATAGCAATGAAAACACAACCCATAAACACATTATCAAATTGCCTGTACACAGGCCAATTGCACAGGCAGAATCCCCGGGCACTTTGTGTTTTGGTTCTTGGCTCACAATAAACTCTGACAGGTCTTTATTCTGGTGTTTTCCCTGCTGCAGTCAGTCCTGAACCTTCTTACCCCGCACACCCTCCAGATCTTATCAGCATTGTTCTTTTTACAGTTACTTTCTTCCGGAGGGCAAACAAAAATATCCATATTTTTGAACTGTGTGCATATAGAATTGCAAAGATGTGCACACCAAAATGGCACAGACATTAACTGGCAACTCCAAAGTAAAGTGCTAAACTTTTGTGTATGGCAAAAGATTTGAGGTAAAATCCCATAACTCAAAATGACTTTTTCTTGCAGCTGTTCCCAGAGGAGACAGAATGAAGTACTCTATATTTTAGCGAGTAAAGAATGGAAAGGAGAAACATGTTTCCTTATTCTTTTTGAGGTCATATGTCCCATCACAAATTCCATTTAAACAGGCTACAAGGACCCCGGTGTAATAATCAGGGAGAAATGGAACCTTCAATCATCTCCTTTTCAATCAAACATATTAATTTGGAAGCAGAAGACTGAAGTACAGGAATATATGGAAACTCATTCTGCTCCTGGATATTAGATAACTAATTCATAAGGGTGCCACATCTGCTATATGCAGGAGGAAGAGGGAGCCTCATAAGGCAGAGGAAACTGCCAGCGTATTAAGTAGCAAATTTCCGTGAATGTCCTTAGATTTCTATGAATCTGCATATGCAGACTTCTTCTGAGCACAGCTTCTGATATTCAGATCAAAAATAATGGTCAAGAGAGGTAAATGAGACTACTTGCATTTATTTTCATCAGCAGCAAGTGGTTTTAAATTATCAGTGTCACAGACATGCAATGAAAACCTCTGAGACAATCAGAAGTAACAGGAAGTAATCAGTAAATTGGGGGAGTCTAAAAAGTAAAAAAGAGGACAACTTTAGCAGGGAGTGTGTGAAACCTGACATGAAGAACAATTCTCCCCTCAGATGCTCTCAGTGTTGGTATAAAAAGTATTTAATCAAAAGTTAGTTTAATCTACCTGACTACCCCTGGGAGAAGGAATAAGGCTTTCAGGTATGATTAGAGTAACCATACCAGCTAGAAAACATATAAACTGAACTAATAAAATCCAAAACTTGCCTCACTATTTCATTAGGATTTTAGGAATAAGCACTAAGAGAAATCAGTCACCCAATGAACATCAGAAGCAGCACTTTGAATTGAAAAAAATGGCAGAACTTGTGAGTCACATCTGAAGATTGAGATTCTTGGAACTCACAAACTGAAAAAAACCTCCAGCAAAAGAGGTTGCTGAGTAAAGGAATATAGGCTAGAATGCAAACAAATTAAGAGTACAAAATCCATAGCATAGCCTCTTCTATCCTCTTCCATTCTCATGGCAGTGCACTGGCAGACACAATTGCTTAGACAGGCTTTCAATTCTGACCATTTAGTTGTCTGGAATGGATGAAGACACAGCATCTGGAAGGCTGGATACTAAACTTGGGGTCTGAATATATCAAAAGGAGTAAAAGGGCAGAGCATGAATTTTCAAAACCTGTAGCTTCCCACAAGCTCCTCTAGTCTCCTTGGCACT
Source organism: Sterrhoptilus dennistouni (assembly GCA_013397095.1). Lineage (NCBI taxonomy): Eukaryota > Metazoa > Chordata > Aves > Passeriformes > Zosteropidae > Sterrhoptilus > Sterrhoptilus dennistouni. Next base: position 603,834 of record VWZU01001778.1, read on the forward strand.
GATACAAAGGAAGAGCAATATCAGGCAGCTACAAGCCAGAGTTATGTACCCAAAGCTTTTAACATCAAATGAGCCTGATGCTCAAGGTAAAATGTAGCATTGTGGCAGGATTGTAAAATGCTGCTACCTTCTTGAAGAGTCTCCTTCAGAAGCCACTCAGAGCAGGCCACAAGAGCAGCCATTTCAAGTCCATGCACACACACAAATGCCTCAGTGGAGGAAAAACAGGAATAGTCCCCTATATGGTTTGTTCCAGCAGGGTTTATTTCAGCACGCCAAAGGGATCAGGGAGAGAAGACACAGACCGTGTGCTGCTCAAGGGTTAAGTGTGGGGTCAGTGGCCAATGGTCTGAGGGCACGGGGGTGCTACAAAGGGCAAGGCAACCTATAGAGGGGTCTGAAGGATGAACAACCGGGGAGGGCAGGGTTGACCGGTGAAGGAAGCAATCCAGGGTAGATTGGCATGAAGGAAGTCTTCTCTTTCAGCCTGAGCAGGGAACACTATAGTAAATCTTTCCAGGACAAAGCCTGGAAGTTTCCTTGAGGGGGTTTTTAGGGTTCCCACAGTAAAGCACAACACAATCATAGCAGAGCAGCTGGTGGTTGGTACTGATTGCACTGGAAATGAGGAACAGGGAGAGTAAAATGAAAATAATATTAAGTTCAAGGGTACTGACAGTCAACGAGCAAAGAACAAGAAGATTCACAGTGACGTTCACATGTGTTTGTCCTGTTTCAGCTTGGTAAGTACCTACCAGGCCTGCTATATTGTCAATCCATTGTGCCACAGACAGTGTGTCACAGTCAGGATTAAAATGGTGCTTTTTTTTTTTTTCCATGTAACACAGCAGTCCTTCACCACCCCAGCTATTTACTAAAATACATCACATAGAATTTTAGGCCCTAGAACAAACTCTTTTGGTTAAACCCCCCCAAAAAAGTACACGGAAGCATCCTTAACAGACCTTTCCCACACCACTTTGCTTTATTTTCCTTTCAAATAATATGACTTTTTTTGCCACTAATTGGAGAAATGTTCTATACTATAATTTTTGTAAGATATAACTGAAAGAAAGCAGATCATGACCCTGTGACTGAGACACTAACGTGGGGTGTAGACTGCTCTTTAGAAGAACAAAAACTAGATCTGATCATTTGCTTCCAACAGGAATTTCAATCTAAATGCTTGTTGTCTCTTTACACAAAGCCAGTGCCAGCATTTTCCTGCAGGATTTATCTTATACTAAGCAAAGCAGGAGGAGAGTAAATAGAGTTACAAAGAATCTATAAAACAACCCCTAGGTTATGCTCCAAGAAAAACATTATCACTTACTGCCCATGTGGAACATGAGTTCTCCCCTCACTCACCACTGATAGTGTTTGTCAGGAGCAAGAACTCAGACACAAGAATAGCTCTGGAAAAAATAGAACTGGAGACATAAAAATAATCTTAATTATGGTGAGAGTTTCAGTGAACAGAAGCATCTGCCTTTGGGCAGACAGCACACATGGAGCCTATCCGTGGGTGTGATGCCTCACATCAGAAGGGACAAATGTCTCAATCAGCCATTTGCTGACACCACGGCAGTGCTCAGACAAGCTCCTTACACACTCCAAAAAGGTGTTTGGAAGAAACCCCCACATGTTTCCTAAAGTCTGTTGGATTGTAGTGTTAAGCAGGTGGTCATTTTTGTCAGTGTTACCTGAAAAAAGACTTAATCCACACATGATAACACTTTATTGAATAGAAAAATATCAGTATCTTAATTTTTTATTAACTTACAAACCATCTCTGGGCAAGAAAATAAAGGGATTGCATGCTATTAATACTTTCATAGCTTCTCTGCGGGAGACAAATCTCGTGATGATACTGCTTTTATAGGGTCAGATTTTACATTTACAGCTTTCAGTATGCTGCACAAATCTTCCTAAAAGCTGCTTGATAACTTAATATTTCTCAATGAGAAAACATTATCAAAAGAATGGGTAATTCAAGAAATAGTGGAAAAATCACTTTGAAATATTTGAATCTCTTAAAACATGAGTTTTGGGTGATATGTTATCACAGTTGCCTATCTTTGTGAAACATTAGCCTAATATCTGATGCTAAGCTTATGTACCAATTCCCAGTCTCTGCATAAAACAAACAGCCATTAAATCAGAGTAAGATGATGGAATACAACATGTGAATTCAATCTAAAAGGTTCATACAGCTGCATATATTAGTCATACTGGTATTCATTTCATAGTAAGAAGATGAGGAGTATGTTTAGTCAAATCTCATCACTTTCCTTTCTGTGGTCCTGTTCTACATAGTCTCTGTTGTGTGTTAGTGTTATTAACCTATATTTGCCTCCAGAGGTCTGATTTATCTCTGTGCTGGAAATTGCTTACTGCAATCATTGCTGTTGCCAAACAGTTGTGATACAACTCCTCTCACGAGCCCATTCAAAGTTTATCAAAATCAAGAGAGTGATGACTTTACTGTACTGACCTATTTCATATAAAGCTGATTTTGTATACTTAACGTGTAACTCTCCAAGGTTCAGAGAGGGAGCAGCATAACTTCCCCCCAGCAAGCCTTAGCTCAAGCCAGCCTTCCTGCAAGGATTTGCTTATGATGGGTACCTGGTGGGAACACAAAGTACATCTAACATCTTGTTTTTTCTATCAGAAGAGCATTTGCTTGGACCATAAGCCAAGATGCCTTAAACTAATGTATAATGGACTCCCTCACATTCAGCACATTCATTATAAATCCACAAGGTTTGTTTGGGAATCGAATCATGGAAGTTTCTATCATCTGCTGGTCACACAGGTCTATTCCTGATGTCCTTAAGGAGATCAGTGTTTGAAAAAAGATTATCGGCAGCCTGACACATCAAGGGAATAATGTTCTTGAAAAACCTATTTGTCACACACACAAAAATAGTTTGTGATTCAGTAGTTGTAGCCAGTAAGGTTAAATATGTCTAGCATAATTTCACTTCAAATAGGATTTGATGTATAAACTTAAATTAAAATAATATTTATGGAAAAATATTCCATGCTGATGCTTGAATTTTTAAAAAAATTGATCTTAATCAGTAGAATGGAAATACATGCTGTGTTTTACACGTGTGTTGGGGGTTAGGATTTTTCCTTTTGTTCCTCTCTCATGGTATTTTGTCCCATCTGTTGCTAAGAAACAATAACTACCAATACTTAAGAGAACAAAAATGTGGCTGGGAGGAAGAGGAGAGGGAAGGTGCAGCTGGTTAGTTTCTTACCTAGGGGTTTTCTCTTAGGTAGGGCAGCAAAGATACCACAAGATTTTGGCCAGGTGGTGACGGGCTGGGCTCCTTTCCCTCTCTCGTTTTTGCCATCAGAGGAGGCACAGACAGTCTGTGGGTGCTCCCAGAGCATTCGCTGCCATTACGGACCTTTTGTCATCCCATTGCTTCTCCTGCCCTGGGTGAGCCTTTGCTCATTAGAGCAGCTGTTGAGCTGGGACCTTACTAACACCCAATCTGACTGGAAGGGCCCCTCACAATGTATTCAGGTACCTCAGGGGAAAAGCCCAGGACCTGACCCTGTCCCCATTCCCAGAGGACGTGTCTCTCCGGCTGTGCTCGGCGGCTGCTGCAGAGGAGCCCGGCTGCCGCTGCCAGCCCTGCTGCTTGCTGCTGCTGTCTTGGGCTTTTTTGCTGCCTTCTAACCCACACTCCCTGCCCACCTGCTCCTGCTCCTGCTCCAGCTGCAGAGTCTCTGATACATTTCCTTTGCTACTCTGGGGTCGGCTCATCTCTGCTGTCCCAGCCCACACTCAGTGGTTCCTGCCGCAGCCCATTTATCCCCCCGCCCCTCTCGCCACCACCGCCTGAGGGAGGCCGCCCTCGCCCCACAGCGCCCCCTGCAGGCGCGGGGGAATCATTGCACGGGTCCCGCCCGGCCGGGAGGCAGCAGCGCCCCTGCTGGCGGTGATCGGAACTGCACCGAAGGGAGACGTGCCAGTGGCCGAAAGGGTTTTACTGCGTTTCTGGTTTGGCTTGTTGTTGGCTGCTATAGTTGTTGTTTGCTTGCCTTGTTATGTACATATACATACTAGTAAAGAACTGTTATTCCTTGCCCCATATCTTTGCCTGAAAGCCCCTTAATTTCAAAATTGTAATAATTCAGAGGAAAAGGGGTCATATTTTCCCATTTCAAAGGAGGCTCCTGCCTTCCTTGGCAGATACCTGTCTTTCAAACCAAGACAATGTGTAAAAGTCAGCCCAAGTCCTTCCATGAATTGCCAAAGTACTTTTGTATTTTTCATACTAAATTCTTCCTGGTGATATTTGTATTACTTTCACCTATTTCTGTAGCTCTGGGAACACAACTATTTTATAATATGCAACTGTAAAATGACAGAGTGGAGTTTTATGTTGGAGACTTGGAAAATCAAGATTTACTTTTGTATAATTTTAAAATTTAATCACTTTCACATCAACTAATCAGTTGTTCAAATTCCCTTGGGATCTGAAACCTAAATCTTTTTAGCTCATATCTGGCAGCCTGGAATAAAAATATTGCAATTGCAGCATACTGTCATCCACACTCCATGAAACAAACACGAAACGAGTGTAAAATTGATTGGGAAACAGTATTCAGACAACAGTAGGTGCAGATGGATAGTTTTGTTTCAAATAGGAAGAAAGTATCGACTGGGTTTTTTCAAAAACACTGGGTCTGTGTTTTTATTACTAACTGGATATAATTTTAGGTCTGAAGATGATTCTAGACAGCCAGGGTGGCAAAGATGCTGAAGCACCAGGATTCGAGCTAGTATGGATATAGGAAAGAGATCTGAAAAAACCAGAAGCAATTCAATAACAGTCCATGAAAGATGGTACATCGGAATAACCACCTGCATAACAGGAGGCACTATGGTTTAGGTAACAGTGTTGAAAAAAAGAATTTGACATTGATATCACATGAAAAACTGAGGATGAATCAACAGTGTTTTAAAATAGCAAGCACCAGTCCATAAACAAGAACAGGATAGGTAGGTAAGATGAGGAAAATGATCATGCTGCTCCATGCTCTATTAACAAGATATTTTCTCTGTCACTGTATCTCATTTTGAGCACTGTACTTGAAAAGAAAAGTGACCAAGAGATGAAGCACAATCTGGAGCATGGTAGAGCAACGGTGGGAAATATCACATAAGGAAGCCTGAGATAGTAAAGACTGAGATGAGAATAAAAAACCTGTTAAAAGTACCTTTCTTTCAAAATGGAAGGGAATATTCTGTTCTCCATATTCAGCCGGGATCAAATGCAAATTATGTGCCTCAGCTGTAACAAGGTAGAGTTCAATTAAGCATCGGGGAAAATGTTTAAAATTAAGATGCTCTGCAATAGGTTTGCAATAAATTGCTGGGACAACTGTGAAATCTCTAACACTGGAAACTCATTAGAAGCATGACAAAGTTTTCCATTTTCTTATCATCCACTGTGGTTTGTGGATTCTAATTCTTGCTATTGCACAGGCCTATTACATGGTGCTAAACAAGGACCAAATCTTCTGAAAATAGGGTGAAACTTCTGTAGTTTTGGTTGTTCATGCAGTGGGGCTTAAAGCCTGAGGCATCCAAAGAAGGTAAAAGAGCAAAAGTGAATCAAGAAGTTAAAATCCTGGCAGATTAAAGGGATCTTTTATTTAGAGATGCTAAAATATCACAACACTTGTTGTTTACCCTTTGCATCTATGCTACAATCTGAGGAGGTGTAAGCTCTGTTTGACACCTTCTCAGCTGATGGGGTATTCAGAACTCTCTGTGCCTCGCTTGCTTTTCCTCCTGACTTGCTTTGTGTGGTATATATACCCTGGTATATTTGGCTAACAGAAGAATTCGATTAACTAAGAAAAAAGATAATGGAAAGGAAAAAAAAGAGGGAGAAGGGTCCTGCAGGTGTGGACTTAGAGCAGAAAGCTGAGGGAAGGAACAAGCTGACACAAACAGTCAGCACAGAACAAAATCTACCCTTGCATAACTGCAGGAATTTCCATAGAAAATATGTTATTTGTTAGAGTTTTTTCAGCTGAGGAAATGACTACTAAACAATTCTTAGAGATAATAATCTGGGTGCTTTCAGTTTTAAATTGTTCTTCTTTACAAGTAGATTATTATTTTGTAGACCAAAAAAGGGTTCCTGGGCAATGATTTATTGCAGAACGCAGGACTGCATGAGTAGAATTAGCATTTGCACAGTTCACAGTAAAAGCAAAGCAAAAGGCTAGTCGCATTTCTTCGGATTATTTTGTAAATTGAAATTACTTCTTGTGCAAAATGCCAGATAAAGAATGCAGAGGCAAAGCCTCCACTGATTTCAGTAGAGCAGAACCCATTCCTGAGTGAGAATCCAGCCAAATCTGATGTGTAGAACCAAAGTGCCACGGGCTGCTTGCCAAAAGAGTAATAGTCCTGCCTAGGACAGACAGACTGACCCTTTCAGTCTCTGCCATCTCAAATAAGACTGCTGACAGTAATGATACCTAGGGATCAAACTACCCATCTGCTATGTACGAGGCTGAGAAAAGCAGCTGTCTGGATGCTATTTACAAAGAAATGTCAACTTAACTTAGAGCTAAGTATTTACCCAAATGCAATAGTTAGAGGAAGGTCTGTCACTTTCTCTTGGTAGAGGTATTGTTCATTACTTCATGCAAGAAGGGTACTGTCAATACACTGTGAACAGAGCTAGGCCTGCTTTGGAAAAGAGTGGCAGGATGGCATCCAGAGGCATCTTCCATAGTAAATTATTCTGTGAACCTCTGAACTGGTGGTTCTGGACAGCATTCTCTCTGTTAAGTTCTGGCCCTGGGCACTAAGTGCAGACCACAGGACACTCAGAGGTTAATGAGCAGCAATTGCTGCTGCTGCAGCATTAGGAACTCTTCTGAACACTACTCAGTGTCTCCCTGACTGTTGCAGAAATGAGAACAATGATGATTCCAGCCTTTTGAATGCTAAGAAACTTAAAACAGCACCCACTGCTCAGACCATCAGCTCATTGCCTCATTTAAACAAATGAACAAATACAACTTTAAAGTTCTTTAATTTGAGCTGTGACTACTCACTAATAAGACCAAACCTCTTTGGTGAGCTGGAGAAATTACCCTGAGGTAAACTTGAGTTAGGATAAAGAGGAGGATTTCTGCAGCTCCAAGCAATACATATAAAGATTATGTAAGGCCATTTTCATTTTTCTTCATGAGTATCTTTTTCTTCTAAAGATATCAAAAAACAAGGTTAAGTTTTCTCAGATAAGACAAACAGAAAACATAGATGGTGTTCTATGGCTTTAAAGGGGGAATAGCTTTGAAAACCATTTTGAAAGATAACATTTGTGAAAACTAAGCCAATCTTGTCCTTCTGAGAGCTTCTGCATGTACCTAATAGGAAATCCATTTGAGTGCAGAGATTGCACCCTTGCTTGGAAAGAGTTGATTCTGCCTTTCATCAAACTTCCCCTTTATAGAAAGCTAGGCAACCTGTGGAAAATGATATTTCATTTAAAACATATCTCACCATTGCGCCTTTCAAAATCTTTGTGAATTTATATTTATACAATTATCACAAATAATTTCAAATAATGACAACTGAAGGCACATATTACAGTGAAACTGTAGAAAAACAAAATATAACATAGTGTTTGTATGTTGTTTTTAGACTTACTTATGGTCTTAAAAGTCTGCAGTGATGTGGGTTTTGTCTATAAACACAGACTATATCAAAAAGCTTCTGACTACTAGGACATGAAGTGTCATTCTTTGTGTTCACACTTTCTCTTAAATCTAATAACAAATAAGACTATGTTGGTCCACCTTGATGAGCAATGGCTTTAATTTTCCAAGTGTGTGTGACCTTTTAAGCAATAAGCAGAGTATTGTGTAGATATTGTTGCCAATAGATGTTTGGAAAATAAGGAGTAGGGAAGGGATTGTATTCTTATTTCCTGGATTGAGCAAAAAACTACTGTAAACATTCTCAAACAGACACATTTGTGTACTTGGCAGTATTTTCTGCCCAGGGGAAAGAAAACACTTGGTGATTCTCCACAGCTTGTACATGAAATTAGATAAAATAACTTTACTACCTCTTGAAGAATCTAAGAAAGTTCTGTGTTAGCCCCGTGTTAATGGCCTACATTAAAAACCAGAAGATTCCAACTGTATTGCTTGGAAATGCTGACCCTTCTCTAAGGGTCTCTGAGCTTCTGTTCCCAGCGTGGGGACATTGAGGGGTCACACAAATAACAGTTCCACTTCCACAGCTCTTGGAGAGGAGTCATCCAAACAACTTAATATCCTCCACCTCCAGAGAAACTTTATTCAAATATAATGTCAATCAAGAAGCTCTTTTCCCAACCTGACCTCTTTCTCTTGATCAATTCTGTCAGACAAATGGAGCTGGTTCATTTTTTATGCCTATCCCAACCCTGTCTTTGTTCTTCAATTTGTAAATGTGTCAAATATAATTAAAACTGGCAGAGGCCAAGATTAAATCAAATACAATGTAAACATTGTTTCTGTTATTTGCTTGATGCAAAGCTTTCACCTTAAAATGCTTTTAGATAAATTAATTCAGCTGTTAGAGTGCTGCAGCACTGAAGCTTTGCTCCAACTGTTCGAACTTTTCAAGGACACTGTCAGGTCATCTTACATTCAAAATCTAATAGCATGGCTGGGGCTCTGAAATTGCCTAAGGGAATCCAGGTACCTGACTTCTACTGAAAGTCGTTGTGTGGTGGGAAGTTAATTGACTTCCAGTAGGAATTAAATGCCTTTGAAGAGTCTATTCATGTCCTTGCAAAAAGAGGCCCATGTCCTTCGTGGAGATAAATGAATGTAACTGCTTTCACACCAACCTACCAGCAAAGTGCCAGATGCAAACATTTTACAAAACCTATACTAGCAAGAAAACTCTAAGAGCTACCTCTACTTTTATTTGATTGTATTTTAGTTAGCACTAGATATTTCCTTTCAATGTAAAATAATTATACTGTTCAATAATGCTGTTATTAAGTTGTGGCATAACTATAAGGTTAAATTTCAGTAGATTACTCCATTAAGGACTTTCAGTTTCAGCCTGACAGGCTGCAGCCTGCAGTTTAACCCACTGATTTTAGTGGTACTCCTGACCTTTTATTTTAGTGGTACTCATGACCTTTTTAAGTGCAGATTTAGAATCTCAATGAATCCAAGGTTTTCCCTCAAGCATTTTTGCCTTAAAAAGCTTACTCCCATATCTCAATCGCCACCATGAAAATTCATGGCAGACAGTAGAGAAACTCAGTACTTTTGAAAACAGGTTTCTGTCTTGTTGACTGAGATTTTAGTGTTAAGCAATATGGCATTAAAATTTACACAGCTTTGAAAATAGATCCCTGACTATCTCCTATAATTCCTCTTTGCAACTTTAAATAGTAATGCAAGAAATATGATGTTATCTGTATTTTTATTGTAATTTACTTTTCACACGGGATGGGCATTTGTCACTCCTGTGCTAAATTCTGCTCTTTCTTTGGTATGTGTACATTTGTATCTCAACTCGTTTTGCAAATTTAATATCTTGATACTACATTATGAACAGAGCTTTTGGGGATTTCTCTCTTCAATGCCTTTAGAAAAACAACTGTTGTAGTACCATGGGACTGTAGTCAGAAATTTTCCTCTCTGATCTTAAAAGTCTTATTTATCCACAGATCTTCTCTAAGAATTCTACAGTCTCCTTGGCAAACTTACCTCATTCAGTGCTGAGTGCAGCTGCCGTAAGGGGAACTCAATGACAAAGTCAGAGGTCTCTTAGGGACAGGATGACATCATGGTACATGGTGGCAGAGGGAGAGAATATGCTGGTTCTTCATCTCTGGTAATTGGCATCTGAATAAAGATGATTATTGCAGCTATTGCCTCGTTATCTTCAGTGGACATGAAATCCAGCCACAAAACCAGTGGAGACACCTCGCACCAGGCAGGCTTGGGTTATGAGGAAAGCAGTGCCTGAGTGAGCAGAAGGTCAGGGCTGATCAATGAAAACAGAGCTAGTGTACACCAAAGATCCCTCAGAGCCTTGTCAAGTCTCTTTGATCAAGACATCTTTTTTAGTCCCTTGCTTTCATAACCCCAGATGTTTTCAGACCTATTGAAAATAGCTGACAAAGATTCCTCTGTGGGGATAAGAAACCAAAGCTGGTAACCAGAAAGAATGGAACAGAGAACACAACTGTCTCATGTCTTGAAACCATCTGAGCACACTCTTAAGGTTTGCTGAAGAAATGGGTTAATGGGTTAATGAAGAAATGGGTTCTGCTAGTTGGCAGAGGAATACATTGGTGACAATGACATCTTAGGGTTACAGGCAGTGAACAGAGGTGTTTCTGAATGAATTTGGAAAGAAGGCTTCAGAGCAGTACTTCTCTGGTTTTATAGCCAAGTATTTTTATTCAGTGAGATACGAATAAAGAAGGCCTTGGGGGAAAAAAAAAAAGAAAAGTGTAACGTTGTAATGAATCCTGGGTATTATAATTGCATCTGAAATAACTCAGTGGCAATTTTTGCTAATCCATAAACCACCCCCTCCCCGCCCTCCTGTCGCCCTGATTTTTCAGCCTTCTGATTGTTTTCATTTCTATTGGAGCTTTATCATGCTTGTGACAAAAACAAAGACTGGTATTTTGTAAACAACACATTCTTTCCAGGGGAAAGGACAAATTAATGGACAGTTGACCACTGGGGTCAGAGGGGTGTTCCTTTCATCCTCCAGTCATTGACCAAATCCCAAAAACTATATAAGTTGAGATCCCCAAAATAAACTTCCCTTTTCCTTTTCATCTCACATCCTGACAGGTGAGTATGGTTCTTTTCGTGTCCTCTTGCGACAAACCACACCCCCCCTCCCCCCCAAACCAAATAAAACTGCTTTTCTCACAGAAGTTAGGGTTTGGAAGCTGATTCAGATTTTACATGGATGCAAATATGAAGGGATACTGTAAAGACTCTTCCATTGCCGCACAGATGAGTTGATAGATATCAGAATTTGGATTGATGACTTCAGCTTGAAGCTTTCCTTTTAACTAAGAACAGTAGGATTTGACTTTAAATCATGATTTTTACCCCTAATAATGTCAAAAGAGCCTGCAATTTTTTCACTAGTTAAGTGCATTTGTTGAATATCTGGGGTTAGCATTTTATATGAAAGGATTCCAAGCTTTTCTTTTCAAATTGAAATATTGATAAAATGAGTATAAAAATGTTATTCTACAATATTAGAAAGTAAAATAACTTTAGGCCTAAGTAAAAGAACTTTAGGCCAGAATGAAGAAAAAGGCTGTGATATTAATTCCTAATACAAATGAAACTGAAGAGGCTATCTGCATTGTTCTAGATGAGAGAACAACATCATGATGTTGCAGTGTTCTGAAAGGCTTTCCAGCTGTGAGAAAATATTTAGTCCTGATGCCTACACTATTCTTTCCAGGGGACAGGGTCCTTTGTGACCAATTCTGCTTATTTACAGTCTCATATATTGTTTAGCTTTACTGTGCTGCATGTTTAAAGGAGAATCAGGAATTCAGCCCAATCTTCCTTAAATTCTTGCAAGATTTTATGTTAATTTAATCCCTTATTTCTCTAGCTACCTAATACAAAGGATGATTTCACTGTCATTAAAGATCACTTCTTTTCTTGTTTTCGTGATCATCTCACTGTTATTATTCTTCTCATTGAAATTTCCTTTCTAGTCATAATGAACACTCAGAGCATTTCATTGAGGAAAACAAGGAATTAAAACACTTTCTATTTCCCAAATCAAGACCCTGTCATTATTATCACTGAAAGACAGAGAAACAAATGAAGAATGACAGTTACACAAAAGAGAAAAAGGACACTGCCAAAGTGATTCTGTGATCACAGCCATTTATAATACCACACTGGATACTGGCACGGCAATCTAATTGCATACTAAAGCCTGTTGTGTAAACTCAGTTACTAGTTGCATTACACAATGCTGATGCTTCAGTCACAATTGAGGCAAATATGAACAGAAATTTGGAAAGTCTTTGATTCCTATTGTGGAATAATTCATACCACTCATCCATATGTCAATTTTCAATTTAATTTGATATTTTTGAAACAGAAAGCCACAGTCATTCAATTCTAGAAGAAAAAGTATTCTTGGAAAAGAATTATGTTTTGCAAATGAAGAAAAGAAAACAAAAGTAGGATAAATTTTTATTCTATCACTTTTGACAGTATCCTCTTATAGGAAAGACTAAATAAATTCTAAAGGCAAAATTCTCTCCCCATTCACATTACAATAGCTCCAGAATATACCTACCAACTTTTATACTATTCCATTAAATTAGATCTGCAATATCACAAAGGCTGATTCATCTTTTGGTCTCACATAAGTCACCTCCAGGAAACAGGCATGATGAGAGTAAGACAGAAAGCTCCAAACAATCTCTGAATTAATAATGTATTCAGTAGACATACTTGGTTTCTTCCCATCTCACAGACTTCTTATCCTGAATGTGTGTCACATAATGGAGAAGAACAGGACATGGAAATTCTATCTGAGGGCTAAATTAAAATCTGCCTGCAGTAACCTGCTTGAGGAGCAGGTTGATGGAGAAGGAAGGCCGGGAGTGGTACAATGCAAAAACAGTAAGTGACAGCTCCCAAAAAAGTCAAGAGGGCTTCCATCAGGAGATATGCTCTTCACATCATCCCACCCTCTGGTGGTGCTCTCCCCTTAGCTATTTCACATGTCAATGCCTGTTGAAATGGTTCACGCTCTTTCACTGTTATTACTGTTACTATTTTACCTATCCACACTTGTCTCCGCCAGTCTGTTATTCATAATTGCTAGGGCTCCAACCCCACCAGAGAATCCATTTTGCTTTGAATTAGAACTCATTTGCCTTGGATACCCATTAGCAGTTTCTGACAGCTGTTTCTGCATGATGGCCAGTGAGACTTTATTGGAGGCCAGGAAGTCTTTCATGGAGATCATCTCTCCTGACAGACGGCGTCCATCTGTGTCACTCTCATTGACGACGTCGGTCTCAATGGAGATGTTTCTCCGGCTGCGCACATTTCCTGGCATTACCACGTTCCTCCGTGAACGAAATAATCTTCTTTGGCATCTGTGGCAGCACTTGCAGGCCAACTTCTTTAATATCCAGTTTATGGACTGCTTGATGACAATAGAGATCACATTAAATAAGGAATAGATGCAGCACACCCCCATGAGTATGAAGACAAAGTTGCCAAAGCGGTAAAGGCCTTGGCTCTCATACCTGATGTTCTGGCTACTGACCAGATCACCAAAGCCAATGGTGCTGAAGGCCACAAAGCAGAAGTAAAGTGAGTCAAAGTAACTCCACCCTTCAATTGGTGTGTACATCGCAGAGGCACAGCAGGAGATGATGAGGGATGCTACACATAAAATCAGCATAACATAGTACACAGAGGGCTTCCAGCCCGCCAGGCTGTCCACCTCAGAGGTCCCCGAGCCCCGCCGGCCATTGTGAGGGAGAACCCCTTTCCTCCTCAGCTGTCTTTCGTGGCAGGACTTCATGATGTAAGCTATGACAGTGATCAAACGCTCCAGGAACAGGTTAAAGAACAAAATGGTCCCTGCACATCCTATAAGGCCATAAAATATCAGAAAAATTTTGCCTCCAACGGTGGCTGGGGTGGTCATACCAAATCCTGGAAAACAAAAAAAGAACAGTTTAAAAAAAATAAACCTGTAGATAGCATGTTAGGACTTTTCATCACATGCAAAACCAATGAACTGGTAGCAAATCCTTGTGGTACAGCTCAGCTTTGAGAAAAAAATACATTCTCCCTAGATGTTCCCATTTGTGCTTGTCTGTGTCTGAGCTGTAAGGGGAAGGAATGCATGCCAGCATTTCCTCCAGAATTAGAATGAAACAAAAAGCAGAACAAAATACATGGACAGGAAAAGCAAGTTTAGAGGAGGTCTGAATTTTGGTCTGGTTGCTAGGTTCACTCTTGCTCTCTTTGTGCTTTGGATCACTTCCAGGCTTTGGGCTTATCACAGCTGGTTTCTTCTGTCTGATGCTTTTCTGCATCATGGTGTTGTCCCAGGGGTGGCTCTTGCCTTCCAGAGACCCATCTGCACCGAATCTTTGGAACACACAGTGAAATTTCTCTGAGGCTCATTTGACTCCTGGTGTTAGTGCAGGTGGCATATCACCCAGCACTCAGCACCCACTGTAGCCTGGCTGTGGAAGCCTAGGCTGGAAGCACACATCCTGGAAGCACATAGCCCCTGACAGGATCAGCCCCTCATGAGTGTCCCAGTAGGAGTTAAAGATCCCCTGCATCTGACTCAGCTGTCTGTCACTCATTATCAACCCCTTTTTAAATCAGCATTGCTGAAGGTTTTCTACTTCTCTGTGTCCCACTCCACAGCTCAAGTCTGCTTGTGGATCTCATGAACAGTGTCCTCTGGTCTGATTCCCTGTCATGGGATTTCTCAGGCCAGAGGTGCTTCAATCTACTCTCAAATATTTCCCATCCTAAAGCCTGAAAATAGTAATCCTGTTTTGGTTAAAGCTATTGATAAAACAAACTTGCTTTAATAAGGTTATTACTAAAGAATAAAAATATGTCCAGAACATCATCTAGCAAATTGGTGTAACATTGACATCGACAAATCTTTGCTGGTGTTTTATCAGGATTATTAAAGGACTACGTAACTGACCAAGCAAAAACATTTTTGTTGACAGGACAAAAAAATCAGAGGAGACACAGGGTTTTTTCTTTCTCTTTATAACTATGAGATGCCAATTATTAAATAAAGACATTAGGCTCTGAGAAATAAAGGAAAATATAGTCAGTATGATACACTTGTACTTTAAAGACAAGAGCAATGTGAAAATACCATATTTCCAACAGTGCCAAACTGCACCCCTCTTCCCTTCACTGGCAACCTGCTGCCAGCACAGATTCCTCTCTAACACTGGTCCTGCCTCACATATGAATTGTCAGCCCCCACCCTCACCCCTGCATCTCGAGCTAAAAACAGCTCCAAGCGTGGGCTCTCCAGGGTCACTGCACTTTTGCCTGCATCCACAATCAAACATCAAGTGGTCCTACAGGAGGCTCCAGCCTCCTCATTAAATTTATGTGCTAGAGAGAGCTGGACTGCAGGTCTGTGGTGTGGAAAACATGACAAGTGACAAACCACAGACAAAATGTTCTTCACTACAAGAACTTTTTCTTGTTGCCTTTGGCACACAAATATTTCTTCTTTCTTTCCACCCTCCCTTTCTGTTCCATGACTTGATCCCTCTATAATTTTAGTTTTAATGCTTATTTTCAGTGCAGGCTGGCTTATATGCAAGTCATGACCTCCACCCTGTGGACAGACACAAAAAAAATCAGTGGACAAGAGGAATCTCTGCAGCTGGTGAGATCTGCCCACAGAAGCTGTGGGGAGGGAAGTGAAGGGTTGCCATGTCCCTGTCCCACCCTGTTCCTTGAAGAAGGAAAGCAGCTGTAGGCTAGGCAGAGATGGAAAGGTGGGGAGCCCCTGGCACAGGGTGAACAGTACTTAAGGACTGGCAGGCATCTCCTACAGCATAAAGCAAACACCCTGGAAAGAGAAATGCAGTTAAGGCTCACACTCCCAGGGCAGTTTTATGCCTTTGGGCTGATTCCTACAGGTCTCTCTCAGGATCCTGCTGCTGGCATCATGGCCAGAGGTCGAACTCTTTAGGTTGTTTCTTTAGCTGACTGGATTTTGTTGCTAGGTTTGTTCTGTGACCCACTAGCAAAGGGTTTACAAAGGCACTCAACAGGCATTCCAGGGAATCATGGTGGCCTATGAATAAATGACTTAGTGAGCAATTAGAGCACCAACGAGACCCATAGAGCACAACAGCGAAAGAGCAAGAAGTTACATTGCAGACTGGGAAGCAAATACGGAATGAAATTATGAAATCATACAAAAGAGGATATAAAAGCAGTGGATGATACTTGGACACTATTCAAAAATACAAAATTGCTTCTTGTGATGAAGAAAAATAAAAAAAAGGACACAACTGCAGGGAAAAAATACCGGTGATTCTATGGAATGAGAGAATGCTGATTAAGTTTAGTGAATTTTATTTCACAAGTTGGGTGACATTTCTTGAAAGCGTTGTTTCAAGTAGCAATTGAGATTATAGTTAATCAAGAGGAAATCAGACCATTCTGGCTTGGGAAAATATAATGTTTTTAAGGTGTTAGAAAGTGTTTCAATCAATTTGTTAGACATGTCTGCAGATTTGGCATAAGATTATGACACCGATAGAAATGCATGACAAATCTAACTTTACCAGCCCAGCAATGAAGGCAGAAATCTTAGTAAAACTTTCAGGATCCTATTTTGAAATCAGTATAATACTGATTTATTTGCCTGTGTCCCATGACCCATTGACTTCCATAAATTAGTGTAATCTTTCTTAATAGTCAGCTGAGCTGAGCAAGTACATTCCTTATACTTCAGTTTTCCTCCAAATATTGTGGTTTGTTTTTTTCCACCTATTGCTTAAGCAAGAATTCTGGGGGTTTTTTTGGTGAATATTGATATTAATTCCAAATTTCTCTGTAGCAGATCTAGTTTTTTAGAAGTTGGAAGAACTTCAAACTCCAAGTAGAGTCAGCAAAATTTTTCTAAACACTGCATACCTCCTATGGGAAACAAATTTTTGGATTTTGTTTTGGCAGCAAAATTTCTATTATGAAGTCTGCTACTGCAAAGCACTCTAAAATTCACTGGTGTGTTCAGGTTATATTTTGTGGATATTTCAAAAGTATACACTTATATAAAAGAACAAGTAAAAAGGGAAATCACATTGGCAATATAATATAATCATGCTCCATTATTTCTTGAAGCAAGTACTGGGTATAAATGGAGAAAAGCGAGCGTCTGTAATTCTTATCAACAGCCAGTTTGATAAGAAGGACTAAGGTTCAACAGGAAGTTCTCCTAAAGCAGAATCCTCTGACAGCAAACAGTGAACAACATCAAGCAAATATTAATCTCAGTCTAAGAGTAAAAAGATTATATTGAAATCTAACAAGACGAAAGAGGCATCAACTGCCTATTCCAGGCCAATATTAGGTAATTTCATCTTTTCTGCTGCAAACTGCTCCAGTGCTACCAACTGCTGTAAGTGTTTCTTGTGGGTCATTACCCGCGCTCATCTCCCTCTGCTCGGTGACACATAGTTTGGTATTTTGTGTTTTAATTCTGGATGTCCTGACCTTCACAGGTTACATTAATTAAAACTTCAGTTTTCATTTCCTGGTGCACCTGATGCCATGAAAAAGTATGAGAAATAGTTCATCAGTCCTAATCCCCTCATGAATGAAGCCTGGGGTGCCCCTTACAGTGTGTGTGTAGGGAGACTGAGACAGACATAGATTTCACAGTTAATTTTAGATCATGCAATTGGATCTTTCTATTGTTCTGAAAAATACCTCTCTTTTCTGAGAGGTCTCATTTCCTTTCTGAATGTGTCCAGTTCACTCCTCCTGCCCTTCCCACAAAGAGGAAATAGGTTGAAAGCAGATGCAACACTGTAGCAAGGATGAGTCATTGTGTTGTTAGAAATATAAATATCAACACAAAACAGCGTTCCAGTTTAGCCTACAATGAGAGCTCTTTGTGATGTTGTGTCTGTATTCCTAATGTATTTTATATTTATTTCTTTTTCTCTGTCAGTTTGGTTTAGACACTCACTGGGGAAATGATGAATTTTCAGTGAAATAGACAATGGATAATAATTGAGGTTCATGATAGGTGTGAACCAAACTAAACAGGACAAAGTCTTTCAACTGCAGTGAAAAAAAATCAAGAAAATACTAATCAGTAAAGAGAAACACAGGAAGTCTTAGATACCTGCCAAGATGCTGACCCTCCTTTTTTTCAGACACATTCTGTACGGAACTATCTACATAAGGATGTTTTGTGCTTCTAAAAGAGACAGAAAAAACAACTCTTAACAAAAGCTGTACTTCAAAGACTTTGTTGAGAAAATGTCCTATACTTCACACTGTTCCAACGGTGTGCAGACACCAATATTTTTTCAAAATTCACTTCTGCCATGATAACCTCCTCTGGTGCTCTCTGAGCAGGATAGGTACTCCTAACAAAACTACTGCTGGAGTAATTCTCACCTGTAGAGACTCTTGTAGGAACAACTAAAGGGCTCTCAAATCTTGTCACATTGCCGCCCTCATGACACTGCTATGTCAGCAAGCTTGTAAAAGTGTCCTTCCAGAAAGGAAAGAGGACATTAAGTCCTTCTTTCCAGAAAGAGAAGAAAAAGACTCATTTCTGTGAAGACTTCCACTGTATGAGAGGACACATAGATGGAAGCAGGCATGGTGCTGCCACAGCTACCTGATGGCAACAAACCTGCACTTAGGTCCAATTTCTGATATGAAAAAATATCTTTAGTGTCGTTGATTTTGCTAAGTCTATGCAGAAAAGCACACACAAACACACACACACACACACACACACACACACACACATGCATGTACACACCTCTGATTTCCCATCAGTGGAAGATCAGCATCTGAATTGTGTGGCTGGCTGGTGAGATTTACATCCATGCATTTCAACATCATCATTCATAATTTCAACATCTTGATCTTGTCCCTTATGAGGAAGGGAGAATGAGCTAGCCATGAAACTTTCCTTTAATGCAACAATTACTTGACAAAAGAATATTTTATCAGGACAGTCTGGGGTGTGGTATCATTTATTTAATTGCCAATGCTGGTTTTTTGTGCAGATGGCTAAGTGGTGGGGCAAGGCTCAGCCTGCCCAGTGAGGCAGGGATACATGGCTATAACAGCATTCCTTTGTGCTCTATGCTTTTCTGTTTCTGGATTTGTCTGCCTGAGCAACCTCTGCACCTCCTGCCCAGCATATCCAGCACTCCAGAGCTGTAAAACCTGGAAATGTCTCCAGGGCTATTTGAGCTGAGTCATAATTGCAGATGATGAGTGCTCAGCTGCTTGGTGACCTGAGACCTCCCCTGAATGCTGCTGCTGCTGCTTCCATCTGTGCTAGTGTGCACCTGCTATGTCATACACAGGCAGGCTGAGAGGGATGTAACCTTCTGCAGACCTCCTGGCAGGGTTCAGTCTATTCCAAAAGGACAAACACTGATACTGGAACTAATAGAGTAGGATGTCTTAATGAAACAACACATATATGGGATCTTCTTCCTTCTCAAACTTGTATGGAGACTCATCACACCTGACAGACAGCACTCTTGACACTGTTTCAATGAGGCTGAAGGGCTGGTTGGGGATAATGGTTTGAGGACTGCATGGATGCTGTGATTGATCTGTGCCATCACTGGGACAGAAGATTTGTGTAAGAGGTTGGGTGTAAGATTTCTTGCCCTCTGAGAAAAGGCTTCGGTAAACCCAACGCTGTGACACAGATGTAGGTTAGAGTCACACCAAGTGTGTGAATGGGACTTCAAGATTAGAAATAGCAAAACCTTGGGCTTTCACTGATTTATTCTGGTGTTGGCGTGTGAAGAAATGTCTCTATTTAACACAGCAAAGTTCAGCTCACAGAGAGTCGGTGTTAAACCCTGTCTGGAGAGCTGGATGCCTGTTACTGCCCTTTCCTCATTTCACATATGGAAAGGCATGTCCTGCCTTGAACAGAAACCTACCTTAAGAAAAGTATAAGGAGTGCTAAAGGGACAACTTAAAAAAAATCAGTTTTAATAGACATCTTGAGGGGTCTCTTGACACCTCTGTTATCATGTCTGCGTAGTCCTTCAAGAATACATGACTGTAATTTTCATTACTGCAAGATTAAATTATTGCATAAGATAACTTATAAAAACCTTGCCATTCTGTTTTATATAATTAAGGTTATATTTTATTTAAAGTTCACACCAGGTCTCCTATAAGAGTTGTACACAGCCCTATTATAGCTTCTCTGTCATCATAAATTCAATGTATAAATGTTTTATACCTACCTTCAGGTTTCTGTTTATAATTTTTTTGCAGTTTTTGATGCTGGAGGTGCTAGGCTTAGTGCCTTTTCATCACCCCTAGAAAGATTTGTACCGCTGTACAACTTCTGTGTTACCATAGGGATTGAACAAAGTTCAGTTTTGAAATACCTTATTACTATTTTCAAACTTCATAACTTGTTGAAAACTCATTTAAAGGCTTTTATTTAGCCTTAAAGCATATAAAGATTTATCCAATTAACTAATATACATTGAATATTAAATACAATTTTTGTATTTAATATTCAACCACATTTTTTTTTTAGTATGTTGTATAAAAAGGCACTTGTGCCTCCATGTGCTTGGCTCCAAGACAACCTGAAATTCTGTGCTCAAATGTTCTTAACAGCTTCTGCCTTCTGTGGACAAGATTCGTATATATATATATATATATATATATACAAAACTGAAAAATATACAAAATTACATCTGAGTCAGATACATATACATATATAGAAATCTTCTTTTTTTGTTGAATATAAACATTTCTTTTCTGTTGAGCAGTCTACCTTACTAAAAAATAGCAACAACTTCAAACCATAATCATCTTGGCAGAATAATCATTTATCTGAATCGTGAATCTAATTAGCACTGTTTCAAGAGTTTGTCTGCAGTCATTCAGTCTGTGTAAACATAATAACCCTAACCATCATAGAATAGGAACATTATACTGTGTACTCATTAAGCTATACATTCATCTACTCTAAAATTTGCCGTTTTAAATCACACAAAGCTGCCTGTATTTCAAGGATTTTCAAAGATTAGTTTAAATTTGCTTATTGTTACTTTATTGCTGACACATACAGCTTTTCTGTGGAATAAAGCTTTAGCATGTCTTCTCGTTTAGGGGTAAAATTATGGGAACAAAGGCAGGCTTTTTGGCCCCCTCAGGGTGGTGCCTGCTTGAATCCTCTTGGTAAGCTTGAGAATATACTCTTAGGGGGATCTCAGTGGAGGGGATTTTGTAAAATTAAAGCTCTTCCCTGGCTCTATATACCAACAATTTTAAGCAACAATATCACTTGTGATTCAGCTAAAGCAAAAATATCTCAGCTGTAAGTATTAAGATCAAAAAAGTAAAGTAAAAACAAATACCTGCAGTATTACAGACTGTAAGGAAGCTGGACACAGATATGAACTTACTTTTGGTAAGCTGAAGAAACAGTGCATGTGCAGGTGTGTTTGTGTGTGATTACATTTTTCTAACCATTTTCAAGCCTTATCTGGATGTCAGAGAGGAAGCTGGGTAGCCATTGCTACCAGGACCACCACGTGCCAAGGGCCTCAGCATCGCTACTTCCCAGGAAACAAAAACCTCACCCAGAAAATTAGGTTGGCCTCATGCTTGGATACATCAAACTAAAGGACAGATCAAAAGACCATGGCATAAAAGACAGTACAAATACTGCTTTAGTTTCTTGGAGATTGATAGAAAGCCCCAAAAAGCTAAGATTAAAGGAAAAAAAATCACAGTACTCAAGGAGGTGCTGCAGGGATTACAAATATGAAGCAAAGCCCATAAAGTCACAGCATATAGAAAAGGCTATCAGTATTGTGTGTGACAAGGATTTCATATAAAAGCAGAAGCACATATTATTATTGTAATTAAAATGAAAAAAACTGGCAGATCATGACAGACAACATTATCAAAGATTTCAGTGAATATTCATGACTGGACAACTGGTGATGGAGAAATGACAAATCTGAGAGTGGTTGAGATGAACATATGATGATAAACTTCAACCCTGGTTTTAGTAAATATGAATTTCTTATCTGTTAATCTGTGTCTCAAAAGCCAGGAGTTATGAAGGGGCCAAAGGCTATTTCTCTTTTTTTATATTTTGAAAGCGAACATTTATTCTGGGGTGGGGATGCTGATGGATGGACACCTGGGGAAAAAATCTGAGTTTGTCAAGCAATCATAGAACTACAGAATAGTCTGCGTTGGAAGGGGCCTTCTAAGATCATCTCATCCAATCCCCCTGTCATGGGCAGGGACACCTTCTGCTAGACCAGACTGCTCAATCTGATCTGAATAATGCTGGGCTTCTCCAAAGACTATATCACTTACCAAAAAAAAAAGCATTTTTGGCACCAGGTGCAAAAATGTCAAGACAAACCTAAGATACCATAACGATGGAAAACAAATCAGAGATGTGACAACAGTAGAAAGCACAGTGAATTTTGGCTCAGTGAAAAGAGTAAGTCATGGCTGAAACCTTATGCTGGCTTCTCTCTACACAACAGCAAGGTGTGTGTGCTCCTTTGTTTTTGAAATGTCTGACTTTTTCAAAATTTAAAAGGAGTTGCAAAGACCCTGGCTCATGGATGCCCTAAATCTAATATGTATGTCCCTTCCTGTGAGGCCAGAGATGCTCTTTTAGTGGCAGCTCTAGTGGTTAATGTCTTTAAGAGAAACATAAATTCAGTGATCAAGTCTACTCACATGATTTTAACAGGTCCAAACATTTATGTAAAACAGGATCCATTTGTAAGATATGACAGGGATATTCAACACTCCGCTACTCCAAATCCTGCACAGTAACTTTGGCTTGCTGTCAAAGTGTTGTGCCATTGCAAATGTAAAAACACCCGCAACACAATGCCTATTTCAAGGGCTGAATCTCTTCTCACCTATCTGGGTGATGATCAGTCCTGCTCTCTGTGCATCAGGCACATTCAAAGTCTCAGGATTTGTGTTACCCACGCAAACAGTTAAACAAGGACAAGACAGGCATGCAGAGGTGGGGAGAACTGAATGAGATTATAGCAAGATGTTAAGGAGTACTTTGAAGCTACAGAGCTAGGCATTTTCTGATATAACTGAACAAGTGATGTACTATGGGCATCTCAAAATCAGACAGTGGCTAAGGTTGGAAGGGACCTCTGGAGACTGGCCAGTCCAGTCCCCTTGCTCAGCAGGGCCCCCCTGGCATGGTAGATGCCCAGTCGGATGGGAATTCATCTAGAGGATAACAGGGATCTGTGGCTTTCCAGTTGGATATTTATAGATCTGTGGAAATAAAAAATCATACTTTAATGATGTCTGGAAACAGAAATGTTCATATATGCAAAGATAAAACTGCAAGGAATCCTTTCAGAGGTAAAATTATGAAATTGTTTCTGAAACACTTTTGATTAAACGTTAAATGGCCCATAATAGCTTTTGACATCTTTATTTAAAGACCTTTTTAAAATTATTTATTTATTTCAATAAATATTTTTTACTTTCTCTCTGTTTTATGACAGTTTCCTATGCAAGTGAGTTAACTTAATTAACAGCTTTCTTTGGTGAGCCATTCTAGAGGAGCTCTCCTCTCTGCCCAGAGGTATCTGCAGCTACTATTTCCAACAAAATACTAGAGAGCCTCCAGGGAAAGTGAGCTCTTCTCTGATGACAATCCCTGAATGGAAATGATAAGGCTGAAAAATACAAAAGTAAAAACTTTGTGGGTGAAATGCTTGGCTGAACTTTGAAAAGGTTACATGCACTCTGGAGTGCAACATAGCGTGCTGCTCATTTTCTTGAAGCTTGAAGCTGTGTCCTGGCCTTCATGCCAGGGACTTCAGAAAGGCCCGTCTTTTCAAACATTAGTGTTTAAAGAAGGAAACACATTTTAAAATGTACAAAGAGAAATTTATCACAAGAATTAGCCTAGAGATTTCAGATTATTTTGGAAGAGAGCTTTTCCCAGTCTTTGGGAAGCTGTTAAACCTGGAAGCAGGAAGGTTCCGTGGTTGGCAGCTTATGTACAACACTCAGCTTTGTAAATACCCTTTTCACAGATGTGGCGTGGTTTACTTGATACTGTTAATGCTGATCAGTTAAATAACTAAATTTAACTTGTTTTTCACACTCTCCTTATGAAAATAGTGAAGCTGAGAAAGTTTTTACTAAATATGTTTATTCAAAAACATAGCAGTATTACCTCTTTAATTCATTGAGTATTCTTCCAAAGGAGGAAAAAAATGCCCAATTTACTCCAAATACAATCAACTTGTAAATTTTAAAACTTGTGAAAAAATGACAAAGTCCTGGCTCTTTCTAGAAGTTTTGAAGATGGCACCTATACTTGCAATATGTTTAAAGGCTTCCAACCTCATAGTTCACAGTACTTCTTCCCTAGCTGAACACCCATTTTGCTTTGGAAAAGAAGCACATAATTAAATAATAG
Organism: Sterrhoptilus dennistouni; assembly: GCA_013397095.1. Lineage (NCBI taxonomy): Eukaryota > Metazoa > Chordata > Aves > Passeriformes > Zosteropidae > Sterrhoptilus > Sterrhoptilus dennistouni. The sequence continues at coordinate 628,108 of VWZU01001778.1, forward strand.
GATTTCTTAGGACTCTAAGTGTCCAGTGGCTAACTCTGTGAAAAGAAATCTGAAAGTTTTGAGGCCATTTACCAAGTCCTTTCTGCACTAAAAGGACTCTGTGCCATCTTTTGTCTGTCTATAATAGCTTCCTGGAAGCTAAGTCCAAAACAGTTTGCCATACATGAAAAGGCAATAGTGCTTTGATACAGCATATAATGTACATGCTGAAAAATAGGTACAAAACCCTGTGCCATAAAGGATTCTCTTCTAAAATTAAAAGCCTGTTAGTGAAGTACTTGAAGAGATGGAGTGAAAGAAAGGTTTTTGAACTACACAGAAAAAATCACCCAGCCAGGAGCTGAAGAAATTAATGCTTTCAAAGTTACAGCAACTTCTCTAACAAGTAGAAAAATAAGTCACATTCTCCAAAAGAGTTTTAAATGAAGAGGAAAAGATTATGCTTTTATGTGGAATTTTCAAAAAACTCTCAACACATATGATGAAAAATGATGTAGACAGAGAAAAAGTAACCCTGTTTCAGCAGCATAGGCAGACTACAGCCAAACTCTCACAAGTGCAAAATATAGGAAAAAACCCTAAAAATAAAACCACACCAGACTGTTGTCAGGTGTATAATATGACTTAAGTGTAAATTAATATTAGAATGTTGAATGACCAAATTAACTGGTCCAGTATAAAAGTATTTTGTGAAATAACAAAGGGACCAAAAAATTAGCTAGTAATTATTCCAAAGTGCTTGGTTTCATCAAGGCTATTAGAACTCCTCAGATGCTGATACTTTAAGGAAAATTATAGTTGACCTGGTCATGCCATATTTTGCTGTGTGCTGTGCTGCTGCCTTCCGGGATCTTTAGGAACACATGAAAATCTGTATCACACATATTGGATTTGACAAAACTCACCACTGTCCTTTCCTTTCCAGCCTCCTATAAAATGAAAATTGGCTGAAGTACTTTTTGCTCTGTGTATTTATAAGAATATGTATATATGTGTATATATATATATTTATTTATATTTAAAGATGTGATTTTAAAGCTTGACTTTGAATAAAATTTTGCTTTTAAAGTGTCACAATGAATGTTTTGTAAAAAATGGTTAAAGAAAAGCTAGCAAAAAAATAAAACCAGCCACCGGCTATTTTGTAGTCCCAAGAGTGATGTTTTGCTTTCAAACATGACAGTAACACTCTTTACCAGATGTGTGTCTGGGCTTGCTAAAACGTGTTTTTATATAATCTTGACATGTTTATGGCTTTACGATTTATCTTTTTCAAAATGCATTGCTAATATTTCTCCTAACAGAAGAACTGGAATGACAATTAAGTAATTCAAATGACCACTTGAGAGGTGGGTCTGTGCAAATTTCATGAAGTTCAACAAGGCCCATTGCAACGTCCTGCACACAGATCAGGGGGATCCCACGCACGAATGCAGCCTGGGCGGAGAATGGATTGAGATTAATCCTGCAGAGAAAGACCTGGTGGTGTTTGTGGATAAAAAGCTCAACATGACACAGCGATGTGTGCTTGCAGTCCAGAAAGGCAACCAGATCCCAGGCTACATCAAAATCAGTGTAACCAGCAGGTTGAGGGAGGTGCTTTTGCCTTTCTGCTCTTGTGAGACCCTACCTGGAGTGCTGTGTCCAGCTCTGTGGTCCCCACACAAGAAAGACATGGACCTGATGGAATGAGCCCAGAGGAGAGCCATTAAGTTGATCACAGGGCTGGAGCACATCTTCTGTGAAGACAGGATGAGAGAGTTGGGGTGGTTCAGCCTGGAGAAGAGAAGGTTCTGGGGAGACCTTACAGCACATCCCAGTACCTAAAGGGGGCTTACAAGAAAGCTGGAGAGGGACTTTTCAAAAGGGAATAAAGGGGTAGCACATGGAGGAAAGGCCTCAAACTGAAGGACAGCAGGTTTATATTAGATATTAGGAAGAAATGCTTTACTATAAGGGTGGTGAGACACTGGACAGGTTGCCCAGGAAGTTCCACAACTTCTGGACTCCCCATTCCTGGAAGTGTTCAGGGCCAGGCTGGATGGGGCTTTGAGCAACCTGGTCTAGTGAAAAGTGTCCCTGCCCAGGGCAAGGGGATTGGAACTGGGTGATCTCTATGATAATTTTCAACACAAACCATTCAGTGATTCTATGAAATGATAAATCCTTCTGGTTAAGAAATAAAGAATCCAATGCTGTCCATGATTAAAAAGCATTTTAGAGTATCTAGTGCAAAATCAAACATAAAATCCATCCTTGTTTGAACATTTAATGACTATTATGGTAGAGCATGCATAGGTCAGGGAAAGAAGAATGAAGATGTTTTGATGAGTGAATAGCAAATTAAACCCCATCCATCTCCATGAACATGCACTGACAGATGAGAGGATATTAGGACACCCTGCCACCCCAAAAAAGTTTTCTCGTGTAAGATCTGTTATTGCCCATATAACACTGATGATAAGGTGTCACCAGACAGAAGATCTGAATGTACTTGATATAATATATGCTTAATATAATCTTTGGCTAGCAATGGCAGCTGTTTCATGTGCATGTTAATGCAAATTCATGTTCTCTTCCTTCTGTCCTCTAATCTGCAGGTTTCAATATTAAGACCTTTTCAACATCCATTTCAAGAGTCATCCACAAGACTCACAACTGACAACATAATGTTTAAAACTGAAGATGACTTAGCAGACCTTCTACTGAAGACATAACTTACAAAACCTTGACACATGAATTCAAGAAGTACCTCAGAAACTGGTCCAGCTGCTTGACCATTACCACATACCCCACAAAGTATTTGGCAATGTAGAAGGCCTAGCAATACCTTCACCTCCTTCCCAAATCCTGGTAGGGGTGCAGCCTGTAGATTATCCTATTTGGTTAGATCTTCACTGAGCAGGTGATCTTATTGAAAGTCATATTAATTTCCATTTCCAAGTCTAGTAAACTTGTCTTGAAAAAGACCTGCTGTTGGACAAAGCGTCCATGAGCAGAGAAGATACCTTCTAACATCCATATCCAATGACTGTGGATACTGAGGGCGTGCAAGGGGAATACATTGATGATGGCTTTTACCAGGCTTGCACCCCCAGATGGCATCACCTCCTGCTGCTTTTGGAATGGCTAGGGGACTAAGGGGCCATTGATCTGGCTTTGCTGGGAAATTTTTTAGGTTTTTTTCCTTGCTTGCTCTGTTAGGATTTGCATGTTATTCCAGCTGTTCTGCACATTCTCTCCTTCCTCCCTCTCATCTTCTCCTTTCATATTTCTATTGTATTTCTTAGCAAAAATTCAAGTTCAGAAAATCTTTTTTACCTTGTTTCATTACCTAATAAAGCATGTATATTTGAAAATAGCTACTATGAAACTTCTTAGAAACATCTCATTAATCATCTTCCAGCATTTTATAGAGATTAAGCATGACATACTTACTAACACAAGAAAAACCACAGACATGAGGTAGGCTGGGCTAACTGACATCATGCACATGGTTGAATTTTGGGTATCTCATCCCAAACAAGTTTTGATGTGAGAACCAAACTGTTCTCATAAAATTATTAAGGGGTATTAGCAAACCAGATTTACTTTACTGTGTGTCAATTTAAGTTTGAGAACAAGATTCTGCGGCTAAAAATATATAGTTTGAATGGCAAATTACTGTATTTTCTCCATACATTATTTGGGTACATATTTCTCTTCAAGGCAAAATAATAATGATTTACATGTATTTTAGTTTTTATTCACAATTCAATTATGAAAACACACAGTGCTCTGTAGATTGCCTCCTACATGTCTTGCCACAGCTGAGGCCTTGGAGCTTGTGGGGAAGAGGATGTGCAGTTCTTCCACTCTTGTCTTTCTACAAAACATTCACAATTTCAGTTTAAGATTTTGCCATTTTTACCTTGGAACCATTGTGTCTGAGGAGATCTCTGATGATTCAGGCAAAGATACCATTTGCTTTCCAGCCCATTCAGCACATGGAATTATTTTTTTCAGGGATGTTGCTCACCTCAGGTTTACTGAAAACATTATTGCTTATGGCATATTACTTTTGGTACATTAGAAAATGCATTAAAATACTTAGAAAATTTAAGTATTTAAGTATTAGAAAATACTTAAAAAAACCCCCAGATTTCCACCTTTTATATATCACCATAAAGGAGACTGTACAGTTATGCTTTTTTTAGTACAATTTAATATTTCTTTATCTGTTCTATTCAGTTGGTAAATTCTGAGGTTTTATTATGGAATCCTCCAATTAATTTTATTTTAAATAGGCTGGAGTGACTGTTTTTAAACTCAGCAGTGTGAGGGCAGGTAATTCAGCATAGTCACACTGATGTGAGCAGGTGTGAGGAAATGACAGATTTATTCCAGTGCTGTAGGAGTAAGCACATGCCAACACAGTCTGCTCAAGGATCAGGTCTTCCTCAACACAATGATACCAACTGATAGAGTGCAGATGTCTTTAAAAATGAAACATGCTTTACTGCTTTGGCTTGTAAAATGCAAACATGTACTTTTTAAACTTCTGCATTGTTTTAAACAACCCTTTGCAGCAGTGCTCTCTTTGGAGTGAGCCAAAGCATATGGTGCTCCCTGTACTGATCCCTGAGACCTGGGTCAGGCACACAAAAAATTTGACAGGCTGAACAAATTTAAAACTTTAAACCATGGGTTCACTGCTTTGAGTAGGAAGGTATCTTGTGAGTAAGCTTTTATACCCACTGCATTGGCTAAGGAAAATTTAGGTTCCCACTACTGTTTCCATAAGCTTCTCTTAGGTGATGGCAAATTTGAGTGCAGAACTCCAGTGGATCTCACTGTAAGTGGATCCCACCTACCAAGTTCTGCTCGAGCCCCATTGCTGCGGTTATGCCAGCATCACCACATAAATGCAGAAGTTGCCAGCTACACTGATAAAACCCTACAGCTTTCTCAATTTACTCTGAAACTTGATAAGGATTTATCTCAGTGGCAATGGCAGCAGAAGCAGCTCTTGCCCACTTGACCCTGGCAATGGCTTCCTTGTGCCAGTGCAGCTGTAGCCTCCCATTGATCCAAAGGAGAGGTTAAAAATCATAGAATGACCTGAGTTGGAATAGATCTTAAAGACTACCTCATTCCAATCCACCCCCCATGGCCAGGGACACCTTTCACTAGACTGGGTTACTCAGAGTCTCATCCAACCTGGCCTTGAACACTTCCTGGGATGGACCATCCACAATCTCTGGGCAACCTGTTACAGTGCTTCACCACCTTCACAGTAAAGAATGTCTTCCTAATACCTAATCTAAACCTACTCTCTTCCCACTTAAAAGGGAACCTTTTGTCAGAGTACTTTTAACCAGTTCAGTCTTGATCCAGCTAATTGCACAATCCCACATGAAGCAGGCAGGTGTGAGAGAGGAGGTGGTTCTGGATGTGGAAGTGGTTTGGAAGAATGGGGTGCAGCACTGACCCTGAAGGACATCAACTCCTAGTAGGTAAATGACTTGTCAAATGCTTTTGGTGTTGGATATGCTACCCTCTCATTTCTGGAAACTGTTGTTTTCTGGAGGTATGTTTCCTTCACTCCTGCTTACTAGGGGAGACCCAAAGAGCTGAGCTCTGCCAGTTCTGCTCCTGGCACTGTTGTCCTCTGGGGGAGATGACAGCTCCAGGGGCCTTTTCAAATGGGTGTTGCTATGGGCAACTGTGTATAGGAGAACATAGGCAAAGGCTGAGAAACCCAGGGGGATGGAGCAGAGCAGAAACAACAGCCCAGCAGGAACAGCTCTCAGAGCAGGTTGTAAATGCTGATAAAACATTATCTCAAGCAGTCTTTGGCAATTCCAAAAAACTACAGCCAATGTAGTCTAAAAGTTATTTTATTGCTTCTGGAAGTACACGTGAGTTTTCATCCTTCCTATAATGAGGATGTTAGAGATGGAGAGGTGCAGAGGCACAGCAAAGCAGTCAGCTCTGCACCTTCCTCTGCTGTCTTCTCTCGTCTTGTGAAAGATAAGGAGAAGCTGATATCTGCAGATGTCAATTTACTACTTTCCTCATATCTAACAAGGATTTTTTTTTTTTTGTAACCATTAGGGAAATTCACATTTAGATTCTTTTAGAGAAATTTAGTTTCTCTTGCAGAGTGTGTGACAGGCATTTGTACATGCCAGTTCAACCTGAACAGTTCAGTTGTCCAGGAAAAGAGCAGATTACCCTTCCGTGCAACCCTCCATTGAAGAAAAATTTTCATTCCTTCCATTACCACAGAAAGTAGCAGAAACAGATACTATACATTTGACTTTAAAAGCTGACTTTTATCTCCAGCTCTTTTCCAGCTTTATTTAGGAGTGTAAATGGGCAGGTCCATGCATGCCACCATGCCTCAGCTTTGTAATCTTTCCCTGGCTGTAGCAGTGAGCCAGAAAGCTCTGTGAAAGCAAGGTAACAGGTATGTACATCAATGTTACTGCTGGAAACCTGTGACAGTATTTTTCCTCTGTGTCCTCAGTTCACCTTTTCCTGCTGTCCTGGTATCTCCGGTGGATACTGGTGCAGGGGAACCAGGAGTGCAATACTGATGCTTCCACCTCAGAGGCCACCTGGACAATCGGGTAATTGATTTTTCTTATTTTAATATTCCATCCCCTTGCTGTTTCCTCTCTTTTCCCAGATCCACAATAAAGCCTAGATTAGCTTGCTTGCCTGTTTTATTTTTCCTTAGGCACTTCACTGACAGAAGTCCAGGCAGTTCAGGAAGAAGGGGAGGAACTAGGACATTACACAAATAGTTTCCTTTGGGGACACACTTGTTCAGATTAGACTCCATCCACCTCTGCTTTACATGATGGCAGTTCAGCTAAATCAACCTTTTTTTTCCAAGTATGGCAAATTACTCACTTTTAAACACAAATCCAAGTAAGACTAAAGTCTCCTGAGATCTTATTCAGCCAAACCTTATTCATGTGCAGCTTTGAGTTTCATGGTTTATTAATTTATTTCTAAGACAAGAAATTGACTGCAAAGATTAACAAGAACTTATCCTGAAATTTGCAAGGAGGTCTTTAATATCATATCATATCATATCATATCATATCATATCATATCATATCATATCATGTCATATCAATCTCATATCATATAATGTATTTCATTCTTCTATTTCCCAGAGGATAGAATAAAACTCTCTGAAGAAGTTATAGTTAGTCACTGGCAGTTTATATTTCATTGCCATTTTTTCAATAAAGGATGACTTTGTCCAAGCCAAAATTCAATAAATTGAACTAAATCACATCAGGAACTGTCACATCTTCAGGTCTTCAAACATTTCCTATCATCATTAAACAGACACAGTAAAAGTCTTCTAGCAGCTCATAAAAACGTGAGACAGCTTCTAAGTAGCCGTGATTCCACCTGAAGATAACATTCAACTTACCTGCTCCTGTTTTTTTCTCTTCTCACATTTGATACAGGCATAATTTGCTAGAAATCAACAATCTCACATTACTCACATTTTAACCTTCTCCTCCCTACTATTTATGTGCAGGTAAACTAACTGGAACATTGCAAGGGATAATTACAGCTTCGTACACAAAGTACAGAACAGAACAAGATTTCACTTCAAAGCAGATGCGCAGCATGTGCACATCCACAGATGAAGTGCTGTGTTTAGCATACTGGATAAAATGCAATATTGACACCAATAATGAAGAAATAATTTGTAACATTTCCCACGGTGGAACAAGGGAACAGTTCCATCAATGCAAGCTTGGTCTTGCCAATTTAAAGTAACAAGATCCAGGAAATTGTCACATTTACTCTTCATAGAAAGTTAAGTATCTCTTCATGGGCAATGGATACTTTTGAGTTCTTTGCACACGTTCTAAAATTTCTACTTTTCTGACAAAACTTTCTCCTGCTTTCCAGGATTAATCCCACTGAGTGTCAACAAGCAATATTGTGCTGTTCTGAAGGGATGCTTCGTTTTAGCTTGACAGATAGAAATTACAGCCTTTCAATGGAATATGCACAGATGGTGTGCGGCTCATGTCTTGAAAAAAAGTGAAGACAGGCAACATGAACTTCAGCTCTTTTAGAAGGAAAAGCAGTTGTTGATGGTATGTGCAGATAAGAAGAGGGTGTGCAATGTGCACAGTGAGGCTGAGTCTCAAATACACAGACTTTCCCTTGAGCTTCTCACCAAAATGTGAATGACTGAAAATATTGTTACTACTTTTAAAAACTTGCATATTTGCTTAGTTTCTCCTATGGTGAGATAGGCTTGAAGCCATGACAAATTACAGTGCATGGGTCTTCTCTTCAAGAAATGAATCAACTGATGGATGGCCATTCAATCCCACTGATGATTCTTCACTGCACTTTCAATTACAATGGATGGATCTGACATTCTCGTTCAGTGATACAGAAGCCTGATCTGCGCTCTTCAGTTTTTTTCCTATGGTTTGAACCAGTCCTGGTAGAGTTATAACTGGTTCTCTCAGAGAGAACTGTTTTGTCTACAGTACAAATCAAAACCAACTCAAGCATCTATTTTTCTTATTCATTGTTAATTACACAGTCACAGACAACTGAAAGTGAGAAAAACAACAAGAAGAAAGCATTTCCGTAATTGCCATCTGTGGTTCTTAGGAGGATTTTTTTAGTTAGTTTGCAGTTAGTGAAAGCAAGTGAGTTCTGCTTTTACACTTGGGCAGCTTCCTGGGCAACAATATACAATGCCATAATATTTTGGCAGCAAACACTAAAAAAAGTGATGATTTAAAAATTTTTCCATTAAATAATCACCATGTCTGTTACAATAATGAATTTATCAGCAGATGGAGTGGTAATTAAAGGCTAGAGTAAAACATTAGACTAACATTCTTTCTACTATTTAGACTTCTGTTTTAGAAGCTGGAGACAAATACCTGCCACAGACCATCTTCTCATGTAGTTTGATGCCTAGAATGCAGAGATATATGCGAGGAGTCACTTTTGCCTCTATGTATCAGATGAAATTCAGAAAACGTGACAAATTAAAAAGCAAAAACTCTTCATGTTTGAAAGGAAACACATTATATAAGATGGGAGATTATGTTTAAATCAACAAAACTTTTGAGATTAAAAAAAGTAATAGTCATTTACTTGGAATTATTTGAATATTCTCGCTGTCAATACTTCTTGACGTGGGAAAGTAATGAAATTTTCAGGAGGAAAAAGAACCCCCTTCTTCATAAATTCTAAATGAATGAATCTCTGTGAATGCTGATGGACAAATTCTGCCATAACTCCAGCAGCTGAAATGAAAATCTAAGCTGGTGAAATGATACAAACCCAACTGCTAGACTGGCTGTATCTAAAATCACATTTCTGTTTCTCCTGCAGGCATAAAAGGATCACAGCCCCCTGCTTTTTTCATAAATTAGAATGATTTCTATACTTTTCTTAGAAAACAAATCTCATGATATCCTGTTATTTCCATGACTTTTTCCTAAAAATTTTATCTTCTCTCTCTACTCTTTGTATATAGTTTGAAGCAAGAAAGAAAAAGCATAAACTTGACCAAGGGAGAGAAACTGGGTCTCTCTAACATATTTCAGGTGTCCTATTAAAGAAAAAAGAAGACAAAGTGGAAAAAAACAAGCTATGAAGTAGGATATTAAAGACAGTCTGTCATAACAAATGTTTCAGTGCCCCTCCATTGCTTAGTCCCAAACCAAGCGAGGCATAGAATTTCCAAAATATTTCCTAATAATTTTAAACTTGTATAGGGTAACTTAAAAACCCACTCCATTGGGTTAAGTGTACAAAACCCTCTGAGTCTGGAGTAAAATCTTGGCTTGGCTGAACTCAATGGCAAAAAATCACTTTGAAAACTGCAGAAGCTAATGCATTTATGATTCACAAGGCTTTCACACTGGTATTTGCTTGTACCTTTCATAACTCATAAACACAAATATTATATTTGATTGGAAAGGAAATTGAATGTATGTTCCATTGTGATTAAACTGACTCTCACTGCAGTTGTATTAGATAAGTGTTTGCCTAATTTGGCAAATGTTCAGAACTAAGACATAGGAGAAGCTAACTCCATCAGCTAGTGGTAAAACTTTGACTCCCTTTTCTTTTAACATCTTACAGCACTAATTCCTTGACTAAACAGATGTACCAGGAATATAAAACAAGTGCTTATCAGAAAAGCACATTAAAGTAGTAAAACCAACAAAAAACCTGCAACTCATAGCATCAAACAAATTGATCCCATTGGCATAAGGCATCTGCACGGCTGACCTCTACTTGACTTCCCATGGACAAGTTACTCGATATGTGACTGCATGTACACTGCCACGGCTAAAGCTGCCCTGTGCTGCTGCTGCTCTGGGGGCACAAAGGATATACTGCAAAAGACCATGAACTGCAATGGCTTCACATCTTCCTGGCCTTTCCCACATTTGCAGCCTCCCTCACCCAGGCTGTGAACCCCGCAGCCCAGTTCAGGTTTGTTGGCTGCTTTCAGTGGCTGCCCCCAGCCTTGTGTGCTGTTCCCCACGTTAGCACCACCTCAGTACTTCTTCACTTCTAAAAGGACTGACAGTCAGACACTCCGCCTGCTACACAGTACAAGGAAATATGCTCAGCATGAGGGCCCAACATCACCAGCTGGAAAAGATTGTAAATGGCATGGTATAAAAGAAAAAGCATGTTTTTAGAATTATGTTCACTTCCCCACTCCAGTGTTAATGTTTGGTTTCCCAGGGAATGTAGATATGGCATTATGGTGCTTGCATGCCCAAAATGGTGTTTCCCATCTCTGAAAATTACCGGGTAACTAGTCTTTGTAAAGGGAAGGACTGCTGCCAGTTGCCTATAAGATAATATGTCTATATCAATTAGAGAGGAGTTTTTTCCCTAAAGCATACCTATTTACACAGCTTATAAAATGATTAACTCTATTTGCATATATTCTCATCGGCTGTGTATGGATGCTCACAGAGGAAAATTTTACACTAGCTGGAGTTTGTCTCTGCTATGTCACCTCTTTCTTATACCTTTGTAACTCCTTTATAAAAAATCTGTTTACACTGGGGAACACAATGATGAGTCAGGCACCAAGATAGAAAATTTAGTGACACATAAATGTGGTGTCAACAACAGATGTAAAACTTAGCACAAATGACTCAGTATCTAGAAAACAAAATAAATATTACCTCATAAGGTTGACAAAAATTTGAGGAAAACACCAAAATCCCCAAATCATTTCAATAGCCAGTTGAGTAATAATGTGCATAGTATTTCAGCTACATTACTTTTATATTACATGGAAAAATATGAAAAGTTTTAATATTCTGAAAGCTACATGTTGGACATATCTTTTCTGTTAAAACAAGATTACATGGTATTCCATGAATATATGAAATTTAAATTCATTAATTTAAAGTAGGATTCTTATTATATCAAGATTTCTAACTCAATGAAGTTATTAAATTGGCTAAAATGTAACATGAAGTAGGATCTGCATAACATCTAACAAAATATCCCTCACTGACTCATAACATAATCAAAAATCTTTTCCTGTGCAAGAACTACATCTTACTAGAAGAGATGCTACATAGATGCCTCTTCTGCTTATGGCTGAGCATGTCAGTTCTCTCAGCATCTGCAATTGTAGCCCATCTCACACTCTGCTTGGCACAGTAAAAACTTGTAAAGAAATAATAGGAAAATATTCACAAAAATTTTAATTAACTTGCACATAACCTAACAGACAATCCATGTAGCTGGGACACTTAACACTAAGCATCTTCTAGACCACTGCTGATTCAAAACCACAATCTGATAATCTAATAATTAATCAAATTTCCATTTTTTCCCCTGATATTTATCTTATACTTTTTTTAGCTTAGTATTAGCCCATTACTATTAATCATGCTTTTTCATGTTAACTAAATCCACTCTTCCCATAAGGTTGTTTTCAAATACCTGTAAATTGTCACCAGTTTATCTTGTACTAGCAAATATTTACAGGCTGTTACATAACCAACTCTTACCATGCAATTAATACTTGCCTTTTTTAAATCCTGTCATCTATTCATACCTTGACCTTCTGGAAATCAGTGCAGCTCTCCCTTAAGCTCTCTTTATTTGGTAACAATTTTGTTTACAATAGGAAAAAAAAATAGTCAAAAAGCTCTGTGTGTTTACCCAGATGAAATTGTAAGAAAGCACTTCAGGGCCCCAAAAGCCTCCTCCACTTTGGCCAGGTGTGAGGAACTGGCTGGGGCCAGTTGAGGTGGGGAGCTGGCCCAGCTCATTGCCCACCCTCTGGCACCATTTGTCTCTCCTGTGCCTGGCTCTGGACAGGGATGGTGCCAGATGATCTGTGTGCTCCACTGCCAAACCCTGTGCAGCGCTCTGGAATCCAAACAAACTTCTAGGAGGCTTCAAGAGGCATCAACCCGAGAGTTTTCTAGAGAGGCTCTGTGCTAGAGAGGCAGCACAAGAGCTGGCACTACCCCGCTACCTAAATGAGGGAGACAGAGCTCCTGACTGCAGACATCTGCAGAGCAAGAAGGACATCTTTCCTCTAGCTCCTTATCTCCTTCACAAAATTCAGTGAACTGACTAAGCAATAACTGAGTTTTCTGGTTTCTAGAAGTACAGTGGAAATACATAACTTGACTTGCAAAAGACAATTGTATTTTCCTTGCCACTAAAGCATTTATCATGAGGACATGCCATTAGTGCTTCTAGTGATTGTGACTCAGAGAGGGAAAGGAACTATTTTAAAGAAAATACTTTCTTAGCAAAGTGTGGGCTTATTTTTAAAAGTCTGTAAAAGTCACTTTGATTCTTCAAAGTTCTTTAAAATTACCAGAATGTGTGATGTATTCATACCTACAGTAATCGCATGAATACATTTGTTAGGAAACTCATGTTTAATAGATACTGTTATTTGCTCTAAAACTCAATTTCCATTGATGATCATGTTCTGGACAATGATCTATTGGAGTTAACTCAGGGCAGCTCTAATGAGCACTTAGCAGAAAAGTCTGCATGTAGGTCCGGGTTAAAGCTTGTGGTAATTCTCAAAAATCCAGAGTTTCAGTGGCAAACTGTTGTATTTCTCTGGGGAATGGGTTTTCCCATCCCAACCCCCTGGAACCTCTTAACATACAGTTTAACCCTTCCTTCCATTCTCTCCCTAATTAGCTGAGGTCCAGCTATCTTCTTCCTGAGCAGGAGGCTACATAATGCCCTGCTCTTCCTTGTTCTCTCTCTTTTCCCCTGGAATCCTTGAAGAATAAACACCTTGGACAAAGGTTCTGGGAGGAGACCCTCTTTTGATATCTTTTATCTTGTCCCTGGTATATTTCCCTCCCAAGGACTGAACTAGCTATAGGCCCCCGGGAGGCGGGTGGAGGGTTAAATATATCAGTAAACAGCAGTAAATTTATCCCTCCAAATAACCTGTGTAATAGATTAAATGGATTTTTTTTTCAGGTTTTTTTTCTGATTATTTTTTTCTGATGAAGACAGACTGAATTAAAACTTTATTTCTAAGCATCTATTCCAAACCACCATTCATATTTATGTGCTGCAATGACTAACAAGGGCTACTTAGACTGTAGCCTTTCTGATTTCATTATATATTCTGGCCATGGGCAAAATTAAAAAGCATACCAAGTGCTAAAATGGCAATAATACAAAATATAGAGAGGCTGAGTTAATTTTATCACTAGCAATTTTGCTGTTACTATGGGAAGTGTGAAAGCATTCCCATTATTTAAGGCAGGATTTTGCAGTGTTACAAGTCCTCATCTCAGAGATATGTAAATCTTTTTTTCATATATTAATTACTTCTACTATGTGGGAATACAGCTAGAGAGCTGAGCTGGGAGCACTGTTCAGCTCATGACAGAAATGGACATGTTAACATTAGTAGGCTGCAAGCCTTGGCAACCGAAAGCAGAAGTCTGAGAAAGGAATGTAAGAGACAGCAATGGGCTTGGTATGATATGTGCTTAGCAAGCAGAACTGAGATAAGACAGCACATAACTGTGTTAGTTAGTGGGAGGCATGACTTAAGCAATGTACGTGGCAATATTACTTGTTATATAATGAAAAGGTACATAAACTCAGCTAGGTGTATCAATAAACGGCTTCATTCATGCAATGCATGGAGTCCATGTGTCTCTGTCAATCGTCATCACTACTATCCACCTTTGACTTTTCCCTTGTGGAAAAACATTGCCAACCTCATCAGTTGCAGCTTTCAAGACAGTTTCGACACAGCATTTGGATCTGATTCTGCCTAAAACTGCATATATGAACTGTCTCTGTTCCTGATTTTATCCTTGGCCAGGGAGACCACAACTGGACCTTGAATTTTGCCAAGAGAATAGTTCAGTAAAGAGTCTCCCTGAAGAAACAAAAGTTATCAGCACTTGGGGTAAAAACAAGAGGAAAAAATATATAGAAGAGACAGTATAAACTATAAAACTATTTTAATGCATGAGTGTATGTATGTTTCTTAACTAGCAAATGATTTCTTTAGCAAACTATGCCCAGCCATTCCCTGAGAGTTTGTCAAACTCCATGCTTCATCTTCCAGGAGAACAATCACAAAACACTTTCCCCCTAATATTCTGGTGCACTTGCTCATTTTCAGTGGACAGCTTCACATTCTTTCTGTCTTTCTATTGTCTTTAGTTTCCAAGTGACTACGTGGCTAATCTATAAAAAGCAAGCCATCACAACAGGTAAGGAGCAAACCTCCTAATGCTCCCATTTGTCTTCTTACCTGTTGTTTAAGGGCATGCTGTGAAAAAACAATGCTTCATCCTTGAGATGTGGGATGACAACCTCATGAGGGTGAGCACTTTTCTCCTGATTTCCTATTTCCTTAGCAGAATATCGCAAATGATTTCTATTTGTTAAAGAGTTTCTCAGGAAAGCAGGGGAAAGTAACACCAGCAGACCATTAATCCTACTGTGGTAAAGGCTGGGGGCTCAAATCAACAGCATTTATGCATGTTTCAAAACATTAAGAATGTGTGTATAACAGCTACGTGTTCACCCCTCACAAATACATCATAAACACCATATACACATACATATGTTTACTATCATATGTATCTCTTACATATTATGCCTTAAAATCATACAAGCATTTTACTCCTGCTACATTTCTGTAAGGCCAGAAGGCAGTAAGTGCTTCTCCTCATGCTGAGATATTAAGCCAGTGTTTCTTCTATTCATGCATGGTTGCTGTGGAAGTGGGATGTAAAGATCCCACAGGATTTAAAAAGTGTGGGGAAGTCCTGCAGCCCTACCCATATCCCCACCTTCCTGTTTGCCAAGGCACTCATCACTTTCACTCTGAGAAGGGTATGCCCCAAATATCACTGTAGTATGAGATCAAATTTGGAAATACAGGAAGATCAGCAGGAAAACATCACTTCAGAGATAACTAAACACTAATTTTCTGCTACTGCTGGCAAATCATTCCTGACTTATATAACCGGGAATTCTAAGGCGACTGAAACTCAGATTATAGCGTAGTCCACTCTAATGTTCAACAGCATCTGTAACAAATTGACAGCAACATCTTGGCTGTCACATCTGCTCAAGTGTGAGAATTAATTTTAGGGTCTAGTCTCTTGCAGTGAGATAATCAAGTTCATATAGTCCAAAAGGGAATTTTTATTCTAATTTTCTACTTAAAATACCTTGTTAGGGGAGGCATCTTTGCAAGACGATGCTGTGTTGTAAAGATCTCAGTCAAGTCACCCCTTTGAGCATTATCTGGCAAGGGTAGCTTGCTGATTTCTTGGCATGTTTCCCATTCCAAAGCACTGAGGCAATCATAGGGTATTTCAGGACTAAATACAAATCACCACAACTAACACAACTGGATGCATCAGCATACTATTAAGTTACCCATTCCTCAAATGCATTTCTTTCCTTCCAGATACATGTTTATCTCTAAGAACAAAGCACCACTTCTCGAGGAATATATCCAGTAATGCAGAGTTTGGGATAAAGAAAAAATACATAATCCAAACTCAGGTAGCAGAGAAACTGAGATATTTCCTTTTCTCCTTACCTATTATAAACTGACTAGCAAAAAATGTAAGTGTTGCTGAGTTCTCAGATTCAGGACTTTCTAGGTGTAGGTAATTACCATCACGCTCTAATCTAAGAAAATAGACTCGTGACTCGAAACACACTTAGTTCCCAGCGACAATCAGAGAGGTGGCACTGCCTCTACAAGAGAGGAACTAAATTCACTATTAACAGCAAATTTCATATCCCAATGTCCTAAGCAAAAACATTACCATTGCAAAATTGCAATCACCATTCTTCCCTAATGGCAGAGCAACTAATTTCATTGCAATAAGCATCCTGAAGTGAAGACAGGAGTCTTAGGATGATTTGCATTTCAATATGGAAACAAGAACCTGAGAGCTGCAAACTCAGCTTCATACACTCATATTATTAGCACTGCATTAGCACTGATCTTTTCCTAGCAACTGACAAAACTACAAGGACAGCAGGCTTTCTTGCCTATGCCTGTGATACTGCTCTTTCTAGCTGGTATGTTATGTTGCTTCTGAATGGTGGCTCCATATTTTTAAAACTATAAATACCTGGGTGAATGGATGTAAGTTTTCCATTCTTAAAGTTTCAAGGTTTATTATTTGTCCTGGGTTTTCCCTACTGGGTACTGAAAGTTCTGATAATTTATGAGCCCAAGGTTCATACTGGAGGATGGAAGAGTGAAAATCTCCCCCACAGAATTTCCCTCAACTGACTCAAAGGCTGCTTTCTCTGGTAAGTCTTTTCTTACAACTGCTGAGGAAGATCCATCGTGCTCTTGATTTTCATTAAATGTGATCATGATCAATGTGTAAGAGTGAAAAATGATTCACTGGATTTAATGGAGGAGAGAAACACAGCTCTTCCATTTTTACACAGCAAGGTTTTTCATAGTCCCACAACAATGACGAGAAATGGAATATTTCAGCAGAAAAAACAATAAAGGTAACAATAAGGATGCCATATACTAGTTTCTAAAAATGAAAGTAAAGCTTCATCTCAGTAATTTTTATAAAAGATTTCAGTTTTGTCTTACCCATTTCTGCTTCCAGCTCAGAAGTTGCTCAAGTGTTAATCCAAGTATGTGTGACTATCCAGTCTATATCCTTCCTTCTTCTTTCTATTCTAGTGCATTTAGATGATTATTATTTACAAAGCAAAAGCATTTTTAGACAAAGATCATGGTTTCCTTGCCTAATTCTGTCATGAGAAGCCCTCTATAATTCTGTTGAACCTATGTGTGTACATTTACATACTACATGTGAATGCAAAACTATTCTTTTCGTGCCTAACTTTGTATTACAAAAAGTAATTACACCCACTTCAGAAATCTAAAGAAAAGCTTGGCACACTGATGACATCTTAAAAAAAAAAAAAAAAAAAAAAAAAAAAAAAGGTGCATATCTGTAGTATTACTTGGGTTTTGCAATAACATGGAGCTTATCTGGCTTATGTGCCCAGTTGCCCCCATCTCTCTGATTATATGTCAGTCATACTCCACCTCAGTAATTTTTGGAGTTGTTGATCAGTCTCCATCAAACCTCCAAGTTAATTATGATCCTACACATTTTCTGACAATATGAGTTTAGGTGACAGACAGAGATACTAATTCATGTCATTCTAAAACAAGAGCAGTCTGATAAAACTTCTATATATTATGTTTGACAGAGATCAGCATATTCACATTGCCTACCATTTAGCAATGTAAGTTCATAAGACACAGCATGTGCTGACTTATGTGAAATGAAGGGGATCAAAAGATACTTAACAGTTTCTGTAGAGTGGGTTGGCTGAAGGAATGAAAGGAATAAATCAAAGAAAACTCAGTTCAAGTAAAAATTAAATATGAAAAGAAATCAGATGGAAGTGATACAATCTAAATCAAGTTTCAGTAGAACCTCACAAACACCACGCTATTTGGAATGTTAACACATCCACAGTCCAGTTGAAACATAAGTTACAACAACCATGCTTTCATTCCTGAGAGTATTACCAGATGTGTGAGTGCATCAAGTACAGATAAAACTAAAATCACCCCTAAACTTAGCTCCTCTACATGGACTTGACACTCATCATTGGTCTCTGTATGACTTTGATCAGGTACACACATTTTGATGTTCAATAGAGGGTATTACTCCTACATTTTGATTGTTTACCAAACACAGAAGTCAGCTACATGGTGTATAGGGTTTCTACATTAATACATCCTATCTGAAAACAGGAAAATCTCATATTAAGTACTGATAAATTTGAGTAAAAATGCAGGTTTGGTTCATTTTTACGTATTATTTCACTTTTTTGTGTAGGTATGTGAATGAACGCAGGTCTTCTACAACATAATGTGTCAAACACGCATTCACACAGAGGTGTCAGAACAGCCCAGGCAGCCCTTCTCTGTAGCTTCAGCAAGGAAGCAATCTGTAAGGTTAGAAATCTTCATTTCTAAGTGCTGATGCACTGAAAATAGTAGTTTTTGCCCAAGAGTAAGCCAGTTACAGCCCTGCCCCTGCAGATCACCACAGTTTGTAGGCATGGTGGTCTCGGCGCTTTGGCTCCTGGTGACACATTCAGGCACCCTTGGCAGTGCATTGCCCTGTGACATAAGGGCAGAAAGGCTCCCCCTTTAGGCTTCACACGTCAGGCATAGGCTTTGACTAATGACCATGCAGCTGTTATTGCCATGGTTCATTATGTTATGTCACAGGGGACAATGACGGTTTTTCCAGCAAAATGCTCTTAATTTAATGAAACTAAACTGCTATCAGTTGCAATCCAGAAAGGTTCAAATGAGATAATAATCTCTCAAATGCTGCAGGGTTGTTACTTTAATTGCTAGTTTGTGCATGTTTTGTCAGTAATCACTGAACCCTTTGATGGTCCCAGAGGTTCCCATGGTGCTGCTATAAGAAGTTTTGGAAGATTTTCCAGTCCTCAGATCAACACTAGAAGGATTTACTCAAGAGCGTACGCTGGGGTTTTTCCTTTACTTCACATATCAGAACTTCAAACCTATATATTTTTGTCACAATACTTTAAAAATTTAAATATAAAATTAAATGAACACTAAGGATTTGAAATACAATAAATCTAAAAAAGAGCTATTTTTTTCTCCTGAGATTGAGGTTTTACAGAACACTTCACTTCTTCTTCTGTTTCACCTTGCTGTAAAAAATGCCAGTATGAAGAAAATGAGTGATACTTCATTGTTCTGTGAAGAAATTAATGGAGAAAAAAAGGCAAAGAAAAAAATTTGACTACATTTATGTTTTGTGTGTAATTGCAGAAGGAAAAATTAAAACTCATTTCTGCTGAGACCTGTTTATATTTTTTACTTACCCCAAGTAAGAAAACAAGTAGTTCTGTTACTTCAGGGCCAGTACTAAGGATGCATAAGATTAAGCATTTGCATAAATTTGGACTGTATTTGAGACTGTACTTCATTTTTCCTCCACAAAGTACCCAAAGTGCCTAAATATCAGTTGCTGTGAATAAGGTATAGAAATGTAGCCAGACTGTTCAAATCTTGCATGCTAGGAGTCATGTAGAGAGATGTCCAAACCCTCTTTGTATCCTCGACTTATATTTGTTGACTTTGCCAGGCACTGGCAATTACAGATTCTGTTCAAAATCACTAGTGGTGTTGCCTGATTTTATTGCATTGAAAGGACTGAAATAACCAAACACCTGGGAAGCCAGAGGCTTCAACTCTAAGCCCTACTTGGCCACAGGGAGCCTTCAAGCATTGCTCTCATTCCCCAGAGCAGTACCTAAACCAACCAAGTTGAACACAAGGCTGGGACTGAACCTTTTCTGCTCCTTCTTAGGGAACCTGTGCCATGGTGCCAACTTAACAGGAGGAGGCATGGAGCATGGACATAGAGCTACCAGGGAAGGTAATGATTGTGTTGGCTTCTCTTTCATTTTTACCAGTACAGCAAAGTTCTGACACTGACTGTAACCACTTACAAATGCTGGGAAGGGATCATCTTTCATCCCTGCCCTAGGAAAGTTAGGTTCTTCACATGAATCTGCTTCTGGAAGAACCATTCCTGTCAGCCCCCTGGCTTATTCCACAGGACAGCTAGCTCAGGTAAAAGCCCGAGGGAGCTTCTCCAGACCTCTCTCCTAGAAAAGCACTCTTCAGGGAAGCCAAGATCCAGTTCAACACAGCCCGAAACCCTCAGTCATGTCTGTGTTGTCATCAGGGGCAAGGTAGTGGTCAGGAAAATTGAACAAGTAAATGAGGGGAGGGGGAAAAAGGAAGATTGACACAACAACCACGCAAAGTCTATGGTTGTTGAAAGCAATTTTATATAAAGTGGGAAAACCATTCATAGCAGTGTCTATTTAACTTCTGCTGACTTCAGACACCAGAGCTTTACTGAATCCTGAAACTAAAAACAAGACCCAGGAAGGCTCTGAGAGGTACATGTTTCTCTGAACAAACTAATGTCAAACACAACATTGTCCATTTAAGAAATAAACTTCTGAAATTAAAAACCCTACTGCTATTGCTGCTATTTGACACAAACTGAAGTTCATTATTTTAGAAAACAAAACCTAACCAGTTCATGTTATTTCTGAGTCTGTTCTCTATGTCTGAGACTCTTATTGTTTTATTTGCTTAGTTTTGCGGTGTCTTGCATAGATTTACTTTTTTGGATTTCCTCTGAAAGGGCAAGTGCTAAAGAGTACGTGGCTATAAAATCAGTAGTCATATGCTTCAAAAGTATTTGTCATTATTTTGATATGGCTGTTATTTGCAGTACTTAAAAGCTGCCTTTGATGTAATTGGGGCTTTTACTCCTCTCTATCTACAGGGCTTTTTATCACCTCCTAATTAATGAAGTAATGGCAACCAATTACATTTACATCTAACACAAAGCATATTGTTAAAGTTTGCCATTACCACTTTCCTTTCGTGCGTGCTAACACAATGTTGTAACGTTAACATTTTCTGCCTCACTGCTGCTGGGAGAATTAATCAGTAAAGTTATTTATTCCGTTTTTACATTTTTATTAACTGTCAATTGTACACAAAGAGATTAAAAGTCTGCATAACTCCTGACTCTCACAATGCTTCTTTCAAGCCAAGTAAAGTTATTTCTTCCATTTTAACATTTTTATTAACTGGCAATTATATATGAAGAGATGAAATGTCTGCATTACTCAGGACTCCCAGAATGCTTCTTACAAGCCAAGTTTACAAAATACTTAAAATGTATCAGGATCCTATTGTTTTGCTCTGGATAAAGCCTCATTAAAGCTACAGAAGGGAGCTACACACCTCTCTGCAGGTTTACATGAATGTGTTACCACTGGTTTGAATTATCTAGTCTGAGTTACAGCTCTGCAAGAGCACAAGTCTCAGAAACAGTAGGGAAGGCTGACTTCACTTTCTTATATTCATGTTGATCAGCACTGTTGGGTTTTTTACCAAGGAAAGTTGGATTTGGTTCTGTATTTAAGGCAGAGGTTTTTGACATCCTCTATGAAACAAAAAAGTTTGTTTGCTTTCTCTGGATTTAAGTAGGATTCTGTTGGCCACCACAGATGAACTTCACCAAGCAGAACAAACTGACTTTTTACCAAGTCCCATAATAGTGAACATGAAGAAAAGCCCACGTTGCCAGGGTCTTGATTAATTTCTAATTTTAAAAATAAAGTGCCTTTGAAAAATGAAAAACAATAAGAGAGCAAACAAAGTTACTTATATTAGAATTGTTTCTGTGTGGTAGAATAAACTAGGAATTTTCTAACAAAACATTTTTTCACGGGCTATAACAAAGCTTCAAAGCCAAGTGATTCACAGAAACATTTTGGTTTTGACATATTTTTCCCAAAACAGAAACAGGATTCTGACAATTGAGCAGCCATCATCCTTAGTGGTCTGCTAAAGAGCCCTGGTTCTCTTGCATGTGATTTAGGGAGAGCCCCAATCTGTGCCTTGTCCAGTCACAAGTAACTCATAACCCTGAGACGAGTTTGTCACAGAGCCAGAGGTTCATGACAATCCAACTGTGCTGGCATTTCTCAGATACACAGCACTTCTCAGGCTCCCTCTGGCATGGGGAGAAACTATCCATTTTCCAGGAAAAGGTCTCCAGCTGTTCCAATACCAGAAAGGTTCCAGAAACCACTCTCATTTTTAGATTCAGGAAGTGGAATCCTTGGAGCACTCAGCAGTGTGAAGAATCCCTGGCACTACACATCTCTCTGCTGCATGCCGCTTTGAAAAATGAGGAAAAAACATATATTCCTGCAGATAACGTTTGTGTATGATCTCTAGAAACTTTTGGAGTCTCGGTGTGAGTGGTATCTTGAGCCTGAACTAGCTCCATGAGGCCACCTCCTTCCTGTGACTCCTTTGAAGACAGTGCTATTGCTAAGTGTCCTGTGGCACTCTGAGCACCAACACTGTGTCCTGGAATAGTTGCAGAGTTGAGGACTTCACTGGGCCAGTTACCAATTACCAGCCAGCTCCTTCCTCAGTGACTTGAGTGTCTGCTTTGTAAACAGTTCTGCTAAGAAACACTTCCATTTGATACCTTGGTCTGTGTTACACAGTAGCACTTCAGAAATGGAGTCACAGATATCCTGCACCCTAATTTACCATTGAAGGGTAGACAAAATGATGACAAGGTTTTTGGATTTACAAGAGATAAAAATGAATACTCTTTATTCCAGGTCAGAAGATTAAATTCGGCTGGTGTCAGGAGGAGACTGCCCCATAATACCCACCTCTTTCTTTCTAGCTGCTTACCTGCATCCATGGTTTTGGCATTATAGTGGAATAAAGGACCAGGGCCACTAGGCATTACATGGAAAATAAGACTTGCAGAACAGAACTGAAGAATAAAGAAGATTTTTTTTTTTTACCAAAACCAAGTACTTCTTCAGCTACAAAAGGTATAATCCTGAGGCAGTGGAGGAATAGTGGGCTGGATACTGAGGGCAAATAAGACAGATCCTATATCCCTGATCACAGAAGACTCTTACAGAGACAGTATTAGATAAATGCTTCTACATACTGCTTTGCTGAGAGCAGCTTCCTTCTCACAAATCCCAGGCATCTATCAAAGCATGAGGGTTCCATTTTGCCAGTTATACAGTTTGGGTATAGCTCCATTTAGTAGACAGGACAAAACAGCAGAGGGTGAGGAGAGAGAAAGGCAACTGCATTTCCATCCAAGATGCTATTTAACATGAAAGGTAAATAAATGATGTGATTTTAATGTATCATCACAATCAGAGAAATCTCCCTCACTGTGGACACTCACTGTTTTCCCGTAAATTCATAGCCCTTTACATTTATTCCTTTCTTCCACAGCTATTTTACCCTACAGCTTAGTCACTCAACCTTTCTAATAGCATAGCAAGGCAAAAATCTGACTTCTGACCCTCAGAACCTCCTCACTGCAGAGAGCTGTACCTCAGACCACTGGCCTGCACTTGGAGCATGTCCTGAGAAGTGCTTACGGAAGTCAGAGCAGCACTTCTGCCCACCCATATTTCTTGCTTTCATTTCTCTTTATGCTGATAAGGTGCTAATTATCTGTCAACTCAAAAATATCTCAAACTAATACTTTTATGTATTTCACTTTTTTTCTTTTTTTGATTACTCATTACGTCAGGAGTTGACATGATTTTGTCAGGATTGCAAACACTTGCCAATGCTCCCCTTTTAATCTGCTGGGGAGATAATTCTAGGTATGAGACTGTTGTAACTCACAGCTCCAGCAGCAAATAAACACAGAAAAATGAGCTGGTATTTTAGTATGTTTTTGAGATGCTGGATTTAGACTACTCCCTATTACTTTGTTCTTGTGAAACATGTTCGGTTATAGAAAAATTATTTGTTTGCAATTAAAGTGCTGCTGATATTGGTTAGGGAAAGAGAAAAAATATGAAGAAACACTACTTTAAGTAATTTATTCTAACCAGCCACTTGACTTACCCTAGTATGGACAGTTACACCCCAGATGATCAGAGATACTGCTCTACTGCAAGGGAATTTTCTCCTGAACAGCTGAGTGGGGTGTGGGCATGAGTGTGCATGGGTGTGTGTGGGTGTGTGTGAATGACAGTAGGATCACCCTAGGGACCCCATTAAATCAGAGCAGTTTTGAATTCCTGCTAGGATTGCACAAGAGACTGACAAAGGATGACCCAAAAGTATGCAGAATCAGTGATAATTAACACAAATGTGCCCTTTCTTCATCAGCTTTGGTGACTGCCTAAATACCCATCTGGCTGTCTCAGAGTAAAATGACTCCTTTAGCCTATAGGAGAATTTTCTGCCATCAAGACAGATCCTACCAGTGGTACTCATGGCATAGCTGTAGCAATATGAGCTGTATCTCTGCAACAAGGATTGTGCAGAAACCCGCATCATTTTCTACATCCTTAGGAAGGTTCCCAGCACGTTTGCCGGAAGCACAGGAGAAGGTTCTGTGCAGGACTGCCAAGCTGAAGCTCAGACAAGAGGGAAATGATCTATACAGAGAGATAATTTTCATCCTAAATATATGTTCCTGGATCGTGTTAGTTCCTTGTTCAAGAAATTCTTACAATGGCCATAGGATGGGTCTCTGCCCTATCCATACATGTAGATGAAGTACTAAATTCAGAGCTCTTGTTTACAATGTAATCTCAATGCCAATTTTAAACCTTTGCCAATTTTAAACCTCTGCCACAATCAAAGAAAACATGAACTGCACCTACTCCAAGTGATGATATTTTCTGCAAATGCTCTAAGGGATTGAAATGCCTCCCACTGAAATGGTGAGAAGAACAGGCATTTCCTGTGTGAAATAAATGAACAGACATCCTTAATAAATGGATCCTTTCATTATGTTAAAGGTCTTTTCCTCTTTAGGAATTTACCAACTAAGCCTCAAGCTCAAGGTCATTAAAAAAGAAATTAAATGTTGTAGGAGCAAGCACCTGTGCAATGCCCTAATTGTTACATGTAAAGGACAAAATCTGTGTTAGGACTGATTAGAGAATCACAGAATCATTTTGGTTGGAAAATGATTGAGTCGAATTGTTAACCAAACACTGCCAAGGGCACCACTGAACCATTAAAGCAAGCAGCCCAGGAATACACAAGGCAGAAGGTTTTGGAGCATAGCTTCATTGCCAAAAGGCAAGTGTCTACATTGAATATGGGTCTTTATCCAGGCCTATGGCTTCAAAATATCTGAAGCTCCTGTGAATGAGGGACAAAGACATTTAACCTGGATAATATTCAGTGGCACTAAGCTTGTGATCCTCATCCTTAATGCCTGTCTGCCTATTGGCCCATTACAGGGAGGTCCTTTTTGCCTGCAGTTGCCTTGATCACCTCTACTGGTTCTTCCTTCCTGATTTCTGCCAGCTTGTTGCCCAGGCATCTGCTTAAAAAGAGTGATGATACCTAGATGACTGCAGCTCTGCCTTTAACATGGACAGAAGACTGAAAGTAGGATTTACATATTATTTTATGATGGAATATTTAGGTTGATGATCTTCAGTGATGATAGAAAATAACTTTAGGAAGAGCAAATACATGAACTAGCATTAATGGATGATATTGGATGTTTTTTATTTAATGGGAACTAAATTAAAAGTGCAAGTTTGTTATAAAACACGACTGTAAAATCACCTAATAAACAAAGCAGATCTGTGTGTATTCTGAGTCATACTGCTGTTTTCTTCAGGGTGAGAAGGTTCTTTGGACAGGTTGTATGAAGCAGTATTTATCCCTTTGAATGCTGGGAAAATTAAAAAAATCTTAAAATTATATGAAATAACCTCAGTGCAACAATGTTCCAAGATAAGACATAGAGTGGAAGACTAAATAAAATCTTACTTCCAAACTCAGTATTTTGTCCTTGATTTGAGTAGTGAGAGAGAAACTTTACAATCTGTATTGAAGTACAGTGCAATAGATGGCTTTTAAAGTGATTGAAAATTCACCCACTTTGTTATTTACATGCCCAATTTTAAACACATCAGGAAAATGGTTCAAAAGTTTCTACAATTAAACTTCATCCAGTTAATTTGTTTTTCCTGAATCAGTTCTTGCAGCAGGAGATAGCTCATTCTAGGGGAGCAATAGAGAAAAAACATCTCTAGTAGGAACACTTCTCCTTATAAAAGGACAATTTGCAAAGCATTTTTTATGTGGCTTCAGCTGCATAAATTACAAAATATTTAGTACTCTGTTATGACAAGCCTATTACCTGCTACCTACCATTGTTCTGCTCTTTTGGATTCCAGACAAAGAAATTGGAAGGAACAAATGTAGGAACATTGAAACTGTCTCTAATGGCCCTCAAGAGTAACTAAGGACACCCATGAGTAAACATTGTATTTCTTTTTCCAATACTTCAATGCTGTAACTTCTGAAAGTTGTACACCCTGGGGTGTCAGAGAACAGACAGAACACCCTATCCAGAGAAAGCACGGCGAAAATTCCCTTTATGTACCTTTACCTGGAGGATCAAAATTAAACTATTGGCAAGGCTAAAGTTTTACAGAGGGTGCCAGGACTCTTCTAATGTTGCAGGGTTTTGGTTTACAGCTTGTCTGAAAGGCAGCATCTCCTTCAGCACAAGGATGTTTAAATTTGTGGTGAAAGAGGAAGGAATGGCCAGTACTGCTCCCTGGAACATGCAGACAGTCTTAAGAACCTTCTCATTAAGCCACAATCCAAACTTGGACCTGCTGACTTGATAAACTAGGAATATTGCAGCCTGAGAGGGATGAGGCAGACTCTAGCTGTTTGAGCAGATGAGAATTTCTATTAAAAGCATTATACAAGAAAAATGAAAGGAAGAAGAGCAGACTGTATAACAAAATTAACTCCTACTTAGAAAAATAAGAGAAACTGGCCATTATAAAATACTTTTCTTACAACAAACTGCAAAACAGTGCCAGTGCATAGCATACAGAAAATGGAAAAGAGATGTGGTGTAGGAAGACTACAAAAGGAAAATAAATTAGAAAAAGGAATTAATCTGCAATATGAAAAAAAGGTTTCGTATATAGAGAAGGTTTTACCCCAACAGCACTATCGTATTTATATCCTTATGGAAATAACTTCAGGAAAAAATATTTCTGCCTCTAACTTGACTATAATACTTTTTTATTTTCCATGCCATTAATGGAACATGCTGGTTTTGCTCTAAGTTGCTTAAAATTTTTGAGCTTGACTATATAAATAACTTTATGTGTGTGCATTGGAACATGGAATTCAGTATTGTGCCTGTTTTGTAGGCATTATTCTCTACCAGAGAGAATCAGCAAAGCTCAGCTGCCCCTACAGGCAGGTATGAATGAGAGAATCACTAGCACAAACGTGCATGAAGAATACTCTGTTTTAGCAAGAAGGCTGGACAGCTGTTGCTGTGAAATTCTGACCAATTTCTGCAGAGTCTTGAGGAAAAGGACAAAATGGATACAAATATATGCTTAAAATAGGAAACTGCTGTGGTTTTTTAAGTCTGCATCTGCCTTTAGTACTTTTAAACTCAATGTTTTGCTCAGTTTTTTTTTGCAATGTTACATTTTTACACTGAAGGAATGTATACTTTCCACTTCTTTAGTATTCTAATAACTGATAACTACCAGATTTTCAGCAGAATTACTTTCTATTAAAAACAGTCACATTTAAAATAGGCATATTATTTCTGTTTGGATAAAATCACATTTAAGGTCTTATTAATATTCTCACTGTGAGAACAAAACCACCTCAAACTCAAAGCAGGTCTGAAGTTGCAAAAAGCCTGAGCTATATTTGCAATCAACAGCACCTACTGATATATTGAATTTTCACTTGTCAAAAAGTCTGAAACACTTCCATGAGCCATATTCTGCCTTCAGAGATAGCAGTGTGAAATCAATGGAACACTGAAGTCTCACAAATGCTATAAAAATCTCCATGTTATAATACTAAATATTTTTCCTGGCAATTTAAATTACAGAATAATATTTCACTATTTAGTTACAATTTTTTTCCATTTTTAATATTGAAACAATTCTGGTTTTAAGTATTCTTAATGTGCAGAAAAAGCTTTAATATATTAATTGCTGGTATCCCAGTCACCTGAATCTTTAACAGCAGAAACAATTCCACTGGACAAAAGTACTATCCAGGAGTAAACATACATACTACCAAACTCTTTATCTTCAGTATTTTTTATCCTGTCCAATTATTCTAAAACCAGTTAAGACAGTCAAAGACAGTCAGCTAATACTGGGATTTAAGTTTGCAAGCCTTCCTTCAGCATTTATGGGAAATTTAGAACAAATTTCTCCTTCTTTGTATATATGGATTAATCCAAGTCAAAGTAATTATTTTATATTAATAACTATATTAAATATCATTATTTAAACTGACTAGTTAATAATCACTTAAGTCAGTACAGTCTCTTTTTTTTTTTAGCCAGCCTCACTATTCTGCATACCTAGACCCTCTTTGTCCATAGAATTCATCCATGGGACAAATTAAGACTGCTCCTGTAACCAGCAAGTAATTTGTTTAAGTAAGTGTTTTTCTTTTCTCTATCCAACTTATCCCACTTCATGGCATATCTAATCTTCTCAGCCCTGATTAGGCTTCTGCTTTTAATTAAAAAAACAAGTTTTCCTCCAGGAAATAGGAAAATTATGTCACCACTCTAGTGAGAAAAGCGTCACATACTAAGTGCTACAGTTCATAGAACTGATCTCTAGCTCAGCCTGCAGCAGGCTGCTCAGGAAACTTCTGGCTTGGAAATTCAGAGATACCTTAGAAGTAAGTACTAGGTAGAAGTAGTAGGATTTTAGCAGGGCTATCAGTTCACAAGGGGAGTAGGCTGGAGAGTGGCCTGGCTGTGGAATGGATGCATTCTCCAGCTGGCCCAACTGGAGGAAGGCAACACCTCCTGGAGCTTTCCTTGGCCTGGTGTTTGCATGCCCAGTTTGCCAGGGAGCTGCAAAGGCCCTGATCTCCTCCCCTTTCTGCCAAGGGCTGCAGTGCAATAGCCTGGGGATTGAGGCTCCTTCCCATGTTCACCCAGAGAAGTGGCTACATTTTGTTCAGACACACAGGGCTCCCACATGGTCCCTGCTGCATGTCACCTGAAGGACTACATTCAATTTTCAGCAGTGTTTTGTACAGAAAATGGACAATAACAGTGCTCTTTGTCTCAAATCATCCCAGTACATCAAACACAAGCAGAAGGAGATACAGCTGCTGGAACAGAGACTTCCAGCAAAGTACTTAACTCCTTGAAGGACCAAGTTCTTCAAAGTAACATTCTGTTTATTTTAGCTGGGTTTCTTCATAACTATTTTTCCATCCAGGTTTGTTGTTTAGTTTCTTTTTTCATTCCAGCAGCAGTAAAGATATTGTTATATCTAATTTCACTGCTTTAATTAAGTAAGTACTTCTCAGTCCATGATCAGTTCTATTTTGGGCTGGTTTAAAGTTTATTTAATTTGAGACATATACCAAGCAGGGTAGTATAATTGCATATCTGAAAGCCTAATATTAAAATTTTCTTTTATTTCCTGAAGGTTTAAAAAAAATCTAAGAAGTTCAATGTAAATTTGTCAAAAAATTCTTTTTATCTGCACTTCAAAAATACAAGTACAAAATGGCACAGAACAAGACTCTGTATGCAGTGTGACTAACACCTTGTTTTTTGGGTGTTTTTTTTGAGGATAACAGGAATGATGAACACATAGTATCACGGAACCTGGGGAAAAAAGTCCTGGCAGAGGCAGAAAAAGGTCATCTCATCCATTCACTGCACAGTGAGGGAATTAAGGATTCTGCATAATTCCTGTGGGGTGTTTGGTTAACCTGAGTGTGAAAGGCCTCTGGTGATGAAGTCTCTATGTCATTCCTATTCCTAGGCAGACTGCATACCTGCTTCACTTAATTTAGAAAACTTTTTCTTATATACAATCTGAATCTTCTTTGTTGCAATTTAAGCCCATTATTTTTTATTTCTTCCTGTCATCATTCCTTTTTCAAAGACTAGCAAAATGTTTGTAATTTTAACTTGCCTGGAATTTCAAACCCTTCTATGAGTTGTCAAAGTGCTCATTACTGCTTTAGTAATCTCTTTGAATATTCTGGGCAATTGCGTTAGCTTAAATGATTAAAAAAGATCTGATTTAGGGATTCTAACCTGTTCTTTTACTTTCCCTTTTCTTACAAGTGTTACTTGTACCACACAACAGTTCAGAGTTGACCTTTTCAGAAGACGGATACAGAAAAAGCCATTACAACCTTTCAGCCTTCTTGGAATCATCTGTTGAGAGCTCTTCCTCTTTTCTATACAGCAGACCAATGTTTTTTCTTAGTCTTTCCCATCACTATTGTGCTGATGAATCAGTTCACATTACCCATGACACCCCTTGCTAATAGCATAATTTTGTATCTGTTCCTGTATTTCCATTTTATTCCTTTTATTTGTCTTCACTGAGATAATTTTCTATACATTTTCTGCATGCTTCCTTCTTGTGACAGAAATCAACTTAAAATTTATACATTTGTCTTTTACTACAGTTCCTGTACTCATTCTATATTTCACATTCGGACCCCTTGTGCCAGCTTCATTCATATCTTTTGTCCAGGAAACTGATAGTCCCCCTTAAGTAATATTTTTTAGTTTTGGCTCCTCTGAGATTACAAACTGCAGAGCTGTATTTAAAGTTTTGCTCTCAAAATCCCCTGGTTTTCTGTACTTCTTCCTTTCCCTTTAAATCTCATTTAAATGAGAGAGAGAGAGAGAGAGAGAACCTGTGGCAGAGAAGTTACAGTCATTATTGCCAGCAGTGACAGGCTGATCTGGTTGTGCTGTTGCCTGGGTGTCCACCTGTAGATTGATAGAGTGGGATTTATTTTACCAAAATTTCAACATTATTAGTAGAAATATGAACCTTTGCACTTGACACTATCAGCTTTTATCAGCTATTTTATTCTAGTCAGGGAAGAAGCACATTAGGACATATAAATTAATGTGATTTATTTTAGATATCTTCTGTAAAACTGGATGACTGGTACTAACAGAAGTAAGAAAAATTTACATGTGAGACCCCCACCCGGCATTTCCCCTAAGCTTGTGGATTACAACCATATGATTTAACTTTTATTTTAACCAGTGTCCAAGAGAGAACATGCTGAGCTATCACACATGTACCTTTTTTAGATTTTGCTTATAAAAGCAAGATTTCCAGGTTGCTTTAATTTTATACTTCCTTTCTGGCATGATTTGATTTAAGTTTTCTACATTGTTCTGCATATAGCAGAGACTGGTGACAATACTATCATTATAACCAATGTTCTCCTTTTCACATTTTCTCTACATCTTTGTTTTACACAGATCTGTATATATTATATATTATTTATATATATTATATATAAAAATATATATTATATATTATATAATATATATATCATATATATACATAATATTATTTATATATTATATAAAGCTTTTGGTAAAGTTAGAGTAAACCATCTATTTGAG
Organism: Sterrhoptilus dennistouni; assembly: GCA_013397095.1. Classification (NCBI taxonomy): domain Eukaryota; kingdom Metazoa; phylum Chordata; class Aves; order Passeriformes; family Zosteropidae; genus Sterrhoptilus; species Sterrhoptilus dennistouni. Next base: position 659,715 of record VWZU01001778.1, read on the forward strand.
TATGTCTTTCAAAGCTGGGCAATGTTCTAGTTTATTAACAGATGCAATCCAAGGCTGGTGGCAATTATAACTTCAGTGAGTTGACAACTACATGGTAGTCTCTGTAAGGCAAGTAAATGGCCTCAGTTTACCTGCAGCTTCTCTAAAAAGCCTTTTGCTCTAGAGATGCCTTTCTTGCTCTGCTTATGGCCCAATGGCTAAAGAAGGTGATTTTGAATTATTAGAGCTGTTTGCAGCTTGTGTGCAGTTTTGGTCACCACAGTATGGAAAAGACATTAAGCTGCTAGAGAGCATCTAAATATGAATATCATTAAGGGCCTCAAGGGGAACTATAAGAGGAGCAACTGAGGTCTCTTGGTCTGTTCAGCCTGAAGGAGACTGAGGGGAGACCTCACTGCAGTTACAACTTCCTTGTGAAGGGAAGGGGAAGGTCAGACACTGATCTCTTCACTCTCATGACCAGTGACTGGACTGAGGGAATGGCCTGAAGTTTTGTCAGGGGGGATTTAGGTTGGATATCAGGAAAAGGTTCTTCACCCAGAGAGTGGTTGGGCATTGGAGCACTCTCCCCACGGAAGTGGTCACAGCACCCAAACTGACAAAGTTCAGTGTTTGGACAAGGCTCTCAGGCACACGGTGTGACTCTTCGAGCTGTCCCATGCAGTGTCAGGAGTTGGATTTGATGATCCTGCGGATCCCTTTCAACACAGGACATTCTACAATTCTATGATTCTAAACACCTCAGGCATTGTACTGCTAGGTAAGGGCAGATTGTCTGTTCTCTGTGACACCAGGAGTGAGCTTGGCCATGACCCCAGGTGGACCATTTGGGGTAGCTGCCACTCTTTGCTCAGTCTATACACAGCAAAGACAGGGTGATCTCAAGGCTACAAGCAGTAGTCCAGCTCTTGGGGTTTTAACAACCTTGGTGGTTTGCTGGGCATTATCAAACACACTTTTCTTTTGCACAGTTGTAATTCCACTTAGCAGGAACTGCACTGACAAGTGAAAATGAGGAAACAGGCACTTTCTAACACTCTTCAGAATCTTTTCCTTCACTCCATGACATGGCTGTAACATGGACACTGTGGTTGTTTCACCCTATACAGACTTTCCCATTAGCAAACAACACTTCCATGAGAAACCCTTTCTAAAAGGCTGCTTAAAGATGCTGACTCCTTCTATCGCTTCTGTACAATACACCATGTGGTTTGTTCATTGCTGTCTATGGTAAAAATCCCAGCCTTCACTCCAGGCAATTTTACCTTTTGGGCCTCAGGTAATGTACCAGTTGATGAATTTCTTTTCTCACGTTGTTCCAAGACTTTACACCTCCAGCCCAATTTGCTGCAACGTTTTGCAGAGAGAAAGGAAGCAAATTTTGACAATTTCTCAAAAAAAAATCTCATTTTGTGAAGATGATATAATTTCTTCCTTCACCTCACTGCTCACACAGTTCACGCAGAGAAGACAAGAAGCAACAGGAGCAAATTGGAATACAGGAAATTCCATTTGAATAGGAGAAAAAGACCCTCTTTTAATGTGAGGTGGGTCAAACACTGGCACAAGTTCTCCTGAGAGATTGTGGAGCCTCCACCAAAAGAGATACCCAAACTCCAACAGGATGCAGCCCTGAGCAGCTGGCTGTCACTGACCCTGCTTGGAGTGTGGGGGTTGGACCAGACAACCTCCAGAGATCCCCTCCAACTTCCAGCGGCCTGTGAAAAGGGCAGGAATATCATAAGTCAGTTTGAGAAGTTGCTTCATGTTATATGTTTTTAACAAGATACATTTTATTCCAGCTCCCTACTTCTTGGAGGCACTATTGAGCCAAGGTACCACAGAAGTCCTTGAACATCAGAGCACCTGATGATGACTGTGACCTTACAGTTTAATGCTGCTGAACACCCAGAGCCTACCTAAAGCTGTATGTCTCTGTATAAAACACATCAACATTCACTGAAGTGCCAGTTGGGACTTAGATCTTGTTTTATTCTCTGGTCTGCAGATATTTTACTAGCCTATGCAAAGTGGAATAGTTTCAACAGAAAACACTGAGAGCCCCACCTTAAAATTATTCCCCATTCTGGTGTACAGGGCACTTGGATGAGACACAGGAATTGCATCAAGTCCTGACTGAGAGAGAAGTGGCTTTGATCTCTCACATCCTGAGATATTACTACTGCCACTTGATTTCTAGGCAAAAAGGACACTACATTATGTGACAAAGGGTTGACTGAAAGCAAAGTGAGCTTTTGGAAGAGCTGCCTGGACATGTGTGGATAAGTTAGGCACCTCTCTTAACGGGATTGAGAGGTTTTGACACCATCTAATTCCTTGGGATCACTTCCTGGACAGTCTAGGAAGTCTCCTATTTGGGCAGGTATTTGTGGTTATATTCTTTCATTCCTAATGTTTCTGCTTACTGCAAAGGAAACCTTAGTACTGGGTCACACTGGATGGACATCACTGTGCAAAAGATTAGGGGTTACAGGCTGAGCACTGATAGGAATAAACACTTTCATGGAACAAACCCTTAAATTACTAATCTGAGAAATTAATTATTTTTCACTAGTTCGGTTCTGTTTAGCTTTGTATTTTCTTGACAAATGAAAATAGGCTGGTTATATTTAATACTGACCTCTTGACTTGATGCACCGATAACATGTTCCAAAATCCATGTGATATTTTATGCAAATTTTAATTTAAAAAGACAGGATTATTCCCTTAGTTACTGCAAAACTCTCTACTTTCCTCTGAAATATGTGATAGTATTTCTTCCTAGCTGAAGTACGGGAAGCAGTTGATGCTACAAGTAATGTTGGAATGAAGCTTTAGCAGTAAATCAAAATGGCTAGGTTCACCTTATTTACTCTGGAATAAATAAATTTATTCTGGTGGAGTAGCGAAATAATTCCTATTATGCAAAAGAGAAAAAAAATTACATAAAGTTTACAAAATAAATAAAATTATTGTTTTCACAGCAACTTACCTGCTAAATATAAAGCTTCTATACCAGCAGATAGTACTGAGTGTAAAAGGTGAGCTGATATTAAGAATATGTCATAAGCACCTATTCCTAAAAAACCGTTTTTAACTGAAGACATCAAATTTTGTTTAGCTGTAGGAATGTACACAGCCACCAGAAGTGTAGACTGAAAAACACATGAAATGAGCCTTCATACTTTCCTCAGAACTAGCAAGGCTGCAGCTAGAGTAATACATTAATATTGGGGCACTGTCCTAGGGCATGAAAGAAGACAGGGACCACTTGGTAAAGGGCTGAGAAGAGAGACAAGATATTGATTTTAGAGGTGTAAAACACAACCTATTGTTAGGATGCCAATATGGTTGATACAAATGTGGTTGCAGAGCCTGCAGGAGAACACTCCTGAGTGGCACATCTGAAGAGACCTGAGAATATCAGGAGAGCCCAGCCTGCAGCACAAGCTAAGTTAAAGCATGGAAATGCACAATCAGTCCCACAAAGCAGAAGTTCTACTGAGAAGATTGAAAAAGAGACACACCATCGATATGATGAAAGAGTGCAATGATGCTGACTAGATTAAGAAAGAATGATGCAATTCATAAAACACACTGAGAAAGTGCCATCACTGATAAGACCAAGAACAGCAATTTCAGGTCAAAAGCAAGGACAGGATGTCAACTGCCAAAGTCTACAGACCATACACAGTCTGAAGGAAAAAGGAGTCTTGAGGACATTTCTGCAGAAACATTAAGGAAGCTGTAAAATGTGGGCAAGGGAAATCAGGAAGTCATAGAAATTACCAAATAGTGAGTGGATAAGTGGATACTTGTGTTTGTGATCATCTGCAATTAACAGGATCACAGATACGCTTCTCTCCTTAACAATCTTATTTATATAAGACATACCTTAATGTAGAAATACTGGCATCAGTTAACATGTGTGAGAAGTAAATGTATCACTGCAAAAGGGATTACAACATTGTGGTTTTCTGAATTGAGAGAAGGCTGAAGGGACACACTGGCAATGCTCTTTGAGTACCTAAGAGTACCTGAGTACAAAGGATGGCAAGTCACTGAGCTGTGGTAAGGCAGACATCAGCAAAACCTCAGGGTAATAATGCACAAGGCTGGATTCATTGTTGAAGCTGTGGGATCTCCAACATTTCAGGTTTGAAATGGCATGTTGGACAAACATCACAAAAAAAAATCACATATAAGTGACCTCCTCTAGGAATAGAGGCAAAGCAGGTGAACTTCTGAGATGTGGTCCAATCTGATCTGATCTTTTTACTACGATTTTACGGCTGTAGGAAATGTTAGCATAAACTCTTCTTATTTATTTTGATCATACAAGAGGCACACTTCAAGGGAGATGTTATAATGGCAAACAAACTACAGCAATCCACAAAAATGGGCTTAATAATGTTATAAATTACTTTAAATTGCCAGTTCAGCAGAACACTGAAGCACAGTTCTTAGGTCTTAAAGACTTTAGGTCTAAGGACACAAACCACTCAAATCTTGAAGCCCTGAGGAAATATAAAAACAGCCCAATGACACCTTTAATAATAGACTAACCCCTAGACTTACAGAAAACTCAGAGAGGGGTGTGCTGCCGGACAGGGCAAACTCTTATACATCCCACATAAAGCAAGGTATCTCTAATCTCTTCAGAAAAAAAAAAACAAAAACAAAAACAAAAAACAACTAACCTGTTAATGGAAATTTTCTGAAGAATTAAATAACCATACCTCAATGTACATTTCACTCGTGGAGAGAGACTGATGTGAATTGGCTATACCATTACTGAGATTTAGTGATCCCATTTGTCACAGTGATAACTGCATACAGATTGCCTGTCTTTAACTAAAGAAAGCTCCCTTCCTCCGAGGCTTTTAGCTGCCTGCAGATGCCTAAATGAAGCCTTTCTGTTGACACCCATGGTCTCCCTGGGGTGCTTATGTCAGTTCCTGGTGCGATCCGTTTTCATCTTTATGTACACCTGTCAGACTGCTTGGAATTTCTATTCAGCATCCCCTTCCCCTAAAGGCTCCTTCAGTCTGAATAAACTTAGGTTTATGCTGAAGTTAAATAAGCTGTGCTCACGGACTTGATGGTTCTGCCTTGAAAAGCCTGAAGGAGTAAAAAGCCGAGTGGTTTGAAAGCCAGTCTTTCCAAGTTGTACACTTCGCAGCTGGACACCACAAACTCTATTTAATGGTTCTTGTTAGGACCAGGCGATCCTCAGAAAGGGCCCTTCTGAGCGTACAGCCTATGAAACCGCCAGATCTAAGATCTTCTACAACATTTCCCAGAATTTAAAGACATACAGAATTGTTTAAAGCTTTTGGCTTTGGATGCGACTGGTCTCTCACAAAGTCTACCACCGTATCCCGAGGACAAGCTGATGCGCGCAGACAAATGACACCCGCGAAGAGCATCCTTGTGCCCGCCGCCCGCCTGCATCCTTGAGTTGCCCGCCCTGCCCGCCCGGAGCCC
>VWZU01001778.1:666442-714548 GCA_013397095.1 Sterrhoptilus dennistouni
GGGCAGGGCGGGCGGGCAGAGGGCGCTGCCCCGAGGCCGCTGCTCAGCCCTCAGAGGGCGGGGGGTGCCCCCTGCCCGCCCTCAGGGGCTCGGCCCGGGCTGTGGGCCCAGGAGTGCCCGGAGCAACGGGGCCTCTTAGAGAGACCGNNCCGGGCATGAAACCCCGTCAAAGCCATAAAAATTAGCGCCCTTTCTCGAAAGAGGGCACCTCCTTCTCTACAGGTCTGGTTACCCACTGCCTTCCCGACAAGGTGTTACATTTCCGTCCTGCAGCACACGGCAGTCGAAGGGAATTGTGTAGGGAAGACAGAAGCAGCCTCCTCCAGCTGCAGTGTGGTTTTAAAATGCGTTATTTGCAGGTTCAAAAAGCAGAGCTCTCGGTCCAGATCTTCTGGAAATACCATTGTCACTGTAAGAAAGATAAACTCAGCAATATCTGGTAGTTGCTACAGTGCTGAATTTGACTTTTAAATAATTGGGGGCTGGATTTCAGCTCTGCTAAACATAGTATACAAGCACATTCTTTCCAGGGAAGGACAACCTACATATATTTTTCAGAAAGCCGGTTAGTAAACTATAATATCCACTTCCCTTCCCCCTCCTCCCAAAATTTCTAGTAATTGTGTTGCAGTCAAAATGCAATGGGAAAGACCACTAAGATGTTAGAAACCTCCCTTAATTGCAGATAATTGTACACACCCTGTAAGAACCGCTAATTGTCTTGCAGCCTGAGGTATATTTGAGTATTGGCCTGGGCCCCAAGGATGCACTGTGGGCAGTTCCAATGCCAGTGTCTGAGAGAGGATCACCACTGTGTGGCAACAACTACTAGAGCAGTAGGCACAGGGAAAAATAAGTGTTTTTCTTATGTTGCACACTAAACCAGCAGCACAAGGGGTGAATAGGAGTAATGTTTAATTTTTTTCCTATTTGTAGTTATTCATAGGTGATACATCATGCTGCAGGTTTTTATTCCCTCTTAATTAGTCTTTAGCATGGAAATTAAAATTAGCAGCAATAGTGGAAGACATTAAATAGCCAAAAATAGGAAGATGAGATGCCAGCCAAACTAACCAGACTGTGCCAAGTGCTAAAGGTAACCACATGCTTCCATAAAAAAATGCTGGTGTATCTTTAAAATTAGTGGCAGCTCCTATTAGAGGAAAAAAACCAACAAACCCCAACCTATATTTCCTTGCTTTGACAGCCTTTGCCAGTCAGAAGGAAGACAGAACTCAATCAGTGCACTCTCAACCAGCAAAGGCAGCAGAACTGGGTGAGCACCCTCTGTCCACACTGAAGGTTCCATCCATCAAGTGTGGCTTGGAATGGCACAGCTGGAAAAAGAGCCTTTAGCTCCTTGCAACCATGACATCAATGTGATTGCCCAAAGGAATATGAACAATAACACTATACATATTAGGGAAAAGTTTTTTATGGCAAGAGTGATAAAGTAGGTGGTAGAGTCACCATCCCTGGATGTGTTTTAAAAAAGACTGGATGTAGTACTTGGTGCCATGACTTAGTTGAGATGTTAGGGCATGGATTGGACTCAATGATCTTGAAGGTCTCTTCCAACCTAGTGGATTCTGTAATTTAAGATCATTTAGTCCACACATTAACAAAATACTACCAAGTCTACTACTAACTCATATCACTAAGTGTTAACACCACATGCTTTTAATACCTCCAGGGATGGTGACTCCACCCCTGCCCTGGGCAGTCTGTTCCAATGCCTGACAACCCTCAGTGAAGAATGTTCCCCTAATATCCAATCTAAACCTTCCCTGGTGAAAACTAAGGCTCCTTGTGTCCCCTCGCTTGTTGCCTGGGAGAAGAGGCTGATTCCCACCTGGCTACAACTTCCTTGCAAGTAATTGTAGAGAGCAGTAAGATCTCCACTGAGACTCCTTTTCTCCCCGCTAAACATTCTTAGCTTCTCCAGTTACTCCTCAGAAGACTTGTGCTCCAGACCCTCCACCAGCTCCACTGCCCTTTTCTGGACGTGTTCCTGCCCCTCAATGTCTTTCTTGTCATGAGGGGCCCAAAACTGGACACAGCACTCAAGGTGTGGCCTCACCAGTGCAGAGTATGGGGGGATATTCACTGCCCTGGTCCTGCTGGCCACACTATTTTTGATACAAGCAATGTGTTCCATTAATGGGATGCTGTTGATTTTTTAAAACACCTGGTAGTACATTTGCAAGATACAAGTTCCAAACCAATCTGAAATGTACACATTTAGAAGACAGAACAAAGGATATATTAACAAGATCGCCTTTATTTTAATTTGAATTTTACACATAATAACTTTTATTCCAGCTACTAGGGTCAACTGACAGTCTCAAAGAACAGTAACTTTTGAATTAATTACAGCCAAAAAAAATGCAGAGAGACTCTCTGAGAACAGTTCTCATCTTGAAAACCATATTGGGAACCACAGTAAAAAAAAACTGTATAAAAATGTATTCAAAAAAGCAGGTTCACTTGTAATAATATGGTTATAGATTCTCCAAGAACCTCTCCCTTATTAACATTTTAATGTTTCAACTAACTGTAAGCCATTATAGCAGACATTATAGCTTACAGAACAGAAACAAGCAGTTTTTGCAAGTAGCAACGGCAGGCTCAGTGTCAGCAAGAGGAACATCACAGTACTGGAAACATTTATGATGGAACCCACATATTTCCATGTGTATCAGGGGCATCAGTGTAAGGAATATTCCAAATCCATGGTTGATCTGTAAACCAAAACAAAGACATACTCATGACGAATTAATTTATCAAATGCAAAATTTGGTTCTCTTCCTCTTTCCCCTTTGGAGGAAGAGAAAGGTCAAAATTCCTACTGATTTTCAGATTATATCATGTGGAATTTCAGTTTAGTGGATTTTTTTTTTTAAACTGTAAGATACAGAGTTTTCAAAAGGCTTTGCTTTCCCCCAAAATATTATTTTAAATATAGTTATAACCCAACATACTCACCAGCTGTATAAGAATTGTATTTCAGACAATATACAAGTAGAGTAATGCAGCCAAATTTGGTTTGGCTTAGTGCCAACAAGTTTTGCGCTGCATCTCTCTTAATCCAATGGAATTTAAGCACTGTAAGATACTACTATTTTTCACATGGGCAGTAAGAATTCAGTACCTAAGAATGACACTACCTGACTTCTGAAAAGTTCACATTTACCCCTCACTTCTTCAAACATTACACCTTCAGATGAACAACAGGTTTGCATCATACAGTTCTCTCCCTCCCACTTATCAGAATACAGAAGCTCTTTCCACTCTTGGGAAAGAGCAAAGGCAACACACCAGGAGTTAACTTGCTAGCTCTGCAACCTGCTCTGTGCTCGTCCTCCTACCATACATGTGGCAGAAAGGCAGCTGTTCTATGAATCCAAGCTATTATTCTACTTCTTGCAGGCTACTCCTACTGAAACAGAGAAAAATCCTCTAACCCTTTTTTCTGTTGAGTTTTCTCAATTAAGAAATCTATATAAATCTAGCCTGCTTCTTCTCTCCATGTACAAAATGAGCCCTGAAGGAATACAATGACATTAAATTATAATATGCATAGATTGAACTGAATTGTATCAAGGATGACAGGAATAGCTACTGATTGAGATTACTTTTATCGAATTTTAAATTTACAGGATCCAATGACAACTCTGACAATATAGGAAGTGAGAATTACTGTAGCAAGGAGAGTAAGAAAGTGACAAAAACAGTAATGAAGGGTTATATAAATTAAACAACAGCACAAGTGTGACAAGTACCACAGCAATTAATTAATTACCACAGAGGGACCATTGCTACTAAGCACTCATTATTACTTGTACTAGAGTGGCCTTAATTCACATACTGTAGTTTCATATGTTGCAGTAAAATATCCCAGCTATGCAAATGTTTTAAAACGTGTCTGTTTACAGAAGGAAGAGAGCAGTAGGGTAGTTGGTTGGTATTTTATTACCGTGGACAGGTGATTTCAAAGCATATAAAAATTAAAAGGCATCAGAAACCAGAAGAAACTATAGCACTTAACTCACAGTGCATGGCCAAGAAAGCTCTCTAGGTTTCTGGCTGAACTGCAGGATGATCTAGACTTTGAGTCATTTCTTAAAAAGAAAAAAAGAAGCACCAATATTTCCATAAGCTTGTTCTATAAGTCTCCTGCTGAAGAGCCTTTCGTATTTTAGGTGAATACCTTACCAGGTTAATAAACATTAACAGTTAAAAAAAAAAAGGGTACAGAATAAAGTAAATGTTGGGAAGAGCATTGAGGATTTCAAACACGCATTCAGATTTGAACACTGACCTCTATTCTAAGACACCAGAATAAATCCAGTCCCACTCAAGCACTGGAATCTGTCACTCCAGAGTACATTATGCAGCTTGGACCTATCCCTCTTCCCTACTTCCCTACCATCTGGCGACGAATCTGCTTAATTCAGCAAAATATGCAGGCAGAGGAAAACTTAAGACGTACAGAAATAACTTGAGTCACCCCCTTAAAGCATGCTGAGCGGCCTCAATACCTAATTTAGTTCTTTCTAATTGTAGCTATCTAAATAAAATTTGCTCAAGGTAGGTATTATTGTGCTTGGAACTTTGTTCTGTTAATGGGATGCTGGTGATTTTATAAAACAACTAACAGTATTTTAATAAGTCATGTGTAGAACTATTGCTGACACAAATTATAATTCAGTTATTTATAAAATGTCAGGTTCAATTTAAAGTTATTAATCACTTCTAATAGGATCTATATGAGCAAGACAATGACTGTGCAAATACTGTATGATGGTAGCTGCTTACTGTCGCACATGAAAATGACTACCAAGCTTCTCAAAGTTAACTCCTTTGATCTTCTTGGGGGGAGGAAACAAAATGCCCATTAAATAATTTTTGAAGTGTCCTTAACATACCTACTTTCCACACATTTCAAGATCAGTGCTTCATTTCTGATACCTCAACTCTGTCTCAACTGCACCTCATTGGAGTTAGTGTTATCTGCTAGGCCGGTACCATAGCTTCGCTCTTGCCTCATTTACAAGCAGCAGAACTCCAGCAGTAGACTCAGCACTCAGTAAAATAAATGGGGCCATTCAAGTGCCACTGCTACTTAAACATTATCTGAAAGCTCGGGTGGAGCACTCTTTCAGTTATACTCTGATTTTTGCATATTCTCTCACAACTGAATAGACTACCACTTTTTACTTAGAGAGGCTCTGGAGAATAGGACAAGTTCTTTTTGAGTAACACCTGAGTATCACTCAAAGAATCCATGCTGGCAGGCCATCTCAAGCCTTCATGTTCTCATAAATATGACAGGCGGCAGTACAGTCAAAACCAGAAACATGCTATTGAATAGTAAAGTATAAAACACAATGAAAGCACCTTTGTGATCCTTTTCCTAGGGGTGTTTTTTGCACTGTGAGTGGAGATCTGGATGAAAGAATTCCTGGCTGATTTCTAAACGCAGAGACTGGATTCTTACCTCTACCTAATCGAGAAAGTTGCTTCAAAGCAACAAGTATTCACATATATAGAAAGGTTACAAATAACTTCTTCAAGTCATTCTACATATACATGGCAAACACACTCCCCTACTGCATGAATCTGGAAAGTTCTTCCTTAAGCATTTGCAAAAGGTGCACACTACACTTCAGTCTCTCTTGTACCCTCCCTCCAGATGAGCATGGCATTTGAAAAGGAACTAATCTTGTTCCTCTCAATGCAAATATCATACTTAAAGATCTCAAGATGGAGGAAAAGCAGATGGGGAATAGATGTGGGATCTGTATGAATATTCACAAAGTGCCGATTTCTGAAGGCCAAGACAATGACCACTTGTTTGGGGGGGGGAAAAAAAAGACGAAAAAAGCACAACCCAGTATGGCAGTTTTAAACACAGGATTTGCTTTGTTTCTCAAAGTGCTGATGTGATGAGGAAAAAAAAAGTATTTTGCACTTTTCTGAGACCTCTCCCAAATTGTTATAAAAACCCTTGATATACTTAAGAATTAGAAGTTTCAAGTTCCCTCCACAAAAGAGATGATTTCCTCAAGCAACTTGTAATGGTAAGAGAGATGATAGCAATATTGCAACTGAGATGTGATGACGGCAGCTCAATGAGAAGATATTGTTATACAACAAAAAAGTTGTACAACAAAATCACAGTCCCCATTTAAAAGATTCTACAAGAAAATAAAAATCTGAGTACTATTAAAGACACAAATTTTATTTATAATGCTATCTTGCTAAGTAAGATAGGCTATTGTGTGCATGATTCCCAAATACCAGACTGAATAATTTTCAGCTTCCCTTCCAAGGAACTCTCAAAATCATCCTGCTGGTCTATAGGTTTTATTCGGTATCATTGATACATTGAGCTTTGCAATAGTCTTTATCATGACGGCCTGAATCTTAACTACTGAAAGAGGCCTTCAGGAGACTGATCTACATGATTTACTTATCTAGATACTGAGTAGTACTGCCAGCTACCAGAATTCTTTTTAATTCTTTAAATGTTTTGCCCTAAGATACATCTGCTGCCCACAAACGGCCTTCTGCTGTTCAGCTGACTGTTGGAGGTTATCAACTGCAATTGCTCAAAACAGCAATGTGAAAAGAGTTAATAATGTACATGTTGCACACAACAAATGTTATCTGCTAAAAATTAATGAGGTCTCTTGTCACCTCAGAATAGGAATGATCTTATTCTTTATTTTAAAACAGTCAGATGTAAAACATGCATGTTATTCCCTGCAGCAAGGAAACATGCAAGCTGTGTATACCATGCATAATGTAACACTTTTGTGCTGGTAATTTAAAGCATTTGTGAAGAAATAGTCTAAAGGACAAATGCCCAGGTAAAATGCCCAAGGTTGTCTCTGCAACCTTGACTCAGGTCTGTCAGGATGTCATACTGTTAATTTCCTCAGACTTCAACTACAAATCCTGCACTTTGCACAAGATGGCTCAAATCACATATAAATTCCAAAACTAGACTGGAAATCATACATCTACCCTGAAAAAGAATACTCAAACCAAGCTTAATTTTAAAAATATTGAATTGAGCAACTATTGAAGCAAAATACTGACGATATGGTGAATTTGCCATCTCATGGGAGTGCTCTCACCTAATAATCTAAAGCATGTCTCCCTTAGCCAAGCATAAGCTTTGAGTTCAAAGAAGTTGGCTAGTAACATGTGGCAAATCAGACAGTCAAGTGGCTCCTTCTGGTCTTCAAGTCTGCAATCTGATCATAACATTACAGAGAAGTGGCCAAACTAAATAGTGACTCTGTAACTCGAGTTTCTTCTCCTGCAAAGTGTTAATTTCTTCACGATCATCATAAACAGCTGGGAGAACAAGCGTACCCAAATGTTACACTCAGACTCTGGGAGGTCCTCTGAGGCAGTGTCTGATGTCAAGCTGCATTACGAGAGCTTCAGTCTCAAACTGCAGGTTTACCAGTCAATAGTAATGCTTTTGGTTTTGCTGAGGAAGGAAACTGAGACCAACACGAACGAGACTGATTCCAAACTTGGCTTCCTCACCCTGGGCTATAATTTACAATAACAATATACACTTGTTGCTTGAAAAAATGTAAACTTCTAAACATACTCTGATTTATATTTACCATTGGTCTGAATGTTGAATAAGTGAAATATTTTCGGTTCAATATATTAGAATCACTAGAAACTGGACTAGCTTCTAGTTGTCATCTGCTAAAAAGCAAGGGTATTGTCTCAGACTTTGTACCATACTAGGCACACTGAAAATACCTGAAGTTCTCTTAAAAACTCATATAGGATGTCGCTAGTCTAGTTCTTCCAAACCCTAGAAAGTACACAGGTTTCAAGCAGCTATGCAACATTAATTAGAAAAAAAAGGTAGTTATTGAAAAATATTAGTTACTTTCCCAGAAGTCTTCTATCTTAATTCTTAAAAAATATTTTAACTATTTGAAAGAGAAAGCAGTGGATTTTCTAAGACTTAGAACAAGAAAGAAAGGTGAGAGAAAGGTAGAGACCACATACAGTGACATTTTCCCTGAACTTATACGACCTCCTGAGGATACAGCAGATCCCTGTGAGGTAACTCAGAGTAACAAAGAATTCCTATACCTTTGCCTGACAAAACACCAACCTCTTTTTCAAGCACTGTGCCACTAGCACAAAGCAGGATAAATGAAAATTCTTTCAACTCTTTAGGTAACAAGTTAAACACAAATGTCTAAGCCTATCAGAGCTGGAAGCAAACATGCCATGAAGTCTTTCTTCCTTTTTTTCCAGCACAACACATTATATGTAATAAATGAGATGCAGCGTTACTACAGTTTCCTGAAATCACTATAAATATTTACCAAATGTAATTTCACCATACTCCCTATTCCCACTCATCAGACAAAATATCAAGCACTGAATATCTGAAGTTACAAGAAAAGGTCAATTTGCTTTTCCTTGTAAGTGTGGCAATGGAACACTGAACAGTGAGCAGGGCCCTTCACAAGGCAGAGAGCTGTTCTTGTGAGATATGTTAAAGATCCTTTTGTGCATCCTTAACAAAATCACAGCTGTCAGTGGTTGAAAACTTCAGCTAAAGGACTAATGAATTAAGTGGACTGTCAATTTTTGCACAATGCCTGAACTTGTATTAAAGCTAATTTTCATCTCATTTCCCCACCATTTTCCCAGCCTCCTCACCATTTTTCCAGCATGAGATCTGACAGCTTTTAGCCCCCAGTTATCAAGGGTAAATATATTTTCCCACTGGAACATAATGAAATACATCTTAATACATTTTTACAAGATGTGAAAATTGTTCAGGAAAGAAATTTTCAACAAAGGGCAAAACAACTAAGGTAATTAATGTAATTGGCATGTATAGAGACTAATGTGCAGCTTCACTCTAGATTAATCTCAACTGAGTTTGGAACCTGTCTTATTTTCTTGCATATACATTTATCTTCTATATACCGTTAATCAACAGTTTCTTTCTTTGATTTTTCTATATACATTTATGATAAAATTAAATGAGAAACAATTTGTTTATTAGAATGCATTTACCCCCCTATTTTTACAGTTCTCTTCCAGAGGGTTTAAGAAGTTTCAGAGGATTTTGAACTAAGAGTTCAGAAAAAGCTTTTATAAATTCCTGCTTGTAACTCAGTCATAACTCAAAAAACTGCTGATAGATCTAGTTTTAGTTCATTCCCTTTTCAATAGCGCTTAAGAGTTCTGCATCAAATACTCATGATTAATAAATCTAAAATCTGGCAGAATAGTAATGCAGAGAAATGTTTCATCTGCTGAGGTCTTCCTAAAAAAAGCAAAAAAAAAAAAAAAGAGCAAATTAAACAGAGATCTCATCACATTTACCCTGAACTAGAAAGTTAAGTGCAACTCACCAGGAAAAACACCAAATGAAGTAGTCAAAACAGTGCAATACAACAACAATATATTTTACAATACATATAAACCACAGATTCACTATTCATTGAGCTAATTGATTATATAATAATTTCCTAGCTCTTTTTAGGTCCAAACATATTTTCCCAATCATTATAGTGTTTGCTGGTAGCTTTGGTGGTGGTTGAGTTGTTCCTTGGTGTTGTTGTTTTTAATCATTCTATGTAGTCAAAATAAGCTACTTAAAATATTTCTGTATGATTTCTCTCACAGGTATCTTACAAACTCCCCATTACAACTTCAAGCACCTGTGCTGCTTCCAGCTATGGTTTGAGACTCAGGTAAATTTTATTCTTCGTTCACTTCAGGGAGACCAAATGACTCTGGCTGGCAGAAGCAGGTAGAGTTGACCTGTTCATGCATTGTACAACATGTCTCTGTGCAAGTCTGAAATACAGCTGGAAACTAAATGAAAGCAATGGCAAGATTTTAAATATGTGTCATATTCCCCTACTGGTGACATGTTAACGCACATCAATGAACCCTTCAACAAGTACAGCTTAGCCTATGACTATGCTTCAGTGAGGGACAATCCATCTCTCTAGGAGAGAAAAGAGTACAAATCCAAGAAGTTACCTGTCTTGCAATGATCTCAACTTACACTCCTTAGAAATCTTTGGAAGAAAAACAGGAAGAAAATCTTTATGACTTTCTCCAAGTTATTCTAATTTTCTGTTTTCCCTAAAACTTGAGTTTTAGAATGAAACCCACTGACTAACGAGGCAAAGTAGGATGACACTTCTTTATCTTCTCCCTCCCTGTTATATTGGTGCAAGAAAAGAAGGACAGTGGCCAAATTATTTCAATACTATCAAACTTAATGGACTTTAAAAGGTTGTGGATCAATCTCATGAATTATTATGGCTGAGGCAAATTATTTACATCATTTACTGATAAGTTTATCATTGTATGCCCTGAGATATATTTTATTACTTTTCAAGATGCATTTATTTCACTGTAACTGTTCTCATGGTGAAGTCCTGTCCAATAGGATAAACACCAATTAGTACGACAAAAAGCTTTTGTGACAGAATGACAAAGAATCTCTGCAATTATTTCCACAAACTAGAAAACTGCTTTTCTTTCATTTTGTTACATTGTATAATAATAGACTCCTCTAAGTATATCTGATCCATTATTAAGATTTGTTTAAGTACAGGATAAAACAACTTATTTTTTAAAATTTTGGAATCTTTCAAGTAGAACTTTATGGCACATACATGGCTCTGCTCCTGACCATCTCTTCACTATTCTGCCCACTTCTCCTTCCTCCTGCTCCAATAGGATTTTTCTGATTTTATGAAAGTGACATGTACTTTGTTTTCCCATAGTTAGAGAATCTGAGTTCATGGAAAATCCCCCAGAGCCTTTTCTCCTTCAATTATAAGGATCAGTCACTATGGTTTCTTTGGGGAAAGGATAATTACTTGCATTTTTGCTTCTCAAGACGTTATTAAAATAAATCTATTTATATCACACTCCAGAGAGTTTGGGAGTTGACAACTGTATTGTTAAGGACAGATTATTTTATGAGTCCATCTCTCAAGATGGGAATTCTTTCAACATCTTTTCCACCAGGAGGCTGATGAGCTGAAACAGAATATTCAGGAAAGAGATGTGAAACAGCATAGGCAGCTGACTTCATTTCCACTGCCAAAGCCTAGACAACCTCAATTCTGACATCTGTGCATATGCACCCTTGTGCATATCACCAGAGGAACCTAAAACCCAAAACCAGAACTACAGTCAAACCAGTTCTCCAGAGAAGTAAGTTTTCCACACAGGAAGTGAAAAAAGTTATTTGGAAAAAAATTCTTTACATTTAGTTGAAATATGCCTAAAATTCACTGACACAATAGGTTAAATGTTGGAATCAAACCAAGGATAATATCAACTATACAAGTATATTTATGCACAAGGAAGATAGTATATGAAATACTTGAGAATACACATGGATGTCACCCTGATCTTTTTCAGCCTTCTCATGCTTACATTTTTGTACTGGAGTTCTCTCACAAACTGTAACATAAACAAAGTGATTGTTTGCACATTCCTCTCTGTGATGGACTTCTAGGTTGACCAGTAGAGTCAGAGAGGTGTCAACCTCATTGTCCAATGTCTGGTCAAACTCCAAAAACTATATAAATCCACATAAAAAATAAACATCCTTCTTTTTTGCCCTGACACTGACTGTGTAAGTGTCCTTCCTTTCATGCCCATCTAGCAACACATGGATTCTGTGAATCTTTGTTTTAAAATCTCCAAAAATTTAAGTATGACCTCTTAGAAAAATCTTCCTAAACCCATCAGTTTGAGTATTGGTTAACAAGCAGACAGTGCATACATATCCCAGAGCTCAACAGCCTGTTGATGTAGTATATTCTTACCCTGTCAGTAGCTGATAAGCCCAGCACAATCCCTGCCTCCCCTCCATGACACAACAGTAACAATACTCAGTGTGTTTTATACCGAATTAAATAGCATAACAGTTTGCATTATCATTCCTACACTGGACCAGTATTTTTTCTCTGGGAAAACTAAAACCACTTAAGAGGTCTTTTAGGTAAGCAGTAAGCTCTTCAAGCAGAACAATCCATCTTTCCAGAGGATACAGAACATGCATCATACTGAGGAGGTGAACGTCTGGCTGTTTAGCTGTAGCTGTATTTAAGGTTTGGCCTTGTATAACCATGGGTCTACTGGTGAGAAGCCAGGCTTGTTGGAAGCTGAAGAGATTCACCTGCCTAAGTGGAGCATGTTCCTCTTTGCCAACAAGCTGCCCAGAACTTTAGGCAAGGGCTTTAGTGTAGATGTAGTAGTGGAAGAGGATGGAGTTTTGAGCAATACGTAAGAGCCAAGGGTTGCTGCTGTATTAGGAACCAACAGGAAAATACCTGTGAAATGCTGCAAAGCACTTAAGGCTTGTTTCCCTAAAAAAGTGACATGGTCAACAGCCCAGCTGGCATAGCTCTACACCAATGCACACAGATGGATAGCAAACAGGAGCTAGGAGCCACTGTACGCTAGAAAGATACAATCAGCATCACTGAGACTTGGTGGGCTGAATCACCTAACATATTGATCAATGGCTACAAACTGTCCAGAAGGAAGGAAAATCAGGGGCTTTTGACTGTCTAGAAAAAAGTGGATCAACTACACAGAGTGGTGTCTGAAAAGCAGCAATGAGTGAAAGTGTACAGCTAAAAAAACAGAGGTCAAGCCAACATAGGAAGCCTCATGGTTGGTGTTTACTACAGATCACCTAATGTAGAATATGCTGGTGAAGCCATTTTACTCCAACGATAGGAAGAAGCATCAAGTTCACAGTCTCACCTTACAGCAGAGCTTCAATCACCCTCTGCCTTCACTTTTATTTACTATATAAGATTATTATAAAGTCTGTTGACTTCTTAGTTTTTAAATGTTCTTTTCTCCCCATATCATTCATTAGTTCAAAGATTTACTGAAAATTTTGAGTTTTTACAAACTGTGTTGCTCCTACTTCAAGCTCTGTTCTAGATGCTGTCTTTCTTAGATCAAGGCTTCTCAAAAAGGAAGTTTGTTACAATCTTTTGACATTCATTTTAAGGACAAAAATATCGACATTTACTGTTCCCAAATACTGTAGGTTGCACATCATTATCCTCAATATATTTTTATATTTTTCAGCCATCACCACACAGCCGCACTCACTTATCACTTTCCTGATTTGCATGTCCTAGAGATGATCTCAGAAACTGAGATGGTTGAGATTTTGTACACCTCTTCAAGTGTTATGAAATATAATCCATGAAATACAGAATGGAACAAAAGCAATTCTTTCTTCTGATTTACAGTAATTCTTTCACATTTGCACTACAGTATTTCTTTGACATTCCACTTCCAGAGACAGTTTTTAGCTCCTGTTTCCTCTCTTCCAAACATTCCCTTTTCAACACTCCTTCCTCTATTAGTTCTGCAAAAAACCATTTTGATTCCATAAAGAGTATCTATTTTCTTAGTGCATATAAGAATCACAAAAGAGGAATAAAAACTAGCATTGAAGTTATTGATCCAAAACTTAAACAATAATAATAATAAAAAAAACTAGAATAAAGAACCTTGCAGTTGCTTTCTTTGAAGTCACAAGCAGAACACGGAATTGTTATCAAATCACACAATCACACCACAAAAAAGTTGAAATAAGTCTTTGGAACACAGCACTATTCAACTGACTTAGAGTTACTCAGTTAGCTTGCTTCATGTAGAATACAAGCCTACTTTTCTTCTGAAGTCACACCTTACCTTTGCTTCCATACTGTTCTGGTGGTAGGTCATAAGGTACAGGAAAATATGTGGCTGAATCTTTCTTTTCTGTAAGCTTTTTCTGTCCTACGTGAAAGTAACCTTTGTCCAATCCCTACGAAAGAAGAGACACATATAGAAGAAAAGAATTATTCATTTCTGTGGGAAAAGAAACTTAATCTACAATAGATGCTTTCTCAGTGAGCTGTTTTAATGAACAAAACCTTTTGCCTCCTTTACTGAGATTAGATACTTCATGAAGCACTTTCATATCTTAGAAACTCAGCTTCTCTTACTTCTACTATTTCAGCTCTTCTCTTTTTATTACATCCATTGGCTTGGCCCCCACATATGGGTCCATATTTGATATATTCTGCTTTCTCAGGCCCTTACACATATATCAACTTATTTCCATGTTCACTAGGTGAACTCCTTCAGTGTTCAATATTTAACTAAAGTGAAAAGCTCCAAAAATTCTCTTTGCTGCTTAGTTTCATTCTGACCACATTAATTGGATGCTCAGTATGTTTCATGGACTAAACTAGAAATCACCTTTTGTTACAGAAGCAAGTCTCCAAATCTGTGCTTTTCAGACATCTTGAGTAACATCATCCACAGACACAAAAAAAAAAATTAATGAAGATTTGAAAGTGCTTGCACAAAAGCTTCAAAGACTACTCTTATATTAGAATGACAGCATTACTGTCAAACAAGGTTAAAGACTATAAAAAGAAAAAATGCAATACAGTACAAAGGCAGAGATTTAAAGTGATTCAAGTAACTTGGGCAGACAGTATTGCTTTGCTACTTCTCCAGAGAAATTGAATCCCAACTGTAGTGAGTTACACAAAAGCAGAATCTCTTAGTTCTGAGATTTCAAATAGCTTACTGTCAATCAAGTACAGTTTGATTAGAACAGACTAGAAATCTAAAAGCTATCAAGGTTTTTAATTGTTATTTGTAAAATATTACTGACAACTATTTTTCTTTCTAAAATCATAGAATAGTTTGGGTTGGAAAGGAGCTTCAAAGGTCATCTAGTTCAATCCCTGTACACTGGAGAGGGACATCTCCTACTAGAAGCAGGTTGCTCAGAGCCCCATCCAACCTGATCCTGAATGTTCTCAGGGATGGGGTATTTATCACCCCTCAGGGCAAACTGTGCTAATGTTTCACTACCCTCACAGTAAACAATTTCTTCCTTAGATCTAGCCTAAATATATCCTCTTCTAGTTTAGAACCACTGCCCCTTGTCCTGTCCCTGCAGTGCCTATTAAAAAGTCTGTCCCTACCTTTCTTATAAGCCCACCTTAGGTACTAAAAGGCAGCAATAAAGTTTCCTTGGAGCCTTCTCTTCTCCAGGCTGAACAACCCCAAGCTCTCTGTCTTTCTTCATAGCATAGGTACTTCAGCTCTGATCATTTCTGTGTCTCTTCTCTTGAATAGATCTAACAGGTCTTTCCTGTACTGGGACTCCAGAGCTGGATGCAGCTCTGCAGGTGGGGTCTCAGCAGAGCAGAGGGGCAGAATCCCCTCCCTTGCCCTGCTGCCCACACTGCTTTGGATGCAGCCCAGGACACAACTGGCTTTCTGGACTGTTGAGTGCACATTGCCAGCTCATGTCCAAATATTAACTTACACTTTATTCAAGTTCTATGGTCCACCAGTCTGAGTTTTACAGCATTACTGTTTTGTGACAGTACAAGTAAACATCCTAATTACTTCTAAAAAATCCCATAGTATTCAAACACACACACTGTCTGAATGGAGAGTCTCATCTATATACAATACTGCAAGTCTTTCTTCAGTGAAGCTTTACACCATCAAATGTTAAGTTGGAGACAGCAACATCCACATGACCACACAAAGCACAGGAATCAATGCAGCCTTATGCCTTTTTCTTTAATATTCCAGAAGAATAGTAACCTAGAAAAAGGAGAGCTGCCAAAGACGATGTCAGACAGCAGTTCTAACAAGTCAGTTCAAGAATCTCCTTTATAATATAGATGCATCTTTTGTCTCATGACCCAAAGTAAGAGCAAACTGTAGGTAATCATGTAAGAAACACTATATATTATTTCAAGGACTAGGCAAAAGCCACTGCCTTTTAAATGAAAAAACAGAAGAAACGAACAAAGAAAGTCTGTGCTAAAGGACTGCATGAAAGAAAATCCAATTTGAACTTCCCTTTCTTATACCATTTAAGTCAGATATTTTGATAAGTCTTCATTAAAAACCTGGCTAAAGTATTTTGTGGAGCTTAGCCTTGAGGTAACAACAAACCAATGCAAATATGCAAGATTATTTTTAAAAGCTCATAAACATCTAAGGGTTTGGAAATCACTGGAAAAAAAATCATAATTACTTAGACAAAATGCAACAATCAAGTTGTATAGCCTTAATTCCAATGAATTTGAATCACTCAGGGATTGGTACAAATTCCATGTAAAAATGCAGATAACCATACTTCTGGTTGTAGTGGAAAGAACATGAAATATGCCAGGGATCTATAGCACACCAACAACAGGAACTGTTTAAGTGGTGGTGGTGCCAAGAGATTTTTTTTTGTAACTCACAGGAGTCAGGCTGCAGTTGGTGCGAGGGTCTGGGTTATGTATTCCTAGATACTACTCACTAGATGACATTTAAATGTCTGTGACATGTATGAGGTTTGATTACCCAGATATCCTGTGAGCTTCTCTTCTACATCACCTATGGAAGAAATGTGGAACAGCAGAGAAGGTTTCTCTGCTCTATTGTGAGATAGTTCTTATGCTACAACAAACTTCACTTGCCTGATCAACAGCACCAAAATAACAAAGTGGCTGCTTGGCACCACCTGAGTTGGACATTTGGGAAACCCTTGCTATCATGAAGCACAGTGTAGAACACAACCTATTTCAGCCTCTACCTACAAAGTAAGGACATCTTTAATCTGTTTTTCCCCCCATTATCCATAATTTTCTTCAATCTAGCAATATTTTTTGTTTCTGTTAAATTTCTTCTACACTCCATGCCCTGTTAATTCTTCAGCATCTTTCTTTTCAGGCATTTTGCTTCCTTCTCTTGTTCTACAACTTTGCTTTTGTCTGTCTTCTTGCTCAGTACTGAGCAACTTTATTTTCCTCTCCTCTGAAAGACTCTGATGCTGTCCTCCAATGCTGCTTGAGTCCACCAGTTCATCCCAAAACTGTTTTATTTGTCTGTCAGAATTTAACCTATAGAGATCTTCCACTCAGGAAATATTCATCTAAGAAAAGACATTTAGTTTCCCTCAAAACACCCTGGAGTAAGCATCTAGTTTGTGGAATACATTCTTTAACAAGGCTCTCTGAGGAGATTCACATGCTTTTAAAAATAACTCATGTGTCTATCTTCACACAGAAATTGAAGTAAGTCACACACTTTGTCTGTTTTGAGCATTTCCTGAATGTTGACAGCTCTCATTGCTGTTTCCAAAAAACAAACCAGCATGATCTTGCCTAAAATAATTTTGTCTGACTTGTAAATTTTCCTCAGTCATATTCTATTTTTTCAGAATATTTCTCTCTGCAGCTTTATTTTGCTTTTTAACTGCTTGTTACAGCAATACATTTTGAAATGTTAATAAATACATATCTCAATTGGGAAGGAATTTTTTTTGTACTTATAAAGCCTTAGGTCTCTATTAGTGCCTTAGCATCTCACATTGAAAAAAGCAGTCATTGGGAAGAATGGGAAAAAGAAGTTTAACAGCTTTTAAAATACTGCCTTCCAGTTTTTGAGGATTTTTTCCCCAAACACAAAGCAGTTTGCAGGCCATAAAAAAAGAGATCGCATAAGATAAAGGTAAGAGTTGGTAGCCCTATTGAAATGGGAAATAAAACTGATACTATCACAGCATTTTTATCAAAGTAACTTTTAACAGGAGACAACTGATTATCCCACAGGATGATTATAGGACTATTGTTTCCAATGCCAGTAAAGAGAAAAATATATTTGGCAGAACTACTTTATTTGGCAAAACTACTTAAAAACTTGGTAGTTTGGGCAGCAAAGAATTAAGGATGCACACAAACTTTACAGTGGCCAGGAGAATACACAGCAAAATCCTTCCTCAACACTGGGCACAATTATTCAAAAGAGAGCTTTATTCAACTGTACCAGAAGATTATTATTTTTTTTAAGAAGCCCACACTGACAAACTCAGGTATCTAAACCCAAAGTTTCTTGGTTTGGAAAGTATGTGTCTGGGTGTCTTCAGCACTGGAATCTGAAAACCTTGTGGCAGTTCTGTGAACACTTAAAGCAAGGCTTAACATCCTGAAGTCTACATATAAAATCTTGGTTTACTTACATTGTATTAGCTTTCCCACTCCCACTCTACATTACATGGGATGAAAGATTTCCCATAAAACTAGAAGAAACCAAAGAAGAAAGTGGTACTACATTGCCTTGGAAGTTGATGTTACAGTCAAGCAGCTTAACCTACTTGATTTTGGTTCTGCTCTAAGCTGAGACATGACTGAAGGTGCCTGGCTCAGTTATTTGAACCCAGAAAAATTTAAGCAGTTCAGTTCTGAAAATCACATGCACAATGCCTGGCTGCTCTAATCCAGATTCAGTTCATACATCCAGCCCCAGAGTCAACTACAAAACAGTACTTCACCAGTGAGTATTCACCATCAAATACAGCACTTCAGAATCTGAAATACTGTTGTTAGTTGTCTGAGTTTGATTATCTAGATAGAGTTGTAGGATTTGATAGCACTAGGTAAGAAATTATGGGTAAGTTTTCAGTTTAATTGCATCTGTTATATTTCTCTGAGTTTGTACTTCTAAAAGCTGATAGAGCCAGCACCACATTCAACAAACCTCTAAAAAGATTTAAGTATTTCACAAATTCTTATACTATTTTGCAGGTCATGCTCAATTTATCTTAGCATCTTATCAGACACAGAAGCTGTGAGGAAGAACCATTTACTTAAAAGGCTTTCCATTAGTCACTCCAAGATTTTTCAAACAAACTAATTACTGGAACATGCCGCCCAGAACTCCACGCTTTTTGGTCATTGCGCTCTCACTACATGTTTTACCTGTTAAAGATGTACTTTATCTCAGCCTCTGGAAAGGAATCCCCAGCAGCTGAAAGAGCAAGTTGAAAAAGAGAGTGTAGATGTAGGAGGTGAGAAATAGAGATGGAGATGGAAAGGGAAATGTAGTTCAAACACAGGACAATCTTTCTTATAAACATTGTTTTTTACTCAATAGAAGCTTGTGATCTAATGCCAGCATCAGCTGATTTTTCCCTAAACACTAAAACTGTAAAGGATAACAGCTGCTGCTATATTGAGAACAACCATTCAACATAATTCTGAGAGTCTGTATTAGCACACCAAGCCAAGACCCAAACTCAAAGCATAATTCTGGAAGCATTTTTTAAAAAAAGACAAAAACTGGCAATCAGCTGATAGCAAGTGAGGAACGATCCACTTCCAAATTTGTATTCAGCAGAAAATAGAAGGCACAAACTGCAGAGCTAGAGGAGTTCTTAAGATAAGTGACATTAAGTATGTGCTATCCAAATACACCACAGTTGTGTGGCCAAGTAGTCTCAGGTACTGGATTAAGGCTCCAATCTCTTCTGGGACATGAGTTCAACTTCCATCACTGCCGGGGATATTTTGATGGTTGGATTGTATGATCTTAAAGATCTTTTTCTGGCGTAAATGATTCTGTCATTCTATGATGCTAAGTCATAGAATCAGTCTAAGACACCAGAATATGTGTTGTGAACTTCATGATAAAACTGCATGAAATAACCTAAAGAAGCAGAACTATCAGAAACTGGCAGTATTAAATCAGCATTCTGATAGCTAGAGCATGGTAAGTCCCTTGAGGCCTAGGAAAGCTCAATTATGTTTCAAAGCACTTTATGTAGTTTATACTTTGCTTTTATATACAGTTTATACTACACTTTTATAACTTCAGTTGTAAACAAACTTTTCGGTTTCTAAAAATCTTAGTCTATTCCCACTTCTCTTGTTATCTTCACTCAAAACTACTCTGCCACATAGCATTCTAAAACCACAGTGAAGCAGTGTGACAAGCAGACTAAGTTAGCAAAGAAGCACTTTTTATGCTTCCCTATAAAAGAGTTAACTGCAGGGCATATGCATAAGAAATTCATCAACTAAGCAATGCAACTTGAATATCAGATGACTGTATGTACGTAAGTCCAGTATCAGTATTTGTCTGACTACCTCCTTGTTACCAAGAATCTCTGCAGGCACTTCTCAGAGAAGAAAGAAAAGCAGCTGCAGTTTCTCTCCCTGCTTTGCTCCCACATACGCCATATCATGTGACTAATCAGGTGACTTGTTCTCTTCTGGTTGCCAGTCTTCACAATTAAGTATCAATATGTACAAACCAGGAGAAAATGAACTATTCTCTTCCAAAATACCTACTGTTACATATTCTT
This sequence comes from Sterrhoptilus dennistouni, assembly GCA_013397095.1. Classification (NCBI taxonomy): domain Eukaryota; kingdom Metazoa; phylum Chordata; class Aves; order Passeriformes; family Zosteropidae; genus Sterrhoptilus; species Sterrhoptilus dennistouni. The sequence goes on from VWZU01001778.1 coordinate 686,667, forward strand.
GCAAGTTTTAAATGACTTTCAATTAAGTTGTGCTATGAGAGGTCTGGAACTCAAACATAAGAGTATCTTGTGCACACTGACAGGTTTTAGTACAGCCATCTAAAAGCTGTAGAAATTATAGAAAGCATAGGAGCTTTCTATAATTCACAAAGACAAGAGAGGTGAGGGCTGTAGAGAAAAAGCATTGTACTCACATCATGGTTAGCTAACCTGCCACACACCACTTTGCAAAAATACAGAGGCCAAACAGACTCAGTGAGGAGAACCTTGAGAACACCATTGTGTAATAGTCTTATATCTGGATCTGTTTCTCTAGAATGGTATTTTCATTTCTAAGTACAACCTTTGTCCCTCTACTTACCACCCTTCCAACCCAAATGATACAGAGGAAAAAAAAAAACTGAGAAAAGAGTAAAAGTGATAAAAAACCTCCCCCCTAGGAACAACTGAGCAGGATAAAAACTCTTCAGTCTAGACAAAGATAAGGGTGTCTGGAAAGAAAAGTATGAAAAGGATGACTAGGGATCACATGGTTCTCGCATTTTTCAATTCAAGAAGACAAATACCTTCAAATGAGTAACTTCCACAACACTGCTTCATGTGACATTATAACACTGTGGAACTCAGCCAGAGCAGATTGTGACTGCCAAAAGCCTACAGACATTTAAAAGAAGACAAGAGATGCTCACAGAATAGGCCTTTAAGTCATGAAATATGGAGGGACAAACTACTACACAAATGCCTGGTCATTATACTTTTCCACAAGCATCTGCTTTTGACCACTGAGTTTTGAGACGTCCATTTGATATGATAAAGTAAAGCCTTCTGCTACCCCAACAATTTTAAAGTATTTTAAAGTAACCAGAGTGACAAAAAGGGAAAGATCTGGAAGCTTAGCTCTACTTCATAATACTGCGCATCAGGTTTTTCTTACCCAGATCCATTTATTCCTATTTTCTATCCAAAACTTCACGGACCATCATTCTCCATAAGCTCTGGTTCCAAAACCAGGACAAAAGAAAGTTACCTCCATATGATCTCCCCACTCACTTTTCTGCCCCTTGAATTTGTCCTTTCTACTTCTTCCTTGCCATTAGCCCTCACCTGATCATGTTGAGCTCGTTCATGGAATGACTTAGGAAACTTGTTCTGTTTTGTTTTGGCTGGTCTGAACTGGTTTAAGGGATAAAGAATCCACTGAGCACTCATACCAGTACAACTAAGGGAGTGAAGACAGCCAGGAAGTTGTGGTCAATAGGTTCCATACCCAGGTGGAGGCTGGTGACAAGCAATGTCTCTTAGTGCTGTTTTGGGACTGGTACTCTTCAGCACCTTCACCAATAACACAGACAGCAGGACTGAATGCTCCCTCAGGAAGCCTGTCTATGACACCAAGCTGAGTGTGCAGTTGACACACCTGAAGCATGGGATGCCATCCACAGGAAGCTAGACCAGCTCAAGAAATGGGCCCACAAGAACCTCATTAGCTTCAACGATATCAAGAGCAACGTGCTGTACCTCGTTCAGGGCAACCCCAGACAGGAGCACAGATTGAGAGAAGCCACTGAGAAGCCCTGTGGAGGAGGACTTGGGGTACAGCCAGACATGACCTGGCAACGTGCACTTGCAGCCCAGAAAGCCAAATGTGTCCTGGGCTGCATCCAAAGCAGTGTGGGCAGCAGAGCCAGGGAGGGAATTCTGCCCCTCTGCTCTGATGAGACCCCACCTGCAGAGCTGCATCCATCTCTGGGGTCTCCAAGCGTGGACCTGTTAGAGCAAGCCGACAGAAGAGCCACAAAGAAAGCTGGAGCACTTCTCCTACAAAGACACGCTGAGAAAGGTGGGGTTGTTCAGCCTAGAAAAGAGACAGCTTCTCATTTCAGCCTTCCAGTACTTAAAAGGAGTTTATAAAAAAAGCATATAGAGAGAATCGTGTGTAGAATGCAAGATTTGGGACAGAATACAAGCCAAATGTTTCTCAGAGGGGTTTGGAGGAGGGGGTAGTAGTGGGAAGTGGGAGGGGTTTTTGTTATTTCAATGGGGTTTTTCAAATGAAAAGTTTGCAGATTGGCAAGATCCAAAACAGGTATGGTCATTCTTAGCAAAAAGACTAACTCAGATATTCCTGATTTTCTATCCATTTGAAGTATGCATAGAAAAGCCAGTCAGAACAAGAATACTCAAATTATGTTACATGACTGTGTCATCTGGTGATCAGATGACATCTGATCACCCATCTTTTACTAGGTACAAATATACTAGTACCATAAATTCTTTCCTTGGCAAAACCTGGAGATAGCCAACTGGAAGTAGGAATAGCCAACTTCCAAGAACATTAATTTATTCCTTTCAGGCCAGTTGCTGTTAGAAGTCAAATTTTTGCACAACTTTGTTTGCCCAATGCTTCATTATTCTGTAATTAATAGTTGTTAACACAAATGGTGTTTCCTTTTTTTTAGAGCTCATCAATATAAAAAACAATGCTTCCTACTATAAGAAGCTGTAGGAATTTTCTTGTTTCACTCTCTGATAAATACATTTTCTGCCACATAAACCATGCTGGAGAAAAACATCTAAGGTTTATGATATCAGAGACCTCACTACTATACAAGCTCATTATAAATGTCAAGAGTGAGATACAGGAGTTCTTTAGCTGCAGTCAGAAACCACCCATTTTAATATGAAATCTCAGAGGACTACAATTATCCAGTTATGGTAGGCAAACATTTTTACAATGTCACAATATTAGTAAATATTCATTTGAGACTACATTATTAATCAGCAGAAATGACAGAACATTATGTGATCATCTGTGAATGTCATCTAGGAAATAAATACTCTTCATCAGCAAAATATTTCTAGGGACTTTTAGCATACAAATACTTTTTCAGAGAAACTTGCAGTTTCTTCCCTGGAAAGAAGAAATTTCACACAGGAAGAAGTTTGAACGGTTTGTGATCACAGACTAACTGCTGTAGTACCAGTTGGTACTGTCAGCTCACCAAAGAGAAGGAGGAATCAGCCATGTAACAAAAAATTTGCAACTCCCCCAATCAGGTAATAGACAAAATCCAACCTAAACAAAGAGAAGCTTTTTTTCTTAAATACAATGTACAGTTATGGACTTTCTACCACAGGATTTTGGAGAGGGCTAAAGCCCAGCAAGTGTAGTTCAATAAGGAACTTGGTATTAACTTGGTATTATTAATAATTAAGTTATTGCTCAGAGAATGAGCAATAACAGCACCTGATGCAACATTAGGAATAGTTTCTCATGTTACAATGCACACACCTTACTTCAATGTGAATATGCACTCACAGCCTAGTTTTAAAAAGCACAAAAGAAGAGACTTGATCACCCTTTTCCAGTAACATGTAGAATATACGTTTACAATTTTTAAATATTATTGCCTCTCATTAAGAGGAAAAAAGTCACAGCAATACCATATCCATACCTGCTGTGTAGGAAAACAAGACTCTAGGAATACCTCACAAATTTCATTTTCTATTAACTTTCTAATCTGGAATCTACTGATCACATTATTCAGTTATGCTTGTATTCATAAATACTTGCAGATTTTGGTCAAATCCCAGGGTTTGTGCTTGAACTGTGAACTTACAAATGCTGAAGGCAGGAAAAGAACTCCAAGTTCATAAGAACGGATCATCAGTTGGCTGCCATTTTTCTCCAGAGCTCCCCAAGCTGCTTTAGATAGATTGGCACTGTGAAGAGAAACAAAGCATATTAGTGAGGGACAATCTTCAGGGTAGAAAACATTTGTTTAAATAACAGTGTAGCAACATCCTTCTAGCAGGAGAACTTAAATTCAGTCAGAATAATCTTCTCACAAAAAGTGACTTGGTTGTTATTTCTTACTGCTATTTTTACAGCACAGTGGGAGCAACAGAGACAATATGTAGAAAGGCATTCATACAACACATGTGGATAATTATACAAGCCTATTTCTGTCATACAGATCTACAAGACGAATTCAGCCTTTTGAATCTTCTCTGCACATTTCAGAAAAGAATTTGGTACTAGTAAATAGCTTCAACTTGATGACTTAAAAAGATTAAATGCCATGACTAGTTACATTCAGTACAGAGTGGGTTTGCATTTTAGTACAGAGTGTTAAACAGTACCTTTTGCTCTTGGCATTTTGTTCTTTAATCTACTTATGAAAACAAATACTTATCAAAGAGGTTTTGTTTCAATTTGCTATTCAGCACCATGATGTAGTTAATCTTTCATCAGTATCTCCTACAAAATAGATCAATTTGGGAGTCAAATAATATTTTACATATGTTTTAACTGATGGACATACTGGATGCTGTTCAGTAACAGCAAATGGTGGAACAAAAGAAACATGAGAAGAAAATAAAGCAACCATGAATTTCTGTATTAGGCAGCGTAAACACATTTAAATGATTTAAAACCTTTTAAAAAGCACATTAACAACTACCACTATTGTAGGCATCAGTATCAATGAGTGATGAAATTTAAAGAGATCAAATATAAAGAGAAAAAAACATTAAAGTTATTGAGCATTTAAGAGTAAGGACAGATGATAATCTGTACAATATACGGTTGCATAAAAATCAGTTTTGGCAAAACAGAAATACATCTGTATTTTTTGTTCACAACGAGACATTCTCCCTTCAAGTCAAGGAATTTCTTGCTTCCTCTTTTCACTTCTTTAACAACTAAACAACAGAAATATAAAGCTTATGCTTCAAGGCAGACTGTGAAAGAACTCAATTTAACAAAAGATTCCAAAATCTAGGTATCTGTATGTTTTGTAACAATAGGGCAGCCCAACGGTAATTTCAGCCAACCTGAACTCTACCTATTCTGTAGAAACCAGCACATTCATACCATACCACAGCATATCTTAAAGAAAATTAACCCAAGATTTAAAAATATTTATCACTTTAGTGGGTGTTGAACCCCAAAACTAGCAGTTACAACTCAGATGATTTTAGTGTGATTATCAACAGTTCCTGACATAATCATTTCAATCTGCAGCCTCAGATGGGGCAGTGCAATGGAGAAACATTAAATATGGACAAAAATTCATATCACTAATGAAAGTATTTTGAGGGTTATAGAAGTAACTCACCTGGGCCTGAAGCTGACAACAAAACCCCCATATATAAAGTTCTTAAGCGAGAGCTGTACTGGTTAGATGTTTACCTTGTTACCAAGAACCATGCAATCTTCTGGAAGTCAGGAGAGAGTCTCATGTATGTCTTAATGTGAGGTATGGCATGAGTTCGACCTGTGACTTCTGCTGACCATTTGCTAGAAAAGCAAAAGGAAATCTTTTCATATATGGTTTTATTTTGAAGTCTAAAAAATACTCACCATAATACAGCACCATAACTTCAGGAACACTACTTATGCTTGTCACACTCAATACTTATTTCTCCTAGAGAAAATCTTAAAATACTATATTTAACTGAAGTGTTAACAATTCTACTAGTAGTCAGATGGGCAGGGCTTTTTGTTTTCCCTTACAATCAACCCAGAGAGATATTCTCCTCATTGTGCTAGTTTCTTTCCAGTTTCCTCCATTCCAGATAGCACTCAAGGAATCATGTCTAAACTTCTGGCCAATATATCTTCTTTGAAGACTATCAGTGGTTATGAGTTCAAGCAACTAAGTCTGGCACCAAACTAAACCTCATAGAATTCCCAAAGTTTATTACAATTTATTATCCATGACAAAAAGGCAGGGAGCAACTGGGAGATTGTTGTTGCTACTCTTCCTCTTCCCCTTTCTGTGCCTCTAAGCCACTGAGAAGTTTGAGGGTTTAAGAGAATAGAGGTCATATCTATGTGTATATAAAAAAACTACTCTAAAATAACAAGCCATTGCTGGATTAATTCAGCAGCAATGTTACAGAACTAAATTGTAAGCAAGCAGTAAATATATGTACATAACTGAAGGAATGTAGTCATGGCATTAAGCACTTTATGTTCACAGCTGTTAGTCCTCACCCAAATTCAGGAAGAAAATTGCTTAACACACCCTCCTTCACCCAGAGACATTTCTTTCCCAATTTGAAGGAACACTTTGGTTTCAGTTGTCATAATCCTGTTTCCCTAACTTAGCATTCTCTTCTAATAAGCAAATCAAAAAGAATCAATTAACTCTGAGAAAGTAAAGTGCACTGTGTTCCTCTAAAAATCTGAGCAGACTGACTCAGAAGGGCTGGAATTACTCACCTATGTTGACTTTCAGGACTAACACTAACATACAGTGCACTTAAAATTAAGAGGCTTTGTATTTCATGGGTGAGGACCTAGTTATTTTAACAACCCTATCTACCCCCACGAAGGAAAAAAAGCCCTCTGAGAGCTGGTACTGTGTTCTTAAAGGGCAAGAGCTGAAATACCCTGCATGTTTGATGCAAAGTAGACTTCATTATATTTTGATGTACGCCCCATCAGAGCCTGTTTCTATAGGACAGATAAAGACATATATGATACAGAATTAGCTGACTAAACTTGTCTTCCCCTAAAAACTCCACACTTTCCATACATACAGACTGTAAGGCTGAGTCACGACTCAACCACCCTGGTTAATAGCTTTTCTCTCACAACTAACAGTTTAGGCAAGCATCTTGAAATTTAAGGGACAAAAATAATTAGATAACTCCAATAAAATTGCAAAAATGAAGAACAGGAAAAATAGTAGAACTGGGAATTTAAATTGATTTTCTTTAATTTACCTCACTGCTTTACACTGGGACAAACTTCTTCCCTCACCACTAACTGCAGTTATTCTGAGATCCTATCTCAATCTACTGCCTTTTTGCCTCCTTATCTTAGATATAAGTAGTTGCCTTAGCAAGAGTAATGCCACTTCTATCTATTACCTACAGTACTCTAACTGCAGTTGGATTTCATCATAAGTGATTAAAACTCTTACTCCAGAAAGTTAAAATCAAAAAGGGGAACATATCTTTTGGCCATGTTTTCCCTAGTAAGACAGCACAAACGTGTAAGGATTAAAAGGTGAAAAGGCATGCTAGCTTTTGCTGGGACAGACATACCTAATTCATAAACAGAGACAGGAGTAACTCATTTTCTACAATACCACTTCTTTCAGTATTTAGTTCTCTTACTTCAAATACTTACTTCAAATCTATCTTAAGATACTGGCAACGAGGCCTGAGCAGAATTAAAACAACTAAGACCATTAGTTTCAACCTAAGAGAACACTATATTCTCTGCGTAGATGCTCTGTCTCTCATCTTTTATGATTTATGGGCAACAACACTCTACTTCTGCAAACTAAGAAAACTCAAAACTTATTCAAAACTTTATAAATCTAATGAACATGCAAAGCTCTAATACAACAATCATTATGGACTTGTCACATGTATGTCAAAGAAACTCTTGTCAAACCAATTTCTTCCACCCTTTGAAAATAAAAATTTGACAAAGCAACTGCACAAACATAAGGCACACAGTATTCAAAGCAAATCAAATTAAAAGAAACATTAAAATACAGTATCTACTATTTAAGCTGATTGAATGTTTTGAAAGCAGCAATTAAGAAAAATTATTAATCATTGCAAATCTGTCTTCATAAATTAATACTGGAAGAAAAAACAAGTAATAACACCAGAAATAAAACTCTGCTAATTACTCTGTTTACAAACTAGCTAATCCAACAAAGCAGTCTAGTAATCATTAGCTACAATCAGAGAAGTAAAAACAATAAAAATTACAGTTCAGAGCTGCCTTATAGCTTAAACACACTCAATTAGCAGAAGAGAGAAAAGAAGCCCAAAGACATTATAAGAGTTACATGCCTGGGGCAGACATCCTGCCTCTTCAGTTAAGAGGCTACAGGACACCATTTGCCAACTCCATTAATCTCTCCCTACTTGCAAGGAGTTACTCATTCTCCTTTACTGTAAGCATAAAAGATTTGGGTTTTTTTTCCTTGCAGCTCTGGTAAAACCCCTAGCTTCCTGCTGATTTCATACTATTTACCAGTATGAAGAAGAATTTTTCTAAATTCCTCTAACTCCCTCACTGCCCAAAGATTTGTATTATAGCAAGTCTTTCAAACAGCTCATCTTGCATTTCCATCTATTGAAACCTCCTGTTTTCTGTGTGTCTCAGGTTCCATGGATAAAAAACTGCCCTATGACAAGAGTTTACATGCAGGGTCTCCTGAAGGGCTACTGTCCTGCATTATTGCAGGATAAGGGCCTGCAACTGGGTAGTTACTACAGAGCAATTACACAGGCCCACTGCTATCTGCAATTTGACAGATTAACTTGAAACAGTCCTTTTGTTGCCAGGGCAGGCCCCTGTATATCCAAGGAGACAGGCATTTTCTCATTGAAAAGGAATAAATCAGTCAATTATATCATTAAGTAACATTTTGTGTACTAAATAAGAGACTAACTGAAAAAAGGTTACATCCTTTTTCTAGTAAGAGTCTCATGAGGTATGACTACAGAAACTGAATTAAGACTGCACAAACACACCTAGATTTATGATATTTTTTTTAGCTTTTGAATCATGACTGAACAATTTTGACAGCTTCAAGTTGACTATAGCTTTCTTCCTTTGTTGAATGTGTTCAGAGTATACAGTTTAAAGGCAGGACACAAAACTCCACATGCTTTCTGCCCAAGTTCCATTCCTTAGACATTGACCAGCAAGGTTCACAACAGCAATCACCTTCACTCTGCAATGGAGGATGCTCTCTGCCACTAGCAATTCTATTTCAGTCCCCTGAATATATACCCAGCTGAACACAATCTTACTTGGTAAATTTCCTTACCAGAGCAACTTTCACCCAGAAGAGTTAAAAGTTTCTGATGAAAGGAATGGGAAGTTGCGGTCTTGTAAGAGGTTACAAGTTCTATTAATTTTTTTTTATCTTTGCAAAGCAACTTTTCCTATTGCTCTCTAAACATGCATCAGTTTTTAACGATTCAGCCCAAGGGAGACATCTGACACGGAACGTGGCAGACTTAAAATCCAGCACAACTAGTAGCACATGGAAATAGAAATTCTTAACAGAAAATGTCAGGCATCTTTAACAAAAGATATTGCCAGAATGGACTGAGAATTTCTGCAGCAGGACTGCTGGACTTAGAAGAAAAAAATACAGCAACCACCAAAAAAAGCCTTCCTAGTCCTATTGTGGCTCAGTTGAAATCCCATTAATACAGAGGCACAAGTGGGGAAAGTGAAATGGAACTGGAAGTTAAAAAAACAAAAGGAGTAACATTATTCCTGTTCAGAGAAAGAAACGTTATATAAAAGTTCACAGGAACCTAAATCCAGTGGCAACACTATCCCATATAATCTTTATAAGTAAAGAGCACGTTTTCTACAAACTGTTGGAGATAAGATCCCACAGATAAGGAACTAAAGGCCTTCATTTTAAAGAATTTAAGAATATTATACTTGTAACTACTTCTACTTACTTGCTTTTAACACTCAAACATTACAGCAGTCACTGTAACTTTAAATATACAGTTTGAAAAAAAACAAAACCAAAGACTTGAGTTCTACTTACTGAAAATAGGAATGCAACCACAGCTGTTTCTGTGCTGTCTGTATACTGTATGGAAGTGAGCCACCAGCTAAAGGAAAAAAATAGAACATGTACATTTATGTTTTGAAATATTCTAAAAGTAGCAAGTATCTTGGGGAATAAGCTGTCCTACCTTCATGAGTTACTTTCAGGAAATTGTTAAATGCTCCAGCAGTATAAAATGAAATAAAATGGTATATACTTGCTGAGTTTTTTTCCATTCTTCTAATTTATTAAGTTCCTAAACCCAGCATATTTACACTAGGAAAAAGAGAAACTATATATAGGGAGAACTATGGGTAGTTTTTTATGATACGACTCGATATCAACAGATTGGAATTACTACCCATACAAACCAGAGGAAATAAAGCAGCTTTCAGAACAAAGAATAAACCTTCCAAATCTCAAACAATGTTATTTTAAAAAGCAAGAACTTCTATGATAAAATTATATTTGCACTGATTTGGCCTTTGGCTAATTCACATTGTGATTTCTGGAAATGGATTTAAGAAGAATCAGCCAGGTACACTGAATTATATTCATGTTGTGTAGTAAGAGCATGATGCAAAGCCTACTGTATTCAACATATCCTAGAAGACACCATAAGAACTCATTACAAATGCTTTACTACTCTCAGGAATGCACTAACTGCAGGAGTCCACAGAATTGTTCATTTGCACAAACAGAGACCCATGTAATTCACCAAGTTACTTCATAACATGAAAGAAATTACAGTAAGAAGCCACTGGGCTGTAGATAACCAGATGTGTTTAAAGACATCCGAACTAAATTCTGGGAACCACAGATATCTATAAATTCCCTGGCTGCAATTTCTACGTATGTCCAACCATTAACCAGAGGAAATACAAACTTCTGAAAACATTCATGCTAGCTCCATGTTTAAAATCCACCAGCTGCTGAATTCAAAAACTACTCTTATGTATAGGAACATAGGTATCCAGCTTGGAACAGGAACACTTTTAATGATTCAGCAAAGCCAAAGAATCACTGAATCATTGAGGCTGAAGTTGAAAGCACCCTCTGGAGATCATCTAGAATAACTCCATGCTCAAAGCAGGGTTGAAGAGTGCACACTTTTCAGTACAGTATCCTGTCAGGTTTTGAGTATGTTCAAAAACAGAGACTCTACAGCCCCTATGAGCAACCTATTCCATTTAAACATCAGAAAACAATTTTGCTGTAAGGATAAACTGAGGTACAGGAGACTCCCTTTTACATACATTGCCTTTTGTTCTATCCCTGGTCACCATGGAAAGCATCTGCCTCTATGTTGCATCTTCCCATAAATTACATTTATATGCACTGATAAGATTTCCCAGGAAACCATTCTTTTCCAAGTTCAAAGAACTATCCAGCTCTCTCAGCCTCTCCTTCTATCAGATGCTCCAATCCCTTATTAATCATTGTGGCCTTCAGCAGTACTTTGGTTCAGTAGGTCCATATCTATTGTACTGTGAAGTCAACAACTGGACACAGCACTCCAGAAGTGGTCTTACCACTGCCAAATAGAGAAAAGAGATCATTTCCTGGCAATGTAGTTCCTCATACAGCTCAGGATTCTGCTGGCCTTCTTGCTACAAGGGTGCATTGCCAGTTCATCTTCAGCTTAGTGACTATCAGCACTTCTTAGTCTTCTTCTGCAAAGCTGTTCACCTCTGGTTAACCCCCAGCTTTTACCAGTGCCTGGGGTTACTCTTGCCCCAGCTCAGTACTTTGCACTGCCTGAGGTTGCACTGCAAGAGGTTGCTGACTGCCCATTTCTGCAGCCTGCACAGTTCCTCTGACTGACTGCACGATCATCCAATACATCAACCACTCCTCTGCAGCCTGCATTATTTGGAAACTCCCTATTATTTGGGTGTACTCAGCCCCACCATCCAGGTCACTGATGAAGACATCAATGCATCACCCCAGTACCAGTGCTTGACACATGCCACCTCCTGCTGCCCTTTGTGCCAATGCCCACAGCCTCTGAGGCCTGGCAGCTCAGTCAGTTTCCAATCTCCCCCTGTTCCATTAGCCTGTACTTAATCACATTGTTCTAATGATGTTAGAGAAGACAGTGTTTAAAGACAAAGGTAAGCTAAACAACATCTAGGGGCACTCCTCATTTATCAAGCCACTTATCAGAGGACATCAGGTTAATTAGGCATAATTTCTCCTTAAAAAATTTATGCTGACTACTCTGAGTCACCTTCTTTTTTCCGTAATATGTTTGGAAATATTTCCAGGATTCCTTGTTCCATCACCTTCCTAGGGATCAAGGTGAGGCTGGCAGACCTATGGGTCCCCAGATCCTTCTACTTACCCTTCCTATAGACAAGAAAGAATTATTTTCATTCAGTCCTCATGAATCTCTTCCAATTGCCTTGACCTTTTGAAGATTTGTTTTTGAGCAACAGAAGCTTCCCTGTATCAGAATACTACAGTACCCATTCCTGTTTCAGGCTGGCTGGAGCTATGCTTTTACAAATATGAGTTAATGAAAATAAACACAGGAATAATGAACAGAACAGCTGTATATTACAATATTAAACAAAAAAGACCAGTAACACCTTAGCCGCCATTGTATCTGATGTGCAGAATGACATTGCAATCAAAACAGAAGGAGAACTTGACACATCCAAACCTGAATTTTCTGCTAAAATGAAATTATGACGGGACTAAGGGCAGTGGGCAAGAGCTGTTGTTTTCCTATACAGTGACATATGAACATGGCTAGGACAAACAAAAGTTACATGCCAATGCCCACAAAACCTTTTCTATTCAATCACAACAGGGAAACTGGAGTCAGAGCTCAAAAAAAAAAAAAAAAGCAGTAAGATTCTACTGCCACTTATTCTATCACATTCTCAACAAGATGAGAATTTCATGTTCATTTAACATCAACCATCAAAGTGATTTTGCAGGACATTACGACCACGAAAAAGCAAATAAATGGGGATTCATCTGCTTACCAGGATAGCCTTCTAGACTTTGCCTCACATTGTTCACAGTAGGATAAACCTTCATGGAGGTAGAACAAAAAGTAACATTAATAAAACAGCTCTAGATAGATAAGTTGTCAATTTTCAAACACCATAATGAAAACGTCAGAAAAAAAAATTAAAAGCTTCATTTTTCAGAATTAATAAATTTACACTGCAGGTCACAACTACAATTGTGCCAGTAACACAGAAAGTCTAATATTTTTTACCATTCTTACAGAGCTAACCAAAATTAACTAGCAAGTCTCAAGTAACACTGCTTCAGCCACTTCCACAGTAGCCAAAGTTAGTTCTTACTATTATACTATTGAGATTTTAGTCTCACAGCTCAAATATGAGATATGAGTACGCAGAGGCAATTAGCACACAGTAAAGGCATAGTTTGACCATCATTTTTCCTTAATTTAACAAGCTCCTGCCAAAAACTTTGCTGCTCCTCCCATTAATTGTGCTAATAACCAAAGGTATTAATGACTAAAGATGCAGTTACATCTCAGTAGGAGAAACAGCTGCATCTACAAAACCCAATGGAACACAAGCTATAGAATGAGAAGATAATTTTGATGGGATGACATATAATCTAGTGTCATGCACATGGAAATTATGGTACATTTTTATAGCAAACCATACACAATTAAACAGCATTAAGTGGGATATATATAATTTCATGATGAAAACCCCATTACTGTCTTCCAAAAGCAAAAAGCAAACTAATGACTAAGACTTCCAAAACAAACGACTAAGTGCCAAATAAAGGTGACCAGCATCTGGAAGACATACCAAATGAATTGGGACATCACATTTACGGAAAGTTGTCACAGTGCTGCCTGCAGCCACCAGGCTCTCCTGGAACTCTGAGCACAGCCATTTGGACCCATCCGCCCCCATGGAACCGATGCTTGAGAACTGTCCAACAAGAGGCCAGGATTCCTGGGCTGGTATTGGCAAAGCATGATCCTTCAAAAGCTGAGGAGGGGAATTAAAGCACCATTAGACTTCAACACACAAATAATACCTTAATCAGTTTGATATCACTTTTGATATAATAAATCCTCTATAAATCACTCCTCACAATGAAGGAGATTAATATTCATACTACATACTTAACTTGCACAAAAAAAAAAAATCATCAGGCTTTCCAAATAAACTCTCTTCAAGAGAAGATTAAACATCACAAGTTTTATCCAAAAGCACCAAAGCAAACCATTAAATAATGGGTGAAAAGAATGTTAACAGCCCTTTCTAAAAACACAAAACATTAGCTTCAGAAGTCACAATAAATAAAACAACTAAATATTTTTTTGTATTTGGTGGCTGTTGGCCATAAAATTCCTCTTGTATCCTAAAACCATGGCACCCAGCTACAATAGAAGCTTACAATAATAGGGGAAAAAAGAACAATTGAAGAGAAAAATGAAATGATCTTTTTAGAGGAGTTCTTCAGCTGTGAATGGAATTTAAAACCACATTAAAAACAGATGGATATAGACAGATACTAAGTTGTAAGTAGTTGCCACCTTTATCCCGCTCTAGAGCAAACACACAATCTAATAGCTTCAGTCATCAATGTAGTATCATGAGGTGTATTTGCATTGCCACTAAAAACCTTTTTAAATCACAGAAACATTTGCCACAAGATCATCTTTCTCCCTTACAAGCCTCTTCTGTTTTATTTTTTCTTCATTCTACATCTAATGAGGCAAAAAACATTAGACAATGTGTACCAGAAGGGACAAGCTCTTAATGAGCAAAGGGATGTCTGTAAGAAAAACCTCATGTTGAAAAGCAATGTGATACAGAAATATTTTGTTTGTCACAGAAGTTTACCACAGACAGCATTAGAATTTTATATAAAGTTCATGACAGTATTTGAAATAACGCCATTTCAGGAGGAGATGCATGTTGAAGTCTGCAATTATGAGAAGCATTTAATAGATGACAGGAAATGCCCCATCAAATTCTAAAAAAAAAAAAAANCCAAAAAAAATAAAAAAAAAAAAAAAAAAAAAAAAAAAAAAAAAAAAAAAAAAAAGTCCCTATAAACTTGATATATGCAATCTTGAAGATTTACCATTATGGCTTACATAAATAAACATAAGACCTCTAAAGGCAAGAGAGTTCAATTGTTATCATAATACTGTCATATTTGCACCTAATCATATCCTTAAGTCCCACATCTACACATCTGTTTAACATCTTCAAGAATGGTGACTCCACCACTTCCCTGAGCAGCCTGTTCCAATACTTGACTGACTTTGAAGGAATTTTTCTTAATATCTAAATTATACCTCCACTGACACAACCTGAGGCCATTTCCTCTTGTCCTATCACTTGTTACTGGAGAGAAGAAACCAATCCCCACTCAGCTACAACCTCTTTTCAAGCAGCTGTAGAGAGTAATAAGGTTTTCCTGAGCCCTTTTTTCTCCTGGCTGAACAAACTCCCAACTCCCTGAACTGCTCCCCATCAGAACCATGCTTCAGACTCTTCACCAGCTCTGCTGCCCTTCTCTGGACACACTCCAGCACCTCAATTGTCTTCTTTGTCATAAGGGGCCCAAAACTGGACACAGCACTCAAGGTGTGGCCTCACCAGTGCTGAGTACAGGGGCACAATCACTGCCCTGGTCCTGCTGGCTGCGCTATTGCTGACACTATTCAGGAAGCCATTGGCCTTCTTGGCCACACACTGGCTCATGTCCAGCTGTTGTCAACCAGCACCCCCAGGTCCTTTTCCACCAGGCAGCTTTCCAGCCACTCTGACCCCAGCCCCCAGCCTGTAGTGCTGTATGGGGTTGCTGAGACCCACATGCAGCACCCAGCAAATGGTCATGTTGAACCTCACACAGTTGGTCTCCAGCCATTGATCCAGCCTGTCCAGATCCCTCTATAGAACCTTCCTACCCTCCAGCAGATCAACACTCCTCTCCAATTTAGTGGGTTCAATAGGCCCTGGGGAACACCACTGTGACTGTCTGCCTGTACAGACAGGCTATAACTCCATCAAGCACTCTCTGAGATCAGCCATCCAGCCAATTTTCTACCCAGCAGGGAGTGCACCCATCCAGACCAGGAAGAGAGTTTCTCCAGGAGAACTCTGTATGAAGCAGTGTCTTCTCTGTATGAAGGTTTTACTAATGTTCAGGTAGACAACATCCACAGCATTTCCCTCACCACTAGGCTGTCACGGAAGATCAGGTTAGCCAAGCAGGAACTGCCTTTCATACTCATGTTTATTGGGCCTAATGACCTGGGTATCCAGTCAACTGGGACCTCCCCAGTTAGCCAGAACAGCTGATAAACTATTGAAACTGGCTCAGTGAGCACTTTCATCAGCTCCCTTAGTGGATCCCATTTGGCTCCATGGACTTGAGTACATTTCAGTGTTGATCAGCAGATCGTTGACCAGTTCCCCTTGGGTTATAGGGGTTTCATTCTGCTCTCTGACCCTGTCTTCCAGCTTGGCGAACTGGATACATTGAGAACAGGTCCTGCGGTTAGAGACAGAGGCCAAGAAGGCACCAAGCACTTCAGCCTTTACCTCATCCTTTGTCACTATGTCTTCCCCTGCATCCAATAAATGATGGAGATTCTCATTAACCTCCTCTTGCTGCTAATGTACTTATGAAAACATTTCTTATTGTCTTTTTCATCAGTAGACAGATTAAGTTAAGTTCTAAGTTGCAAGCTTATACATGTTATTACTAACTTTAATATGTATTAAAAGACTGATGATGACAGCGGGAAAAATTGGAAGGAACTGAAGAATTCTTTCCAAAATTCTATTTACATTTAAAAAGATATTAACAAAAAAGGTTACAGTTTTGATACCTTTCTGAGCCTAAGATGGCCCCACTTTTCTTTATCACTGCCTTGATATCGTCCAGGAGTAGAACCAAGCAGATACACTCTAAAAAAAGAAGAAAAAACAGATTTTTGTAGATCTTGAGTGCTTTGGTTTGTAAAGTAGCAAGGTATTAAAGTAAAACTTAACAGCAAGATTGAAAACTCAAGTGCAACCAGAAATATTTAACGTCTCTCATGGGATTTATAACACAAAGAAAAGTGGATTTTCAGCTGTATACTTTAATATCAGCATCCTATATGGCTATCATGCATCACCAGGCTTTCTACAGCAGAGACAAGAACTACATCTTTTCTAGTGTACAAAAATGCAGAAGATAGATAACATTAGCAATACACACAAAGAGCTCGCTTGGCACATAACTGGGCATGTAATTTTGAGTAAAGCCAATCTACTGCTACATCCAAATCAGCAGATTCAGGTATGAGTTTTCATTTGGGCACGTAATAGTTCAGATGCAAAGTACAGCTTTTTCAACACTTCCTAATAATGGGTTTAGTAACCTATTTGACTTTGCCTTGAAAACAGGGAAGAGACCTACCTAAAGTCACAACAAACAGATGCTTTAAGAAGCTGTTCTCTACTGCATACATCTCATGCCCAACTTTATCTATGACTGAATGCCCCCTACAGCACATCAAATGGCAATCCTTATCCTAACAAGTGACTTTCCTAGCCCATACATACTCCTATCAGCTAGGGCTCAACTCATCTGTTTAAACTCATGCTGATAATCAAAGCAATCAAAGCAGCTGTTAGCTCACCTGATTATAAAGTACATACTTTTTTTTACCTTCTCCAATCTTTTAAGACTCCATGTAAAGACAAAAGCACTTTTTAACGTATAAACTAGACAAGGTTTTATTGTCTATTTCCATCACAGTCTATGACCATTTTCAGCTTATCATTTCAACAATCTTTGTTCAGATTATAAAACAGCAATTAAGTTGCCAGGGAGATTTACACTTTCTGAAGTAAATGCTCATATTTAAGTGGAACTACTTATTAGAAGTAAATTAAGCATCCTGAATTTTTTAAAAAGAGTATCAGCATGTGATATTAGAGAAGACTATTTCAAGACCAATTAGACACAGCATTGCCCACCAAACCTTGCCTGTTATAGGCAAAATTCTATAGATATGTATGCAGATTAAACTCTGCCTTACAAACAGAAGCCTATGCTGAATAAAAATCCCATTCCAGGAACCTTTTCTTATATGATCACTCTTACATGACAAACCCTATACAACGCAGCTTTTTTTCTACTGGTAATATTACTGGAGTAATGCTTGAGGCAGACTGGCTCAAATGAAAGCAAGTCCTTATTACTTTACAGCTATCTTCTGTAAAGTTGCTGCTGGTGCTGCTCTTCTTCTTTTAAAATGCATGCTTATAAAACTAGAAGTTGGTCAATTTGACATAATCTACATAAGAGAAGTTTTTTAAAACTGCACAGAATCATGTTTGAAACAAGATTACCCTACAAGATAAGCACAAGGTCTAACAGATCCTAACACAGATATTTAAATTTTAGAGGAAAAAAAAGAAGAAAAAACCCCACATGGGTAAATTACAAAAAACTTAAGATTATATATACCTTGTTTCTGACAAGTCATGTTCTTGAATCAGATCTATCCATTCCTTGAGTGCAGGAGAATTGTAAGCTGTCAAGTAACTTATTAGGTCAAATTTAAAATTAGTTGCAGATTCACCAGCAGAACCAGATCCTCCCTTAGGTAGCCTTGGATATAAAGGGCTTAGCCATATTCTTAAGAGAAAGAAAAGAGAAAAGCCATATAAACAAGCACATCCCACATTAATAATACATGGATTTAGTATGTGAGTAAAGCACATCTGAAGGTCCTGAAGAAATACTCGACAGATTCATTGTGGTACTAACTATAGAGGTCTTGTCTTACACCAACTGAATCAGCTCATACTAGAAATCATAAAAATAATACTTCCGAATGAAAACAACATTCTCATAATTTATCCAAAGATACATTTACAGCTTTCACCACTGTTAAACTGGTCAGGCTCTGTTGTGGTGCATTTTGGCTTTACAAAATTTCTGTGTGCTTCTGTTATTTGTTTTATAATGGTTTGTCCCTGTACCCCCATGTTAAAACCCCTTTTGGTTTTTCCTTAATTATGAGTCCTGTCAATCACTCTACAACCCTGCCCAGATGGCCAGAAAGTTCTAGTGGGAGGTCGGGGTGATTGGCAGAGTCCATGCCATCCCCTCCCTTTTTTATATATGGGATTGTTCTACTGATTGTTCTCTTGTTCTGGGTCACTCCCCCTCTCTCTGGGATTGGTTCTGGATTTTCTCCTGCCCCTTCACACACCCCCTGTACTTAAGCTGAAACCCAAGAGGAAAAAGTCCCTTTTACATGGGCCCTCAGGGGAAAATAAAACCCCAGTTGAAACCAACTGAAGTGCTCCTTTATTCCTCGCCATTGCTACGCTTCAGCCTGAGGCCAGACCCACAGCATTGGAAAGGCACCAAGCTGTGCACCTAAATGCAGATTCAGTGCAAGAGCGAGCCGGAAAGCAAACCGAATCCCCGCAAGGCTCAGATGTAGCAACCATCAGTCCTTTAATCGACACTTTCTATAGGAATAGAACACTGCAATGTGTTCTGCTAAACTACTCGTTTAGCATAGAAAACCACCAATTAAAGCATCTGAAAGGTTTATATAGTTTGAAGAGTAGCCCACAATAATAGGTTGCCTCCCAAGAACCTCCATCACAGTAAAATAGGATGGGCACCATGCAGGAAAACATTCAACATTTCTTTCAGTCACATATGATTGCAGCCATGGGAACCAAAGAATTCTGCATTAACAACTTTACAATGTGTTGATACTAATCTTTGAAATCCAGAATCACCATATTGTGATACTGCATAACATCACAGTATGGAAAAGCTGAAAAGAAAAATTATTTCTTGTATTTGACAAGTAGGGGAGCTTATTAAGTATCCCAATAGGTATTTTCATGCCTTCTTAGCTTTCTGAAAAGCTAGCTGCCATAAGATACTAAAGCCAAAAAAAAATCAGTGGCTATTTTTGCCACTGAGAGCTTGTTTCAGACAAGTGAAGTCTCAAAACCTTGCCATATTTAATGGCAGCAAAACTGATGTCAAAGTGGCAGTAACTTCTGAAAAGCAACTTTCCATTAGTTTGAAGAAATTTTACACCCGGATTTATTGTCATCTAACTAAAAAAAAGGTCCCATAAAAATAGCCAAGAAACTGAAGAGGTTGAGGACCCTTATATTAACATGGCACTTAACCCTGTTCTTTTGTGCTCTCAACAAAACTATGTCCTAAGCTGGTCATTAAGTTTAAAAACTTCTACCAAAAAAATAAAACAGGAAAAAAAAATTCTTTCTCAGGAAAGGATACTGGGAAAATACCAGGTAATCTACTGTATTACAGAACCAATAATGGCCAACGTGTATCAGACTACATACTAGATACAGTCACAACAAAATCAGAACATTTGCACATCCACATTATTCTTGCAGTATTAAGATAATTTTTAAGTAGCTGCTTCAGATCTATATAAATGGCATTTTATAGCTACTAAGTTTTTTCATAAAGAGCACAGCATAATAAAATTTTGTATCAGTCAGACTGATTTTAAGCTTTCAGCCAACTGGGAACATAGTTTTGTTTACAGCAGAAAGCAAGAAGAGTTCAGACTTAGACAGCTACCAGGATTCTAAGTCCCATTTTTAAATTTTTTGTTTTAGAATAGCTCTATCTTAAGAGTGTAAGGCTTGCAACTCTAGATCACCTAATATCCCCTCTCTAGCAGTAGCAAATACCTATGGAAAGTATTAAACAATCACCTGCTAGGGGATTGTTGCTTACCCCTGAGTTTTCTGGTGCCAATCTTCAGCAATAAGATTGGATGTATGTATAACAACTCGAAGACCTTCTTCATATAGCAACAACATCATTTTCCTTTAAAAAAAGATACATAACTCATCTATTTCAAGTACACTGAGAGTAGGAGATAAATTAGCAATTCATTAAAAAGCTCCAAGGTAATTATTTTCAAAAATTTGTTCTGCATCATACAAGCACTTAAGACTTCAACCCATGTGCATGCCAAGCTCACATGGCAATCATTAGACTACCCCCATATATTTCATTCCCAAGTACAGCTTAACATCTCATGCAACTAATTATCCACAACAAAGTGAGTACTTACAGAACACGCCTTATATTTGCACAGTTTTTCAGATAAACTTATCTCTTTGCAGAGCCAGGCAAAGAACTAAGGAACACTGAAAGGCCTTTATTTATAGCTGAATTTATTAAAACCTAGTTACCTCCTCTTAAATCGACCTTTACTTTAAAAGAAGGTATGTACACAGCTAAAGATTGTGATGGCAAAAAAGCTATTTATTTATCATAACTCTTAAGCTACAGCACAAAAAAAAATTTAAAACTAGTAACTGAGATAAACATACATATCTGTATCTTTTGTTAAAAAATTGCTCAAATTTTCATATCCAAGTTTTCATTAGCTGTGAAAAGACAAGATATCCCTGTGATCCCAAAGGATGAGATCTGAAACCCAAACCAAACCTGTAAGATCTTTGCTAAAACGTAAGATCTGTTCTTATCTGTAGATTTCTATCCACAAAACTCATTTTGTGAGACTTCTATTATATCCAATTCAAGTTTTTTCTTTGAGAAAAGCCCCAGATTTGCTAGTTATTTCCCCATCCTCCACATGAGCTGAAACCCATGATCAATAAATCAGTGTTGTGTCATCCTGCCTATGACTGATCAAGTTTGCTTTACAGTTTTGGTATTAAGGCATGAGTTAAGAGCCAGGACCTGCAGTCCACCTGTCTTAGACCAGTTCAACTTCAGCTGTTTAACTTGCACATCTCATATCTACTCCATAGCAAATTTGTTTCATTAAACTAGAACAATCCTGTCATCTCTAAACAGAAAATGTTTGTGGAAGCCTTAAGATTCAACAACTTCTAAGAAACCCAGTTTTGCTGCAGGCCTTTCTGCTTCATAGTGTTACTTACGTATGGTGAGTTCCAAATGCAATATCCAGTTTAGCCTACAAAATTAAAAGTTGATCATTAAAAATTGCTATAGTGTATTACTTCTTATTTTGTTTACTTTCACTGCTCTCTAGTGGACAGATCACAAAGTACACAATCTTCCTTCTCAATAATTCTAATCCACTCTCCACTTTCTGCAAACTAGACTTTAAATGGTAATGCAACTCTTGCTGGAACTGTTCCAGAATTTGTGCCTCTCTTACTAGCAGCATTGTCAGATATAGTCAGCAGAAGATAACTCAAGGCTCCTGTGGGACACTAAGCTAAACAGAAGCCAGCAATGTGCCCTTGTATGAAAGATGACTAACAGGGTCCCAGCCTGCAGTAGGAGTGCTGCCAGCAGGCCAAGGGAGGGGACAGTTCCCCACTGTTGAACACCAGTGAGGACACACCTGCAGTACTGGGTCCACATTCAACAGGAAACTCAGGATTACCAGACTTTCAGAGAGAACAAAATTCCAAGATCACTCTCCTCCTAACAAAGAGCACAGTGTCCCCATTATCATTGATATACTTCACCTGGCAAAATCTTGAAACACTGGCAAGTTACCATAGCACACCCTCCCCCAGGATGAAGCCAATGGCTTCACCACTTATAGGGACAGCAAAACAATGAACATAACATCAGAGATAAAATGGCATGTGCCAGGAAGCATGCTCACAGCAATTTTAACAGTGTTATGGAGATTATTTGCATCAGCATTTTCTTGTGTAAAACATATTTGGAAAATAAGTCTTTGATGAGATTTAAGATTATAGTGACACTAGGACTAAGTTTCATGCTTTACACAAAATTAATGGTTCCTTTTCAGGCATTGTAAGAACCTGAATGTAACATGTTAGTGGACAAAGGGAGCAGCTCTTCTGTTGAACCCTGTGACATTTCTGTGGGCAGCTGTTCTGTACAAACTTTTGTGGGTGAAGCCTACCATAATCACATCTGACCAGGATCATCATTACCATGTTCTATGGTCCTGGTATGGATATTCCTCAAAGCATAACAAAAAACTTCCCACATAAGGTGTGCCTTTTCATCAGTAACAAGACTTGAAGTGTAAGAAATGGCTTAACTTCAACCAAAGGATGATACAAATGTTAATTACCTGACAAAAGCTAATATTCTCATAAGGCCGTGCTTGTGCCATTAGTTCAGCTTTGGATTCCCTCTTCTCACCGTGAACTATCAGCAATGGCTTCTTCCTTAAACGAAAGGAGATTACCATTAAAACATGAAGTGAATCAGTAATTAACCTAAACCATTCCCTCCATGTAGCTATGACATCTGGGCCTTAAATCTGATAGCCCAGAAGAAAGATGGCACTGAAATCAATATGCGTTATTAACTAACTCAAAATAGCAGTAACTACAATAGAACTTCTAAAGAACAGACACTGGAAAATTGTAACAGAAAAAAAAAAGGGAAAGAGGAAGCATGGAGTAAAGCAGACTTTAATAAAACTCTAAAAATAAAAACTCTTAATACAAGATCATGAACGAAACTCTTGTCCCTATAGCTGGAAACAGACAAATATAAGTTCTCAAAAGCACTGATATACACAATGTGGATCTAAGACATTTTAGTAATTATTATCTTACAAAGACGGCAGATTGATAGAGAAAAGGAGAGGGTCTACTCTGGCAGTAATTTGGTGTTCACTTCCTAAAACTAAACTTCTGATTCTGCCAACCAGATCTCATCTGTAGGGAGGTGTGTTGCCTCCCTGGGGTCCAGGTAAGGGACACCACCAAGAAAATTCCCAGCCTGGCTCAGCCCATTGATTATTATGGGATTTTCAAGTGAGTACCAACAAAGTCCCAACAAGACTGCAGACAAGCAAGAGGGTCCTCAGAGCCTTGGGACAACTGGTCAAGACATCTGGAGCACAAGTTGTATCCTCTTCTCTCCTGCCAGTTACAGGGAACAATGGAACAGGATGGAGATAACGGTAGATAGTACAATCAGCCAAATGCATAACTACAAGACAGGACTATGGGGCATAACCACAGTCCTTTGCATCCCCACTGGGGTCCTGGCACACTCAAATACTTCTATAAAGCACCTGCATACCATAGTACAGGGAACAAACAGGAGGAACTGGAGAGCTGTGTGCAGTCACAGGGCTTCGATCTCACTGCAATTACAGAGACACAGTGGGATAGCTCACACAACTGGAATATTGTCATGAAGGGCTACATCCTGTTTAGGAAAGACAGGAAGATGCAAGTAGTGAAGTTGTCCTCTACAAGAGACAACACTCAGAACATATCAATCAAGATGCTATGGGTTAAGATAAAAGAGCAGATGAGTGACACTGTTGTGGGTGTTTACTGCCTGCCACCTGATCAGCAGGACTAAGTGGATGAGACCTTCTACAGCAGCAGTACAAGCAGCCTCAGACCCTGGTTGGTTCTTGTGGGGGACTAACTACCCTGACACATGCTGGAGAAGCAGCACAGAGAAGCATAAACAGTACAGAAGTTCCTTGAAAGCATTGATGACAGCTTTCTGACACCTGTAGTGGAGGATCTCACAAGGAATGGTGTGCTGCTCAACCCAATGTGGTCCCTTCCAACCTCACCTACTCTGTGATTTTGTGAACTCCGCTTCTACTGCGCTTCCAGGGAAAAAAAAAAAAAAAAAAGGGCACATTATATGCTCACTTCATCTGCTTTTATGACAATACCCACCAACTTAGTATATCATATCCATGAAATCATCCTGATCCTTTTCACACAGTTTTCTTGTGCCCTTCCTACATTCTCTCCTTTCTTCTGTACTATATCTGGCTCTTGACTCAGTAAACTGTATGGCAAAAAACTTCTTGTTCTGTCTCACAGGTCATCTACTGCCCTGTCATTGTGGCCCACAATGGACTTCCTTAGTGTTAACTCCCAAAAATCAGAAACCAGCTATCTTGAACTCTAACCATTTACCAGTCTTGAAAAGAATCACAAAATCAGAGAATAAGAACTGTGGAATAAGAGTAGAAAGAAAACTAAGAGTCTATGCATAACCAATTGGTAACAATCATCTGCACTGCAAAGAAGAGTTTGTCATTCGTTTACAACAGGACCTTGTATGAGCAAAAGTGATCTGGAAATTTCATCATTTCACCTTTCTAAAATAAACCTACCTGAATTCCTGCGGGTACTGTCTTACAAGCCATCCCACATCTATACAGTAGTTAAACTTGTATGTAAGAAAAAGAAAACAGACTCATTAAAATGGAAAAAACATCTAGATCAATGAACTGCAGCAAAAAGTTTTCTATGTTAAGTCATCACACATTACTACTTACATTATAAATAACATATTCTAAAAACGGGTGTGTGTTTGACTTTCAGATCCTTCCTTTCATCTCTCTTTAACAATTCAAGAATGAATTTAAGTTTCTCAAAAGTGTGCATTAGTGCTCGCAAAATTTAACACCCAGGAAAAAAAAATCACTTGGACATAATATAAAAGCTTAGGTTCAAGGATCATCTCTTTGCCATGTGTTTATACCATGAATCATAGCAAAAGCTTCTAGGCAATAACAGATACCATTCCTAGATTGGAAGGCGTTCTTGGTTTCAAAAAACCTAATTTATATGAACATAAATACACACTTCTCAGTTGCATATTCTTCAAAAACAGGGGAAAGTAGTCTTATAATTGCCTGAATTCTAGAGCAGAACATAGGATGGTGTTTATATTTCAATAAATTGTTCAACAGCTGAAAACATTGAGAATTCACTCTGTATTTTAACAAAGGATATCAGCTATGTGGCACAAGCACGGATTATCACGTTTAAGATTAATGAAGTGAAACAAGCAAGTGAAATCAGTTTGGCAAACAGGAAACTCACCTGGGCAGAAGATATGAGAGTTCCAAAAAGAGGAGACAAAATATCTATTAAAAACATTAAAGCATAAATAAATAAAAGACTTCAAGTAAACATATTGCATGTTGAATAGCTTGATAATTACCATAGTACAAGGGCCAAATTGTTCATAGGCCTGGTGTAACAGAGGCATTCACAAGTTTACTGTTCCAAATATTCAAGTCATCGACTCTCCTGTGAATCATTCAGGATCATAAGCTTATAAAAATTAATAATCCTCTCAAAGCAGAAGACAAGTTTAAAAAGCTGACTAGGAAAAAGTCCAATATCATATTGAGAAAGGAACATTAAACTACTCCCTCCCCTATTGAGTGGGCTTGAAGAACTGTGGCAGGGTAACTGCAGTAAGGACGTAGTTAATGCTTATTTATCTGCTGCAGACTGATTGTGGGATATGTCTATCCATAGTTAATTACGGTAATACAGGAAACTAATCCAACTGGGGATTTATCACCTCAAAAAAAGCACAGCACCAACTCGAAAACATACCCTACAAATAATTTCCAGGATGTGCAAATTATTTAATGCCATAGTTCTACAGAAATCTGGTTCAGCAGGTTAAACAAACAAAGAATACTGCCTGTCCACCAGCTCAACTAATCACCTAGCAGGACTCTCAAAAGCCAAAAATTCAGAAAGCTTATAAAAAATCCTGCAGTAGTCTGACACCTGCTTGTGCTAATAGGCACAAGGCTGAGGAAAAGTTGTTGTACAATCTAATTGTATGGGTCATGAGTAACTTCTTCTCCCTCCAAGAACTGTAATTTTTTTCTGCCTTAATTTTATTGCGTTTCTGCACGCAATTCTCTAATATTTGTTTCTGATTCTGTCTTGGGATATATAAGATTTTATTTCTAAACACAGGGATGTTTACAGGTGCACAAAGCTCTTCCACCTTACATCAAGTGACAACTAACAGAGCATTCCTGAAGCATCAGTATCCTACACCAAGGACTGCACTCCACTGATGAACAGCTCTCTCCCAGCTGAATTTAAATGGATCTGTGAACCCCAGACAAAGAACTTCAAAAGTACTGCATGTAGTAATAGTGAATTACTAGGTCCAAACCATGCAGCAGCATGAAGGCAAATACAAACAACTGCTAAAGGAGTTATGCATGCAAGAAAAGTGCCCCTTTAAGTGCCACAAAGACAAGTGGTTTTCCCTGGATTAGCTCACAGGGAAAGCAGCAGTAAGAAGCAGCAAGACTCGCCTTGGCTAAATAGACATTAGATTTCTGCAGCCTAACTCAAAGTATCAAAGAATCTCAACAAACTATCAGCAAATAATGCTTTATACACTATACTTCCAAAAGAGAAAGGTCCAGATAACAGAACCAATTTCTACAAACCTGCACATTTAAAATATTAAACCTCAGTGACACCAAGAAATACATGCATTTAAAAATACCCACAAACTAAAAATAAGCATTCTCTTGCTTTCTCCCAAAAGCCCTCTTCTAGTAGAAGCCACTTGTTCACCTTTTATGTGCAGGGCTCCAGAATTATGGTTCTGTTCAATTCCAGTGACTTTAGTGAGAAAAAACCTGAAAGGATTGCCTCCAGTCACCAAATCCCAGGTATCTTGGGCTTCACTGGGTGTTGTGTAATACTCCTCTTCTTTCACATTCTCTGAGAGTTTGTCACCTTTGCAAAGGTTCAAAGGATGTTCTTTGGGCACATCATATTTTTCTTCTTTCACTGTTTCTTTGTAGGCATGCTTTTGCTGATCTTCAGGCTCTTCATCACTGCTGGAAAGACACCAACCTGAGCCTTCTTGGCTTGGTCTCTGTTTTACTGCTGGAGGTGCTTCTGTGGAAAGACTTGTATCAGTGAGCTTCAGGGGAGAAGCTTTTCTCTTGTGAGCAGCTTTCCTAGCTTCAGAGCACGGATACTGTGGTCCACTTGTTCTGCCACGTGCAGCCTCCGACAGTGAAGATGTACATGGTTTTTCAGTGTCAGAATTTTCCTCGGCACTCTCATCACTGCTAGATACTGTCCATTTACCGTGTGCACCTTCCTGAAGCATGTTCCTGGGGATGGAAAAACACCACACAAAAATTGTATGGTTTTGTTACGCTCAAGTCCGTCTCCCTACCTCGTCCCCGTTTATTTATTACTAAGGAACTGTGCTTTGGTATTTAGCAGAATCTCCGAGAAATTTCATAGTGTAAAAGGCTTGTTTCTGTGCCTGGGAAACAAAGAAACACGTGCAATGGGGGCAACCACCAAATGGGATGCAGCAAGTGTGAAAACCTGCACACGGAAAACAAGCTAAGATAGAGGCATCTATAGGAAAGCATTCTAAAAACCAGAGGTGCGATGTGCACGGTACAGGCATTTCCCCACGGCTGAGCGGACTGAGGAGCGCGGGGCCGAGCAGGGGCGGTGCTTTCCAGCGGCCTCCGCGGGACCGCTCCGGGACCGCGGCCTCCCCCCGTCACTCCGTGCCC
>VWZU01001778.1:714870-824628 GCA_013397095.1 Sterrhoptilus dennistouni
GGCCGCCCTCAGGGCCTGGGGCAGCTCCGGGGCTGGGACGGCACCGCGGGCGCGTCCCCGGGAGCGGAATTGTTCTAAAGAGCCTTCGATTGACCTTAGTGTTAGTTATGGGCAGGTGCGGGATTTGCATAATGGTTCGTTCGGCGCGGTGTTAATGACTGTGTGTGAAGGGCCCCGCTAATGAGATAACCATGAGGACCTGGGGAAGGAAAGCAGGTGTAAAATTAACCAAAGGAGGAGCGCGGCCCTGCGTTAGAGCGCGCTTTGGCTGCTGCCGTGAGCTGAGCGCTCCGTCCTGTTGCTCTGATTTACTGTGGGCTTGTGGCTGCAGGTAACAAATTCTGGAAGTGCCAGCACACAATGAAACCGGCAGGCTGTTCTTGGAAAAGCTTTCCTGAAAATTCAGCTGATTTGTGTGATTTTCTAATTGCTTATCCACAGCGTTTTGTATGATGTTTTTTCCTGAAATGCTTCATGGATAAACCTTCGCTACTGTAGGATGCGATACTGTATGATCAACCCTTGCTGAAGGTGTTCTGTGGGAAAAGCTCTTAGGAACGTAGGGTGGTTTTGTATGTTACGTGTGTACTCTCTAAGTATAGGCTCTGGAAATGCCTTTTTGTTTTCTACAAGTACTTCAGAATATTTCATGGCTTCTGACTGTGCGTCCATCGCACTCTCTCTTTGTAGTTCCTGTCTGTATGGTGACTTAACTGAGAATTAAACCTTAGCTGGCATTTTTCAAGAAAAAAAAATATGGTCTGGTAGAAGCAAATTTTATGTGATTTGTTTCCTAAAAGTTTGTACTATGTATTCTAAGTTTGCAAAAAGCTTTTTCATCATAAGCAAATAAAACGTAGTAGTATGAAAAATTTATTCTAATCTAAAAATCCCAAACTGAATGGACTCCGCCCATTTTCAATTTTACTGGAACAGAATAGATAAATAGAGGTAATTCAACAAGTGGCTCTTTTATTTTTCCTACAGCAGTTACACAAAGTAAAAAATCTCAGGTTTATTGGGTTTTAAAGCAAATCACTCTCTTTCTGTAGGTTTTTGAAGTGTGCAATGAAGATAGCAAAGGCTGTTTAAGCAGAGAAAACTCTACAGTTGGTCTAGTAATATTTTTTTGCTAGAAACCCTCAAAAGTACTTACTTTTTCATTTATGTTCTGAATATCCAGCTTATAGATGTCTCATTGTTGAGAACACTGTGTGCTGACTGGTCTACACTAATTGGAGTGGATTGCTGTAGGTGTGGTTAGCAGAAATACCTACAAGTCCTAAAAGTAATTTTCTGATTTGCAGGTATTTATTTCAAAAGAAAAGAATCAGCCACCCAGCTTTTCTACTGAGGACTGTGATGAGTAGAGGGTTGTATTCTATTTCATATGTGTAAAAGACATATAAAGTAAATGACTGTTATTGGTTTTTATTAGTGGTACATTCAAGTTCTTTATTCAGTGGTTTCAGTAAATATGAAACTGCTGCATGTCCCAAAAATAAACATGTATTCTCAAAAATATATCTGGTTTTAGTTTCAAGTAATAGTTGGACATTTTTAGCCATGACTTCTCAAATGTAAATCTACAGAAATCTTGAGAAAAGAAAGATTAATTGAGAGAAATAATGTGTTTCCATACTTACAGGAAAATACAGGATATATTGTATGGCTTGATGTAGTTTTGGAAGTGATATTTTCACTCAAGTAAGTACAAGTGAATTAAGAAAGAGCATGAAGAACATAAAAGATTTCAGAATACAATGTGTCTGTCTCATGGCATGTCAATAAATGAGACCAATCTACTATAAAGTGTATTATATATATGAAGTATAGAAAGGATGAATCATCTTTCTACTCCAGCTTGAGCAATCCTCTTCCCCAGTGACCACTTGGGAATAACTATTGTTTTTTTTAATTAAATACGTGTTTTACAAAAACTGTCTTGACAAGGTCGTAAACAATATTGTGTCTATGATAATTTAGAGTAAAACCCACAAAAATGTTTTAGTAAACTATGAAAGTAGTAATTTTTTGATGCATTTCAACTGTGGATAAATATTCTCTCAATTAACTATGGCCAGATCTAAAAATGTTTAAGGCTTCAAACATGTCTTAACTGTTGAATTATGAATCTCAAAATGCTCAGCTTCTTTTTTATCTATCTTTTCCTAGCTATTTTTACCGTATAAAAGTTGAGCGTTCTGTCAAATTCCCTGGATGTTTCTTCCAGCAGAAGTACTCAAAACACACCTATGGCATTTAAACAAGAGCCGGCTCTGTGCATGAGTCACTGATGGAATCTCCTTGGAAAGAGAGTAGAAGTAGAGGACTCCTGGGAAGACAGGAGATGCAGGTTTAGTTATTTCTTCCTGTGAAGGTGCCAAGTCACACCTGCTGTGGCTTTAGGCACTACCGTGACCACCTGTTAGACCATTTTGTCTGTGCAGCTGCACAAAAATTAATTAAGAAACCTTTGTTCTAGGGCTGATTCTGTCATCTAGGGGTTTTGCTAGCTCCTTAAGTAGGCCCAATTCCAGCAACTGTTGCCCTTTACCCGATTACTGCTCATTGTGAAGATCTCTAAAAGGTCCCTGGGGAGGCAGATACTTTTTTCCGTGGTTTCTGCTAGTGTGCATTACGTAAAGTTTGTAGCTCAGCCACATGTTTTGCTTTTGCTGATGACTAGGTCCTCTGTGTGTTCATTTCAATGTGTGTGTGGTTTTTAATCTGGTTCTGAGAAACACAGCTTCCTCTGTGCACCAGAGAGGAGCTGAATGCAGATGCTGCAATCCTAAAAGTTGATTGCTAGGATCCAGTTCTTGGGCATGTTATTGTGCATATTGCTTTGTTGTCAAAATTCACAAAATCCTAGGCTATAAGAACAGCCCTTCATTTTTTTTTTTTTTTTTTTTTTTTTTGGAAACTATGAAGAACAGCCCTGGCAAGGAATGTCCTTTCAATTGCTTTTGCAAGACATGGGAAATAGTGTGATAGTGTGCACATATTATTTCTTAAGGTGCAACTGTTTTTCAACTGCACTACATACTAACATAGTTTTTTCAGTAGAAATGGCAATTGCTTAGCATCATCAACTGCAATCAAGCAACTGAATTTTTTAGTAAATTGTCGCTGGATTTTTTTATGGTCACATTTGCATTTGTTCTATAAATTAAAAGTAATACTAACTTTATCCACTAGATGTCATGAATGAACTCTTCATTGGAAAAGATGAGCTCTAAGAATTTGAATCACATTCCTATTCCGCTTGATTTTTTCTAAATAATTTGTTACAAAAATGCTATATTGTTAGTAAAATATTATTTTACTGTGGTTATTAATAGAAATTTTGCACTTCATGTAATCTTAATGTTTAAAATGAAATCTTCTGAGGCAATAATTGGGAAAAATGTGAACAGATTAAACTCATTGAACTGATACTGTATGTACATTTGCATATGAATGCTGTCATTTCTGGGGTCTAGCACCGTTGTAGGAATCACATCTATGTGAATTTTTTTTCTTTCTCTGACAGTTTGGTTCAGTGATCCTCTTTTCCCCAAAATTATTTGAAGTCATCTAAAATGCTGTTATATTTCAGCAATGGTTCAGCTAACTAACTGCTAGCATTTAGTCTTCCAAAGGAGAAGGGGACTGCAGGAATTGTAGTCATTAAAATACATCATTTCCCAAGATGAAGTTTCCTTCCTGGTTTAAATCTAGCTAAAAAGCACTCTTTACAGTGTTCCTGTGAGTCCAGGCCCCCAAAGTCCAGTGTTTTCCTTGACCCAATGCTGTACCTTCATGGGAGGACACCAGCAGGTTGACAGCTGCTGCTGAACAAGATGCCAGCAGCAGGACACCTTGGTATCCAGAGGAGAGAAGGGCGGTCTGAGCTGAAGGCTGCTTCCAGCTGCTCTCCTGGCACATCTTATCAAAGCTTTCTGAGCAGGACTCCCCAGTCTGTTTATATACCTGACATGGTCACGGGGAGGTGCAACAGGTGGTCATGGGGCAGGTCGGGTGGAACATACAGCCTTAGTTTGAGTGGTCTCATCATGTTTGGCTTGTCCTTTCTCCAGAGTGGAACAAGCTTGGGTTGCTCTGAAATCTGCTCACATGTAGTCTCCCTTCAGGTGGCTGTCTTAGTGCTGCAGCTATGTGCAGTCTTGTACTGTACTCTGGTAACACAGATGTGAGGGTTTAGACTCATGAGCACTCAGTCATGTCAAAAAACTGTATTTATATAGCTCAAAGTGGACCTCCCTGCTTTACTTGGCTATGTACTCCCTTTCTATTCCTTACATTGTTCAAAGATGTTTTGCAGGGATCTCTTGGTGACCTACTAAATCAATTCTGAAAAATCTTTTTTTTACTGTTTTCGTCATGTAATTTAGCTTATTGCTTTTGTACTATTAATGAACCCTGGTGCACACTAATATTAGTGAGTAATAGTGAATCTTGGAAATTTGCTAATCAATATGTAAGTGTCACTCCGGTGTTCCTGTCAGATAAGGTTGTGAGGTAAGAACCTATTGAAAGATACTAAAGGACATAGTACATAAGATGAGTTTCAGAAAAACCGTAGAAGCATAAATGATGCAAATATTTTTTGCATTTCCTCCTCATTTTTTCTATATTTTTATTCAGGATTTTATTTTAGACAGATTTACCAAATTAATTTTGATCCAGTTAGTCTTCAGTAAATATAGTTTCCAATCTGAATATTAAACCAGAAATTTCTTTCGTTGCTTAGAGGAAATTACAGATGTGGGTGCTGATGCTCCAGAAGTTAGATTTGAATATTGCTGTTCCTTTGTGTATAAAGAACTCAAATTTCTATAAAGTTAAGCATCTTTGTTTAAACATACTGAGTTTGAGATTTTGATATTGATTAGGACTCTATTAGGACTACATATATACTTCTTTTTCGGATAAAATGGTGGTTTTATTTTAATTAGAATAAAATATTTTCTTACTTAAATGCCATAGTTGCTACTGTTGTACAGCGTATATGAATCACGAAGCTGGTGAAGGGTCTGGAGAGTCAGCTGTAGAAGGAACATCTGAGAGAACTGGGGTTGCTTAGCATGGAGAAGAGGAAGCTCAGGGAAGACCTTATCATTCTCTACAACCACCTGAAAGGAGATTATAGCCAGCTGGGGGTCGGTCTCTTCTCCCAACAACCAGCAAGAGTCCAAGAGAAAGTGGCCTCACGTTGCACCAGAGGAGGTTTAGACTGGATATTAGGAAAAATTTCTTCACTGAAAGATGTGTGAAGCATTGGCACAGGCTGCCTGGGGAAGTGGTGAAGATTGTGGAGGTATTTAACATACATGTAAGGACATGGTTTAAGGGTGAACAAGGCAGTGCTGGGTTAACAGTTGGCCTAAAAGATCTTAAGGGTCTTTTCCAACCTAAATGGTGCTATGATTCTAATGTTTGATTCTATAAATGAGCTGACTGTGGCTATTAAAGAGATCTCATATAGTTTTGTAATACTTTTAGTGCTTCTGTGTTACATTTAGCTTGAACTCATTCTTGCCACTCAAAGTGGTATTTCTTAATAGCAACATTATATTGATTAATGACAGAGAAAAGTGTTTTGTAATTTTTAATGTTCAAGCTGGTAAGTGAGGAGAATTTCTATGAGTTTTTTGATAATGATACACTATTAACTTAGGAAAATGCTGGAGTCCTACACCATAATTCAATAAGTAAGCTTTTCATTTGTATAGTTCTGCTTGGGGTTTGTTGTCCTTGATGTTAGCAATTACACTCAAACTTCTGTTTGTGGGGTTTTATTGGATAAATTATTCATATAAAAATGAAGTGGCAAAAAAATTGCTTTTATTGATAAATTCTATCTTCCCTTTTACCACATAGCTCTACAGGTATTTGTGTCAATATATTTGAAAGGCATTATGGAATCTGATTCTGTTTGTTCTGCTGTTGATGCCAGAACACATGCTTATTAAGCCACACCCTTACTTGTGAATCTTTAATTTAGGCAACAAATATAAAGATTGTTTGATTTGGGTTTTTTTTTCCCAAAAGAAAAAACATACAAATGTCTGAACCAGAAATAGTGAACTAAGATATAAAGATAGATCATGGATTTGTTAATACTTAATGGATTTTATAATTTTTAAGATGTCCTTTTTGTGTGTTGACATAGCTTTACAGCCTGTTCTAGTAGCACATGAATTGGCAGCTCTCCAAATCAATGAATAGGCGGGACTCTATTATAGGAGTCATTCTATAAAAGGAAAACTGTATACTATAATTTTCCGGGCTCTTGTATTACTCTGAAAAAGAAGGAATAAATGAGTGGAAAGCTTATACTGCTTTTTATCGTTTCACTTCCATAGTTATCCAATTGAATAGAAAGCTGCTCATGCAGGCAAGTTCAGCATGTTTGGGCAGCCTCTGTTATTATAGAGATGGTGCATGTACAGAACCAGCAGTTGAAAGCAGCAAGACTGTGTAATCCTGGAAACTGAGATGGTAATAGTTCTTAATACATGATTTTCTAAGAAGAAGTAAGCAAAGAGGCACTGGAAATCTGTACACTGGTACACAGATTTGAATTGAGACAGCAGGTGGAGCTGAAGGAGTTGTGCTTTTGAACCACTGCAGAAAGAAGAGAACATGAATGAATCAAAAGAAAAAAGAAATGCAGAGCTGTTGTTATGTTATGAGATAAACGCAAAATTCCTGTAGGATACAGTCACCTTGCCTTCTCAAGAAAACTAATTTGTTTAAAATGGACATAAGTCATATAGCAGAGATTATGAGAAAAGAATACTCATCTGTGTTTACATATTGAGCTAAAGTGGGATCCCTTTTCAAAAAAAAAAAAAAGATCTGCTGAATTTTTGTATCAAGGTTTTTGTATGTTTTATGGAGAGGTCTTAACTTTTGGAGGTCAGATTTTTGTTTCTTGATTTTTATGTTTTACTTTGATTTTAGAAGAAATGGTCAGTTAAGAGCTTACAAACTAGATATACATTTTAATTTTTTAAATTTTCTGTTTGTTAGAAAGGTAAGATAAATGTACAAGTAAAAACTTTCATATAGCATACAGAAGGAATAACCAATTCAGTTTTACACTCAATTTTATTATGGATTTCACAGGTATCTGTAGCTGGGGTTATACATTATTTCAGACTTTGCTTCTGGGAATGATGCCAGATAGATTGTTTATGCAGCATGGATCTTTATCCATGGCATGCAAATGTTATTGGCTTAGAAAAGACCAGGTTTCTCTCCAGTGTAAAGAAACATGCGATGGCAGGTAACAAGAAAAAAGTAGAGATAAAGAGGAGCATTATACTCAAGTATAGAAAATATGTGAGAAAAATTGAACTATATTAAAATGTTTTCATGATTATTCTCTAACTTTGAAGATTATTATTTCAGTTTTATTTTTGTTTATATAATTAAAATCATTCATAATGAGTAGACCTTAGTTGTATTTTTAAGGAGAAAAATGAAACAGGCTTTTTTTTTTGGCAGGGAGATTTATTTAATTTTACATTTTTCTAGGTCCATTATTTGAAAAGTTTGTTAAATCTTATGAGCACAAAGAAGGTTGTACAGTTATACAGTAATGGAACAAGTAAATATTTACAGCTCTTGATATGCAATGTAAGGATTTTTTCTTCTTAATATTTGAAATATTGATTTAATTCTGAAGTAATTAAACAAAACAGAAGACATGAAAGAAATAAAAAGATGAGATGTCCTGGATGCAGCAAAGTTAAATAAATAAAGTACTAGACAAGTAACAATGGCATTGCTGTGACTATAAAGTCAGGGTCAGTGGACTGCGGTGTTGTAGCTGTGTTCTGTAGCTGTGTCTGTGGTAGTAGGAGCTCCTCCAGCTCTTAAAGGAAATCTCTGGCCATTCACCCCACCCATTTGCTGTTACTGCCTCTTGTTATCTCTCTATGACTCATATTTCCTCACTCATTTATGCCACAGGTTCTACCAATTTCCTTGGTTGTGGCTATAGATCTTTTTTACATGTCATAATAAGATCAAGGAAGGGAAACCAAAGCAACAAGGGTTTTTTTTTCTCGTTCTCATTAGGAAGTAGATGTGGAGATTTTCTCATTCCTGTTAAACAGCAGAGGATGTCCCATCACCAAACTGAAAAAGGGAAAACTTTACTTGGAACCTCTGAGCTGATGGATTTTCAGATCCTCTGCCTTTTTCTTCCTGACCTTAGACAGGACTGTGGTCCTTGAAAAGAGGGAAAGTGAAACATATGGCTGATCAGATGTTGGTATGATCTGATAAGCGTGCATTCAGCTTTTTGCCGTGAACTAAAAGTAGCTTTTCAAGTTATTTTTAGTGAGTTATTTCAAAGAACTTAACTGTTTCAAGCACTATGCTTTTGTTTGCCTTGTTTGTGGTCTGCTGCAC
This sequence comes from Sterrhoptilus dennistouni, assembly GCA_013397095.1. Classification (NCBI taxonomy): domain Eukaryota; kingdom Metazoa; phylum Chordata; class Aves; order Passeriformes; family Zosteropidae; genus Sterrhoptilus; species Sterrhoptilus dennistouni. The sequence goes on from VWZU01001778.1 coordinate 723,301, forward strand.
ACAGTCTACAGTGGTCTTGTTTGAGGTGCTTTATTTTCCAGATGACTCTGGAAGTGAATTCATAACCTAAGTGATTGATCAGCTGATATTGCTGATATAATGCATTCAGCAGGATTAAACTGAACGAATAATTTGAATAATTGGATTGTAATATTTGTGAAAAAAAAATTTGAAACACGATGTTCAAAATACTTAAGTTGTCAATGAAAAGGGTAGATTTGAAAAGTAATTTTGAATGTCTTATAGTCTATATTTTCGAAGATTTGCAAATTTGAAATTTTCGATTTGTTCAATTTTTCAAAATGTTACGTTAAAAATGAAAACTTAAATAAGACAGTTGTAGATATAGGCACATTACTTTTGAACAGAGTTCACAGTGGCAAAAGGGAATAGTCAGTATAAAATCAGTTTTAGATTGTTCATCTTTATATTTTAGCCTTTCTAAAACATTTTGCAAATGCAGTAACTTAGAGTGTGTTATCATTTCAGAACTGAGAATTGATTAGCTTACATGCAAACATTGTATTAAGTTGTTTTAAAAAAATGTCATGATTTACCTTATTTTTCTCTTGCCTAATCTTGATCTAAAAATAGAGGATTTTTGGCTTTTGAAGACTTCAAGAGAACTTTCAATTCCATTTCTCTTAAGTTATCTGAAAAAATTGTATTTGAAGCCACCAGGTAAGATAAACTAATTGTTCCATATTCCTGGGTAGCAGTCTTTTTGTTGTTTCAATTAATGAAATTATTAGATTCTATTATGCAGCTGAAGATAAAAGCTTCAGCACCATTACTGTTTCAGTACCTTTATTAATAAGGATTATACACAAATTAATGTGTAAATAATGTAATAATTAATATAAATTTTATAAATAGGATTTTAAAAAATAATAACTAAATAATAAATATTAACATGTCAGAAGGTAGTTTGTTGCCTGTACTGTTTCTTAAGAAGTTGTGTTGGTTTTGCACTGATTGAAGAAAAGCTGTGGCAAAACCAATTAGTGACTGGCTTTGAATATTGAAACTTAAAACTATTTGCTTTTACATTTTCCTGCTCTAATCAAGAAATCCGTATTCAAGAGCTGTCTCAAAAACATTTAGTTAAATGGGAGTGCACATTGCAGGATAATAGTGGTGAGATTTCTTGCAAGGTGAGATTGGCTCAGAAGTATGAATGTTGAGCTTTATTTAGGGAAAAAGAGCTAAGACTTTTGTCCTAAATTGATCTGTAGAATTGGCTTATGACTATGAAAAAAAGCCATAAGAAATATTTTTGACACAGATATTTGTCAGAAGTTTCATGTATTTGTGACACAGAATCTTTATTACAATAGATTGTTGTAGCAAATGAAGCGTATATATTTTCATATTTGTAAGTATGTTTGTTGTTCTTTCCTCTTTTTACCACAGGGATGAAAGTTAAATTTTGGGCCTGAACATAATTTAAAAATATTTCTTTTATGTTAAGTAAAATAATGTATAATACTTAGAAGATCTTTACAGTTTTTAAATGTGATGGCTGATCAAATGTGAATTCTAAAATTATCTGTGTATTAGCAATTAATACGACACACAGGCATCAGGTCTGTAGTGCAAGAAGTTTATGATGGGAACCCAATATCTGTATTGAGGGGGTTACTTGGCTTAATTCTAGTCTAGTCAACAGACTGGATGATCCCTAGAGGGTGGAGTCCTTTGAGTGCATGCCAGGAGCATATCTTCAGTTTAATTTCATCTGGAATAAATGCAGTTTGTGTACTGTGAGCACTGTGGTGTTCCCCATAGTACAGTCAGTGATGAAGACTGGGAAATTCAACTTAAAAAAGCATTCCAAGTCTAAAGTAAAACATAGGGAAATATTGAGACAAGGGGGAAAAAAGCTTCATTTGTATATTTTGGAGGTCTGTGATATTGTTAAATGAAAAGAGGTTTTTATGTTTATTTATAAAACTTTTTCTATGGAGGAAATGCTGTCTTCAAACCAAGTCAGCTACTGGTTCCTTTAATTTGGAATACGTCCTTGCATGCTTTATTTTCTTATACTTTAAATTAGATAAAATGTTGCAGAATAAGCAAAGTCTGTGGCTAGTGTCACAAAGGCAGAAATGGAAGGGAAATAGGAAAAAGTTGAAGGCACGTTCATAATGCTTAGCTTGTCTACTTACCATACAGAGTAGGGAATTTTCTGCTATGGAGTCTCAACATATTCTGAGATGTAAAATTGAAAACAAGTGTATTCAAGCTATGCGGAACACAAGGAAGAAATAATACCAGTAATTGATTTGCATGAAGAATGAAGGGCCCCACCAGAATCATTTAGCTTTCAGAGAAAGTAGACTTGATTTGTAGGTATGCAAAATGCTTATAATAAGTGCATCCATACATGTTGAACTAATTTTAACAAACTTGAGGGTTCAAAATGGAGTCCTTTTATTTATTGTTCATATATATGCATTATTAATATAAAGAAATCTTTAAATGTTCAGTATAAGATAGCAAGAAAGAATAATAGGTTTTCTGGATTATTCTTCTAACCTACCTGTAAAAAGCTGTTATGCTCAAAATCTTTATATGGCTATAAAGGAGACCCACCTGATACTTAAAGCCAATATTTATCTTTACTATATACTAAAATCTTAGCAATTTAATAAAATAATTATTTTTAGTGCATGCTTAATAATAATGAAAAAAAAAAGAAGGATTAAAAAATACTATGCAGCAAAATGTCTCAATGCAGTTAATTATGTTATGCAGCTCCTACTAGCTATCCTTTTCTCTGTAGTTACTCTCAGTCTTCCACTGTCTCTCTCAGTCCTCAAGCTGACAGGTTCAGGGCAGGTATGGTAGAGTGAATTACTATTATCGCAACTTATTCACCAGAAGGAGTACAATATTCATGTTTTCTTTCTCTCTATCATCTACTTTGGGTTATTTAAATATGGTTGTCCACCCAGTTTACACCTTCTTTCTTCTGAGGTCTGCAAACCCACATTGCATCCTAATTTCCAATATATGGCACATATTCTGTATTTGAGATATTTGTTCTTCGCTCTGTCACCTTTAAAAATATTTTTGTCCAGTTCCTGTGTCTGCATGTCTTTAACTGACCATAAGGGAGGTTTTTGGTCCTCCATTGTTAGCCTGTGCCCTGTATCTTAACATCCCATGCCTTTACTACTCCATGCCATGTCTTTATATCTGCTGTCATGCCAGGCCTATATTTCTCTACATAAATATATAATTTTACATAGAATTCTTGTTACTGCTATCTGTATAAAGCTGTGTTTATCCTGTATAAAATTAAGGAGAACAAATTAGACATAGCCACCTGGTCCTTGAAAGACCTGTGGAAACAGATAAAGCAAGTAGACTCTCCAGGGCAGGTCGAACAAGTTCAGACAAAGCCTGATAAGCCTCAGTCCTTGCAAACTCAATGCAGAGTTTGTGGCCTGTTACCAGTAGTGGCTGTACTGAATCTACTGAAATCTCTTGAGGACCATATCCTAATCTCATCTCATACTGATAAAATAATATTTAGTGTAGATGTTCTTTCTCCTCAGGGGTTGTTTTCTTACAAATGTCAGTAATACACTGCACACAGCTGTTGCTGAAGTTTGGAGAATGTGGACAGGTTTTCAGTTTATATTTGATTGTATTAACTGACTGTAATCTTGCCTGAACAGTAGAGTAACATTTGTTTCTGATCTAATACTGCAGTCATATTCAACAAAATGATCAAGAGTTTATTGTGTACCTGATTAGAATGCCATTGTACCATAAAAGCTCAATGTTCTTGACACAAGAGTTGCAGAAGTGGCTGCTAAGGTACATGGTGTGTTCTTTCATCGGAGGCTTCTCTGTAATGGGTAGCACCCAGAAGAATTGCTTTATACTGATGCTGCTGATCTTCATGTAGTTACATGTATATGAAATGTGTGAAGTCCTTTGCAACAATTACTTGTGATAAACAGCCCTCTGTAAGTGAACATGTCTTTTAAAGTGGGATTCAAATTCTTAAAAAACTACTTTAAGTACTGTTTTCCTTTCTTATTATGAATATGAATGTAATATTTGAATTATACACTATTATTAATTACAGATGGTGAAAAAATATTTGTCCTAGCTGTAACATTTGCTCAGAAAAATAGTTTATTTGTATGCTAAAGCCTCAGAGCATGATAATGGGAATAGTAAGCTGAAAACCAACCACATGTGAATGTGGATGAACCTATGATAATAAGGTTCAAATAATTATTTTTATTTTTCAAATAATTTTATTATTTATTTATTTAATGATTTTATTATTTTCATTATTTTTTAAATCTTACAAACCAAAAGTGGACAGAGAATTCCCATACAGTTTTTAAAGCTAGCAAGCATAACTCAGATCTTAAGAAAAGAAGGCATTCATGATTGGCTTTTTATGCTACTATGCCTTTAGATTGATAGTATCTCACAGTAGAGGTATATTAGTACTTTTGTATGTATTGGTACTTTCCATACAAAAGAATGACCTGATTGTCTCATATTTCTTTCATGTAATTATCTAGTAATGAGAAAATAACCTGTTTTTCAGAGCCACCCTATGGAAGAAATCTTATGCTCTTTTATGCAAGTTTGATTTATAGACATGTACTGCAGAGCACAGTGAATATGAGACATTCATCTTCCTATGGCTAGTTGCTATGGAAACACAGTACACAGTACAATGTCATTCCAGCTCTGTTGATGCCTGCATAGTTTATCCCTTTGTTGTTCTTGTTTCTTAAGCAACTATCTTGCAGCCTTTCATATTATCACACTTCATCACCTATACAAGTCTTTTTCCTTATCTCTTGAGGATCATATCTAATGGAAAAGATCAATTTTTTCTCTACCTGTACATACCAGTGTATTTTCTTTTTTTCAATCATGGGTTAAAAGCTTGTCCCATGCCCAAAAATAATATACCATTGCCCTAATGTTAGTAAAATCAGAATGTAAAGGACCTGTCTCAGCATCTTGATTTACCATTTCCTGTCAGGGACTAGACTTAATGATTTTCTCTAACCAGTATTCTACCCAAGGAAGACAGAAAGGAAAATTGATCAGACTCTCCTACCTGTTCTTAGCTGGTATTTGTGAAGTGGACAAAAATCCAACAGCTGTCTTAAAATACCCACTCTGTTTCACCCTTGTGAGGGAGGAATTGGGGGCATAAAAGGAGATCTTCATAATTTACCTAAAAAATACTAAGGGTTTTATGGGGAGCAAGAGTCAAATTGAATGTTTATTGTATTGAAAGGCTGTACCCTAACACAAGTTCCTTTTTGAGGCAGTGTCTGTTTCATAATTCATTGCACAGGGAACCAACACATTAATTGTGCATGTGTCCCAGCTTCTGCATAACTGGGGTGATGCTTTGGAAGAAAACATTATGAGGTAACACCTATATCTTTTGGGTAGTAGTAGTATTAATGAGTTTTGTTTTGCTTTTGCTATCTCTAACTCTGTTGCCAATTCTGTCATCCAATTACTTAACAACCTACTTTGCTATTTGGGGTGTGTTGACCCCAGCCAGTGACTCACTGACTGCCCCCACAGTGGGGCAGAGGAGAGAATCAGAAGAGCGAGAGCAGAAAAACTCGTGGGTTGTGATGAGGACACTTTAATGAGTGAAGCAAAGCTGTGCATGCAAGCAAAGAAGAATACAGAATTTATTCACTACTTCTCATCAACAGGCAGATGTTTAGCTGCTTCCTGGAAAGCAGCACAGCTAATCATTACTTGGGAAGATAAACTCCATAACCACAAACTTCCCTTCCTTCCTTATCTGTTCCCCAGACTTTAATTGCTGAGTATGATGTCAAAGAATCATAGAATGGTTTAGGATGGAAGGGAGTTTTAAGCATCATCTGGTCCAACTCCCCAGACGTGGGCAGGGATACCTTCCACTAGATCAGGTTGATCAGAGCCTTGAGCATTTCCAGGTGTGAACCCTCCACAACTTCTCTGAGCAACCTGTTCCGATGTCTCACAACCCTCACTGTAAAAATTCTTTCTTGCAGCAGATGTAAATCTACCTTCTTAATAGTTAAAACTATTGCCCCTATCCCGTTACTACTACTGTAGACAAATCTGACACAAAATGATACTAACAAAAATTTTAAACAGAATTTTTAGTGGTTATAACCCAATTCTGTGTGTTATCCCAATCCTACAGAAAATTCATTTAAAAATCTGAACTTTTTTGCTTATCACTTTTTCTGAAGAAAATTTTGGATAAGTACAGGTATGTATTTTTTCAGGTTTGGCGGCAAAACCTAGCATGCAAATGTTATACAATGTGCCACACACACATTTATTCCTTCTGAATCGTTCAACATACATTTTTCTAATTTGGAAAAAAATTACTACGTGAAATAAATATTTCAATATTTTAAGTTATTAATTTAAATTAGCTTCATATTTAAATTTAAAATTTCTGCTTTTTCTATTTTTGAGGGTATGTCCAAACAAGTATTTAAAATTATGTTAGCAAATTTAAATAAGTCACTGGTTTTCCTACTCTTAGTTATCACTCCCGCCTTTCACACTGACTTTCTTTTGTTGATCCTTGAGGTTCAGAGTATATTATTTTAACAGAGACCATTCTTATTTATTGTGAATCCTTTTTATTTTGTATTGCTGCAAGTGGGGATATGCATGTGGTCAGTTGCCATAATACATTCATAGTAATACATCTTATTAAAATATGTTAATGCCATAGGAAGTGCTTAGCTGGTCAGATCCTCAGTATTCTTCTTTCAAGCTATTTTCTTTCTATGACATATAATAAAACTACTAGAATGTGCAGCAGCTATAGACATCAAAGATTAATTTTTTTATTACGATTAACATCTGTGGTAATAGGAGTACACCTGCCAACATGCCTCAAATGTGAATCAGTTCTTTTAGCAATAGCTTATATTTATTCAGTTTGGTGATGTTTTTACAGGGACTACCCACACAGATGTTGATGATTTTTTAATTGCATTGGATGATAGAAACTGGAAAAAAGACTGACCCAACCAAACTCATTTCAAATAAATGATTAAACAGCCATTAGATGACAGCAAATCATGGTCATTTTCATCCAAAGCTGAACCTTTACCCTGAATGGAAAATTATAACTTAAGCTCTTTCAGAGCATACATTTTATAAAAAGCAGATTTTTCTCCAGAATTAAGAACAAAAGATTTATTTTCAATATAAACTGCATTTTCTATTTGAATTGTAATTTATGATGTGTGCTGATAGACTGAAAACCTGATCCATTACCTCTCTAGGAAGCCTGCTGCAGGATTTGACCACTCTCTTGGTAAAGAATGCCCAGTCTAAAGTCCCCTGATGGAGCTTTGAACTATTCAAATGTCCTGTCACTGGATCACAAGGAGAAGGGGTCAGCAGCTCCCTCTCCATTTCCCATCCTCAGAGAGCAATGAGGTCATCCCTCAGCCTCCCTTTCTCCAAACCAGACAAGCCCAAAGTCCTTAGCTGCTCCTTACAGGGGGATTCCTTCCAGCTTTTTTGTCTTCCTCTGGACATATTCATGGGTCTTCACATCATTCTAAATTGTGAGGCCAGACCACCATTGGGTACAGTGGGATGACCATCTCTGCTGAGCAGCTGTTCCTGCTGGGTTTGCTGCACCCCAGCACGGAGCTCACCCCCCTGGCTGCCTGGGCACATGGCTGACTCACACTGAGCTGCTGCCAGCCAGCACACCCACATCCCGCTCTGTAGGGCTGATCTCCAGCCCCGCCTCTCTGTCTGTACTAGTGCCTGGCCCTACTCTGTCCTAGTGCAGAATTCAGCCTTTTGACATGTTAAATTTTGTCCCATCAGTCATTGTCCAAAGCCTCAATCTATCTAGATCCTTCTGCTAATGTCTTCTGTTCCTCAAGAGTCAACAGCACCTCCCAGTCTGGTATCATCAATAAACGTCCTAATGGTCCATTCAACTCTTGCATCCAGATCACTGATGAATATATTGAACAGACCTGACCGTAGAATTGAACCTGAGGCACACCACTGGTGACCAGGCATAGCCAGATGCAGCCCCATCTGCTACAACCCTTCAAGCTCAGCCCTTCAGCCACTTCTTCACTCAGTACACAATGAAACTGCTCATTCATTATCAGTTGGATAATTTGGATAAAAGGCCTTATTAAAATCCAGAAAAACTACATCTACTACCTCCCCTTCATCCACTAGGTGGGTGACCATATAATAGAGGGATATCAAATTGTTTAAACAAGACGTTCCCCTTGTGAACTTGCACTGACTGTGCCTGATGATTGTGGTATTCTTTAAATACCTTTCAATATCACCCAGCATGATGATCTCAATAATTTTTCCAAGAACTGAGGTTAGACTAAGTGTAGTTTCCTTCATCTTTCCTCACAGCCTTTTTTATAGATATAAAATGGAATAACATGGACTAGCATTCAGCCAGCAGGGACCTCCTCAGACTCCCAAGATCTTTGGCAGATGACACAGTGGGATCCTGCCATGACACCTGCCAGTTCCTTTAGAACCCTGGGATGAATCCCATCAGGCTGCATGTACTTGTCAATATTCAGCCAATACAACAGCTCCCTTACACTTTTCACGTCCACAAATGGAAAGTTCACTGTTCTCGCACTCGTGGTCATTCGAGTCAAGGGCCTGAGGAGCCCAAGGTCTGCCACTGTTATTAAAGACTGAGGCAAAACCCCACAGAGAATACAGTAGAATAATATAGTACAAATAGTATGAATAATATAAATAGCAATAACTCCTTTGCAGTAGCAAAGGAGTGTTTGCAAAGTCCAGGGTCCCTTTATAGTAGGAAAAAAACATGACAAAAATAAAAATGAGCCAGTTTATGGCATAATAAAAGAAGAGTCTTAGGTCAAATAGTTAACTAGTTTTCTTTGGATTTAGATTTTTTCTCTTCTCTTGCAGTCTCTGCTACATTTTGAGAAAATGAATCAGCATCAGAAATGTAACACCATTAAAAAGGGGATAATGTAATACTATATCTTTACAAAACTTAAGTGGTAGTTTAAATAATACCTGATGACAGCACTTGTTTTTTCCATGAAAAACTAAGTTATTATTTAGTTTCATAAAATTAAGTGGCAATATGTACTCCTTATAACACAGCTGTATGCTGTCCCTTCATCCTTAGTATTTTGCTTAAATTAACAATGTTATTAGTAGCGTTTAAATGATGTATGTGCTCTTAGCAATCCTTATATTCCTGAACTGAACTAAGTTTATTTAAACATTCTAGTTTCAACTTTACAAGAATTTCTGTGGGATTTTTACTATCTTCCTATGAGGCTTGTAGAATAATGGGTGTCCACTAACTGATACCTGTGGAGCTTACAGACCGATTTCAGTGAGAACTGAGATCAAAGAAATAATTTTACTTCTGAAAGTTTTATAAAAATAGGTGAGCAAAGAAGTGCAAGTGACCCAATGGAGGTTAGGGATGTTATATGAGTTAATGAATCTTAGGAAGCACCACAGACTCTCAATGGAAGCGAGACCTCATGAAGACCCAACTATGGAGAAGTATTAGACAAAGATTTCATCAGACTCTATGCTTTGTCAGTCATAACATACAAACATACAAGGAATCAGAAATTGCTTGTTCAGCTATTCCGAGAATTCTTTATATGATCTATAACTTTATGTTCTTTTCTTGTTATATTTCCCTCAGAAGTTTGCAAAATATAATGCCATAAATCCTGAAAGTTTAAGATAATATCTGAATTTTTGAAATTTATCCTCTGATTCTCTTATACCTTGTACAAATTCTCTTGAAATAAACTTATGGTCAAGGGAAGATTCCCTTTTATTCATGGATTCCTAGAAAAAATAAGATTACATTTGTGCTTGAGCACATTCTTGATCTTGCATTTTGATACATTGATGATTCTACAGAAGAGGAGTCTTCAGTATGTAATCATGCACCATAAGAGGCAGTGTGTACACATTGTGTCGGGGAAAATTCTGGCTGAATGTGAGAAAAGAAAATCTTCATTGTTGAGAATAGCCCCACTCTAGATTTCCTTCTCTCAGATGGGGACAGATTTCCTAGAAATTGGGTCAGATTTCTTCAATGTGTTTATACACAGCAGTCATTGTAGGAAAAGTAACTTATAGGTAAAGTTGATTCACACTAAATTCTCTATTCCTTTGCAAAAAAGATCTTTCATGGCAATTTGTCACCCTATTGGTCTTTGGTTTGTAATGTCTTAAAATTTTTTAGTTCTTCATCCCATCCCACCCCATCCCTATGAATTCACAACTATTTTCTATGATATTTATTTCTTTGTCCATTTTGGCTATTAACTAGGAATAGGAAAAAAACTTGTTATAGAGTGAAGTGCTCCATAATTATTCTTTATTTGGAACATCTGATGATGCCCACTGTGATAGGCAGGTAATGGGGGAGAAGGTTACTTACTCACCAGATATCCTGTTGTTATTGCTATGTTGCTGTTGAAAAACATTCTTTTTCCCTAGTTCCTCAAAATTCCATTTCAGTCAAAATTGTCCCCGTTCAGGTTCTGTATCCTACAATTGAACAACAGCTGAAATTGTATTCTCTGCAATGACTCTTCTAAAGCAATTATATTTATTTATTTATTTATTTAGAGACCCTGCCAACGCTGTTGAAGGTTTAAGTTTCCAATTCTATCATCACATGATATGGCATGGGAATAATCTGATATGGCCTCATTACTTAAATTTGGACCCAGATAGATACTAACATGACAAAATGAACCTTTTGTAAACATGTGACGTGAAACCAATGCTCTGAGTCCTCTCAGGACTACTAGGCATAACATAATCTTTTTTCTTGATATGGGATCTGCCTTTTATATACTGTATGAGTATTGCAGGTGTATCCCTGCAATATATACCTGTGTTTAACAAATTCTAAATGTTGACAAATTAATTCAATAATTTGGATCTGGTTTTTTTTTCTCTTTCAGGATGTTTTCCTCTAAGATAATAATCAAATACCAATAGGCTTAGAGCTTTGAGGCACTTTGCTGATACCCAGACTGTTGGTTAGCTTAGAAGCAGAGATTCCCCTCTTTTTTTCCTTCTCCAGTTCCAACTGGCTGCTAGCAATCTAGAATTCACCAAGACTTCTGTGGGGGTGCAGTGCTTCTCTCGGGCTGTCGCCTGCGTTCCCTGGCCAGCTCTGGCACCGGCATCGCAAAAAGGCACGGTCCTGTATTCTGGCATACAGTTCCCATCCTGTAGGTCCTTGTCTCAGCAGCAGTGTGAGCAATGCAAGGAATAAAGGGATGGAACTCTGGTAGGAAACTTCATCTGGGTTTTATTAAACTCACAGGACTTCCTTTCATCCAGGAGTCAGCCCGCCAAAGCCCACTGAACTCCCAGGGTTTCACATGAAATATCGGGGTGGGGGAGCAGGGAGGATACAACTTGGGGCCAATCCAGAATGGGAAGGGAGTGACTCTGAACCTAAATGACAACTCAAAGCACAAACCAAGGAACAAAACGGGGAAGGAGAACCAAGTCCTGCCAAATCACTCAACAGCCTCACTAGAACTTTCTAGGCTTCAGGACAGGTTGCAGAGTGATGGACAGGACCCAGGTGTCACATACATGATGATTGATTAATAACAATAACTGGGGTAAACCATAATGGGGTAAAATGTAGGATAGATGGGAAAAAACATTATGAAACAGTATAGAACAAACAGATGCATATAGAAAACAGGTAAAACCCCAAAACACACCACTACAGACTTCCTTGATAAATAGGGTTGTGTGTTTTATCCATTCTGGAGTCTCCTGTGTCTCCAGTCCAAGTGTTTTCTTTATAGAATTTGATTATAGAATTACAAGAGTAATTGGTTTGGAAAATTTAAACCAATTTCAAGAAAACCAAAGTTTTAATTGTCATGTTTCAATCAATTGCTTGATTGACTGTTGAAAGCCTGTTGTCAGAATTAGTAGAAGGCATTAGAATATGTGTGCACTGTTCAAGCAGTAGAGAACAGCCCTGGGTTGCTCATACACATGCAAAAGTTGTATTTCTACACTCAGAAATGCATACAGAGACAAATTCAGATCTTACTATCAAGACAACCCAACACTTCATATTGCCAAATGGCCTGCCGAAACAGGTAAAGAAATTATTTCAAGTTCTTCATGATTCAAAGTCTTATTCTCCAAGCTATTTATGAGTATTGCTGAAAGCAAGCCAATTCTCATATTCAGAATGCTGTTTTGTTGTTGAGAAAGCAATCAATGATCTCTGTAATTTAACTAGTAAGTACATTTGCCAAAGCAAAATAAATTTTTTTTGTAACTACCTTGCATTAAGGATTTTTATTTTTAGCATATTCTTAGTTGGTCTGTCTACTGTGTTACATGTGTGTGTCTTTGTCCCCTGATTATAAATTCCTAGCACTGTTAATCTCTTTGGGAATCAAATAATTCTAGGAAATGAGCAAATTAACAGCTCTTATTTTCTTGACAGATAGCTTTGATTTGTCTTGTCAACTGCAACTAACTGCGTGTCTTACTTAATCTAATAAATACTAAGATGTTTGTCTTACACATCTAAATCACAAACTTGGCAGCAGATCTCTTCTTCCTTCTATTGTTTTTTATCTGCTGCGTTTTTCTCCCCTGAGTAACATTAATATGGTATATGGACTACAATGCCAAATGCAATATTAATTCTTTACCTAAGTTAGGGAATGTAAATACATAGTGGCATTGTCTTCTGCTTATGCATAAATATACCTAACACACTATGACTAGAATTTTTGAGCATGAGTGTTATTCCCATTTAAGGACCTAATAGATTTTAAAATATTGATATTTTATAGTGAAAAATAATAATTCTGAAAAAAAAGTAGCATTTTAGTGTAATTTTAAAGGGCATGTTATGTTTTATTTGAAAGACATCTACTCTTTGTTCTTTTCCTCCTGGTTTCTTATGTTGGAAGGTTATTTCATTCTTCAGACAAACATTTTCATGCTGACAAACTGTGCTTCATAAACACTTCAAATGGAGTCATGTCTGGAGTCATCTAGTAAAATGGTCAGTAAGGAGTCAAAGATGCATTTCAATAACAAGACTTAATTAATTTCTTCTCTGGCCCTCACCTTAGTGTTCTTTTTTTCTATTTATCGTAGTAAATGTGCGCTATGCTTGCTTTCATGGATGTACGTAGCACAGCCCTACTGTTTTACAGACTCATTCCTCTGTTTCTCATGCATTTAAAATCCTGACTGGGACTGCAGGATTTTCACCATCAGCCCTCCCTCACAGTGAATTTCCTTTTGCTTTTGTCTGTCACTTAGAGGAGAGTAAGCAATAGCCATATCTCACGTATACTCCTACAGACAACTCAGGAGGGTATGAATTTTAGTGGCTTCTGAAGTCAAGTGACTAATATTATCAGTACTCAAAGATCATTGATTTCCCCTGAGCAGTGTCCGTAGTTAGACTTTAATGAATTTGGAAAATGCTATTCTTACATGTTAACAGTTCTTCATAGTAACGGCTTGTAATAGTGGATATTTTTGTGTTTTATCTTGCTTTATACTTGCACCTTTAGGAGTGGAATACCTACACAGAAGCTGAAAATAGCTTCTTCCTATTCTTTTGTTAATTCAGGTTTTGGTAACAACAAATTCTAATTTAAGTCCAGAACTCAATAATTAATGTCAAGGAATATGGTGACAATGCCACAAAACTTTATCAAAAGGTTTTTATGAAACTTGATTAGGATTTTTTTTTACTGGCATGAATTGAAATGATGTTATCTTGCTGAACTGAATGCATAATGAAGCCTACAGAGGCACTTATATGCATTTATTGCTTATTTAGTGCATATGTTATTTCATTTTCAAATTTTCATGAACTTTCAGTGTAACAAGATATCATATACAGCTTCCTAGTCTCATGCAATCTCCTTCATAGTCTTGTGGCTTGATAACTGTCATGGTTTAATTCCAGCTGGAAACTAAGTACCCCACACCTGCTTGGTCACTCCACCCACAGTGGGGAGGTGAATCAGGTTGAGATAAGAACAGTGACTGTTGAAACAAAGTAAAATAATTACAATAATAATAAAAATGAGAAAGAGAGGAATAGCACCAGAGGGGAACAAGTGATGCTCATTACCATCACTCACCACCCGTTGAGAGATGCGAAGCCTGTTCCCCAGCAATGACTGGCCCCTCCCAGCCAATTCCACCAGTTTATGTACTGGGCATGATGCTCTGTGGGATGGAATATCCCTTTTGCTAGTTCAGGTCCTCTGTCCTGACCATGCTCTCTCCTGGCTTCTTGAGCACCTGCCCAGTGTCAGAGCACAGGAAACTGAAAAGTCCTTGACTTAGGGCAGGCGCTGCACGGCAACAACTAAAGCATCAGTGTGTTAGCAACATGATTCTCATACTGAATCCAAAACACAGCACAGTATCAGATACTAGGAAAAAAATATCTCTGCCAAAACCAAGCCAATAGTGTAAGGCCTTTTAGATGTTACAGAAAATATTATCTACAACTGTAGCTTTAATAGGGAATCAGGTAGCATTCTTGGTAGTTTTAAATTTCATTTAGAATAAGTGAGTTTAAACATCAGAAAATTCAGGAAAATACAGCATGATGGCAGATGTCCAGCCACATCCAGCTGTGATTTACCTTTGGTGACCAGAGGGATATGGGGCCTTAGATTTGGTTGGCTTGTTTGCTGAGGCTGGTGCTGCCAAACCATGTTCCCATATGAGTGGTATCATGTCTTAGAGAAAATCTTAGGCGAAATTGTTGTATCAATGGAATTTCTGGTTTCTACTACCTTCCTCCTGAGCCCTTTTAATGTTTTAATGCTTCTTAGTCCCAGGGTGATGTGTATAAAGTGGAACAAGATATTTTGAATAAATAGAAAAACTTGGTTAAGATGAAGTTCTGTGCCAAAGAATAAAGCTTTCTTTGTGTCAAAAGAGTGATTCAAGACTGACGTATCATATAACTGCAATTTATTAAAGATGTTGTGCATTGCCTGCGGATGGTGCCATTTGGTGTACTTTCACAGAGGGGTACAGAATACTTTTGTAAGTGCTTGAATATAGTATTGATTTAAGAGGTCAATCTTTATTGTATAATTCAGTGCCAAGTTAAAGGCAAAGTTAAAAGCCCTGTGAAGGGACTGTGTATGTGCTGACATGTAGAAGAAAGACTTAAGAGCAGGTAGCTGGAGCAGATTGCAACATGCTGCCTACTCTGCAGTAGTGACACACCTTGGTTTTTCATTCTATGTGGTTATTTTTGATCAGTACTATTTTTTTCTTTCACTATATACAATTCTGGTTTTCTAGGGAAGCAATTTTAATGTGTTCACAGTTTCTGCCTATCCTGTCCTAATTTTTTTAATACATTATCCAATTTCAACCAAACTACCGACAAATAGAAGCTAAGTTTCTATCATTCAGCAACATGTTTTGTTTTCCAGCTGAGGCAGAAGTTCAGTCTGAGAAATAGAAGCAAATTATCTGTTAAGCCTGTATTTACTCATTTCTTGCATGTATATAATTTTTAAACATAGCTAAAACTTCAATCAATTTTGGCATATAGTGTCTCTTACTCAGCCAAACAATAAGAAAAAAGAAAAGGGGGAGAAGCATGAAGAGAACCAGAAATATTGTAAAGTGACAAGTCAGTGAGGAATCAGGTTTTTGTGGTAGGTAGATGAAGCAAGACTGTGGAAGGCTAGATTCATTATTTCTCCACTCATTAAACATCTTGTTTCTGCTCCTCTAAATAATTTTTTTCTAGAAAAGAAAATTGGATTGTTGCTGACAGCATCTGTTATTGGCAAGGCTAATTTCTTAGGACCTTATTAACCCCTTTCTAGCCTGCTATAACCCTGAGTGGCTTTTGAAGAGAATTTATTAAAATATTCCATGACTCTGAAAGAATGTCACAGAACAAAAATGAATAGAGTTACAGGAGAGGTGCTTGAATTTCTTTCATATTCTGTAATATTTTATGGCAAAGATTTTTCAGTTTTTAGTATTAATATGAATGCATGAAAGTAGACAACTGTGGTGTCTCTACAGGAAGTCTTAACAGTCTTCCAGAGAGAGCTTACTGAAGTTAATCTGTTTGCTTGCTATTTTATGTATCTTTAAAGAAACATATGGTACCAAAGTCTTCTGTTTCCTAATGGATGAAGCAATTGGTTCACCCAAAACATCCTGTATTTTAACTCCTACGTTTGCTCCTGCATCTTAACTACATCAGATTTGCTCTACCCTACCACCATGACCCTGTCATATTTATGAAACAAGGTCCATCTTGAGTACATCCTCATGGTGTCTTCTACCCTTCCTGCAGGTCTATTTTTGAAGTTTTTTTTCTTTTTTGTATTCTTGACTTTGCACCTGTGTCCAACTTAACATTTCTTCATACAGAATATTTTGTGGATTATCTTTCTTTTTAATTAAATAGAGATAAAAATCAAAGAAATACCATATATACGTACTATATTACATTGGCTGTTTAAGAATTATTTTTAAAATTCTATATATATTGTTAGGCAAGTTACTTTGAACAAGGTGTGAAAAAAAAGTGGAAATAACAGCAAGATGGAATGGAATACTGGAATACTGGAAAAGAATGACACAAACAGGAAGTGGAATGTATTCAAAGAGAAATGAATGTATATCCTGATGTTATGCATGTTGCTTAGCAACAGGCAGTAAAAGTGTGGATGAACAAGTGAATACAAAAAGTAATTAAAGGAATAAGGCATGTGCATGGTATGGTATGGATAATAACCAGAAAGACAAAAATTATGAGAAAAGCAAGGATGGAGGAAAAAAAAAAAAACCAGCTTTAAAGAATGTTGAGAGAAATATTGAAACTTTTTAAATTCTTTGTAGACAGATTTTTTCCCTGTAACATTAGCTAGAAAAAAATCAGCAGCAACTTCCTCTGTAATATTGCCTCACTATAATATAGCTTACTCTAAGGAAAAATAAATTCAAAAATGTGAATTGACTATAAGAAAATGTAAAACACTCCCACAAAATAATAAATGGAAAATACAATAAAAGTTTATTTGGCAACATAGAATTATCACAGAGTTTAATTACTTCAGTTACTTAGGAAATGAACAGTTGAAATAATACCATCCTTTTTTAGCAAGAATCCAATTTGCCTGTCCCTGAATCGCTTCTCCAAAGAGTGTGTCCATGTTTTTTCTTCTAAAGCCTTATTTCCTAATGCTTAGATAAAATATCTTAAAGTACAACTGTTCACTAAACTGTCTTCAAATACGGTTAAGAATTTTTTATCAAAAGTCTATCAAATATTAGCCTTTTTTCTTCTCTGTAAACATTAGTGGAAGAGAGAGTATTTTTTAATCAAAGGTATAATAAGATATAGTTGTGGAGAGCCTGATCAGTGGAAACTTCATAAAAATGCCTGATTATTATATAGTACTTCTCATCAGTGCATCACAAATCTCTTTGTATAAGAGAGAGTGTCATTCTTTCATTTCATAGAAGTAAAATGTGGTGATCTCATGGTAAAATATCTGTCATGTTTTAAGTGTTCTTTAGATGAAGAAAGTATTTTCTTTTGCCTTTTTTTTTTTCTCTTTGCTCTTGTTTGCAGATTTGGAAGGTGTGGGAATATTATGCTATGAACATTGAAACAAAGTTTCTCCATATTTAAGGATCATGAAAGCTCTTAGAGTTGGGAGTTAGCTTTCAGCTTTCCTGGATATACGGAGAGAATGGCCAAATGTCAGCACTGACATTGGTGAGACAGGGTTGTCAATAATATTTTCTATAAAAAACTTGGTGCAGTTGGAAAACCTGAAGGTTTTCAGATGTAACAGCTTTTATTGAGGTCAGAAAGCCAAGCCTTTATCAGTCTTGTGTATAAATTCAATCTTTATCTGAATTTGTGCCAGAATTCATCAGTTGTAAATGGGTATCTAGTTGCTTAGGCTGTGCTGCCAAACCATAGCCATCGCACACTCATGTTGTTGCCTAGAGAAAACAGCAAGCAGAAAACTGTTCTACCATAATGACTGTCTAGTTTGGATTTGACTTCTGATCTTGACTTTTCAAACTTTCTTTAAATCTTATACAAATATATATTCTGATTATGGAGGCCTGTATGTAGATAAATCAGTGATGCACTCTTGACTGAGATCTATTGATTTAACAGCTGCACTGGTACTTCAACATAGGCTGAATCAAGAATCAATTGGTTAACAAATGCTGCTCTGAACTTTAAGAAACATTAAGAAACACAGGTGAGACTGCATTTTTACAGGTGCAAAATAAGATACCCAGACTTTTTGCTTAGGTTTAAGGTAAAAATTCTGTAAAGTATTAGTTCTTATAGAGTTGACAAAAGAAATTTAGACTGAAAGCACTTCCAAATCCTCACATTCTCTTTCATTTGACTTCCTTGATAACATATATATTTTTAATAGTAAAAATTTCTCCAAAATTAACAAACTTCCTGTTGTAGAAACAGTAGTTCTAACCCGAGAAGAAAGAGATTCCTTAAAAATATGTTTGTAAAAGCAGACATAGCCATGTGTTTTGCTTGGAGGGAATAATCCATCTTGTGATAATTGCAGCTTACAAAAGTCCTTACCAAAGACAGAATAAGTAGAACTGTGATGATTCTGTGTCCATTCCTGGACCTTTGTGATGGCTAATTTTTCTGCTGTTGAGTAGGAAAGTAGCCAGTGAAGTTTTGGGTTTTGAATGGGAATCCAATTTAATATTATTCCTAAAGGGTGATTTCAGTATAATATTATCTTAAAGAACTCTACCATATACATAGTATACCAGGTTGGAAGGGACTTTAAGGATCATCTGGTCCAATCTTTATTGGCAAAAGCATAGTCTAGGTAACTTGTTCCAACACCGTGTCTATCTGGATCTTTTAAGTGTCCATCTCTGGGGAATCCACCACTTCCTTGGGAAGATTATTCCAAGGGCTGATTCTTCTCATTGTGCAAAAATTTCTTTTTGTGACCAATTGGAATCTCCTTAGAAGTAACTTTTACCCATTACCCCTCATCTTTTCTATGTAATTTCTTGTAAAAAGAGAGTCTCCATCTTGTTTGCAGCCATCCTCTGTCTACTGGAAGATGATAATAAGGTCTCCTCTAAGCCTTCTTTTCTCAGATCTGAACAAACCTGGTTATCTCAGCTTTTCCTCATGTGGCCAGCAGTTCCAGTAGCAGAAGGCAAGAAATTAGTTCATTTTACTTTTAGAAACACTTGTTATTAGTCAGATTAATTTATTAATCTTTGTGACAACCCTCAGACAGGCTATATGGGTGTGTGTAACATGTACTTAGCTACTAAGCCCATCCATAGGAATGGCTTACCATTCTCAGAGAATGTCTTCAGGATACTCCTCAGGCCCTTTTTGCAGGCTCACAAGATGATGTAGACATATAGCCAAGACCTCTCCTATCAGCAGCACTGTAAATGATGCTAGTGAGACAGTCCAGTGAGATGCAAATGTATCATTTCTAGATCTGGGTCACAACCAGCCATCTGCTTTAAATTCAAGGTCACATACCAACTATGAAGCACAAGTGCCCTTGAGAGTTTCCATCTCATGTAGCTCAAAAGGAATGACATTTAATTATAGTATTAATAATGCTCTTTGGTTAACAAGTTTCTGAAGTGTCTGGTATTCATCTTTGGCTCAAAACTGAGCTTTCTGGACCATTATAAAGTACCATTAGTATGTTTTATAAGTTACCAGAAAGACAGTGCTTTTTACACTACCATTTAGAGGCAATATGAACTATGACAGTATATCCAGGTTCTTTGCATTGTTATATTCTCAAATGGAATTATACCAGAGCCAAGGGAAATGAGAAGGAAAATAAATATGGGGTTTTGTTCTTATTTGACAGACCAAAAACTGAGTCATAGAAATGAGATGTACAAAAGATAACACATAAAATCTGCAGGTGAAAGATAAACTGAACACAGAGTTTATGAGCATTGATAGATATAGGGACCCCAAAGTCATTCTCTTTTTCTTGGACAGGTCTTTTTTCCCCATTTAACCAACCATTACAACATCCATTTTCAAAGACATTCAGTATCATGGTTCTATTACTCAGCATGCATGGGTCTATGTCCTTTAGTGAAAGGAAACATTCAGAGCTACTGCATGGTTCCTGCCATCTTTTTGAAATAATTATATGGAGGTTTGTATTTTGCCTCAGGTTCTGTGTGTGCCTCACCTTCATTAACTCTAGTCAGAAAGCAAAGTAAAGTGCAAAGTGAAATTACTGCACCATAGCTGCTAAAATTAGGCAGTTTGCCGTTTTGTCTTTGGAGACCTGGTACTAACCTGCAGTTAGTCTTGCTACACAGTTACATAAAGGTGGGCACTGAAAAAACCTTGAAACACTGAAGACCAGCAGAAAAGGAAAGAATTACCCATTTTTTATGCTAGCATTGAAGAAGAAGTAGAGCTAAAGCCAGCTGCCTTCTCCTTCTATCTTCTTCTCTCTACAGCAGTTAGTAATAAAACACAGTTCTCTCCAGAGAGTCCTGAGTCTTAAAACATGTGTTGGCAGGGTTATAGGTGATATGGTAATTATTTAAAGATGAATCAATTATGGACACTGAAGCTGTAGGCAGCATGTTACTTTGACTCATATTTCAGAATTTTCCCAATTTTCATTATAAAAATTGGTCATATAATGCCCATGATATGAGTAGATTCCAGAGTTTTTTAACAAGAAGTAAAACTGTGATAACTTGATCTTTGAGCTCTGGAGGTCAAAAATGTAACCTTTTTGTAGAGCTCATTAAAATGAACATGATAGATATGTGCAACCATATAAGAAGTTCAGAAGATTCTGTCAATAAAAAGAATTTCTTGAACTAGAGTTCCCTACCTGCCCTATGTGTGTATTTTTTCATGATTACCTGACAGTACTAATTATCTTATCCACATCTTCTCTTTCATAAAGATACATAATCAGTAGCAGGAGTTCTGCAAGATACTTAAGAAAAATATGGAGCTTGAAGAAGTTTCTTTTACATATACTGGCTATGGCTGCAAATCTAAAGTTTAATATGTGAAATTTCTTGTCCATATAAACCCACTAATGTCTTGTATTTATGCTTTTTTCTTGTTTTCTGTAAAATAAGTACTGGGAATGTTAAGATGACCCAGAAGCATTACAATTGAATTCTTTAAGTGGTTTAAACTGTAGAACTTTTATGGACTCTGCTGATCCTGGTAACAGCTTGAAATTCTGTGCTCCAGTTTTGAAAATTAAAAACATAATGGTGTTAAAGGTCAGAAGAAGGTATTTCAAAACCATGTTCCTAGCATAGATTCTTTAGACTCTAGTAATACATAAAAGCTAACTGGATAATAGTTTAAATTGAGTAATATTTTATTGTAGGAATCACAAAATTATTAGGATTGGAAGGGATCTCTGGAGAACTAATCCAACCAAGGCACTGTCACCTAGAGCAGGAACTCATCCAAGTGGGCTCTGAATGTCTCCAGAGAGGAAGACTCCAGTGCTCTGTCACCCTCAATGGAAGCAAGTTTTCAAGTTTGTCTTGATGTGGAACTTCTCGTATTTTAGTTTATGGCCATTGCTCCTTCGTCCTGTCACTGAGCACCACTGAAAAGAGTCTGGCACCAACCTCTTGGCACCCGCCTTTGAGGTATTCCATGCATTCATGAGATTCCCTCTCTGTCTTCTCCACACTAAGCAGGCCCAGCTCCCTCTGTCTCTCCTCATCAGAGAAATGCTCCAGACCCCTCATCATCTTTGTGCCCCCTGCTGGAGCCTCTCCAGTAGCTCCTTCTGTACTGAGGAGCCCAGAACTGGGCACAGCACTGCAGATGTGGCCTCACTAGGGCTGAGTAGGGCAGGATCAGCTCCCTTCACCTTCTGGCCATGCTCTTCCCAATGCAACCCAGGATCTCACTGGCTTCCTTCCTGGCTGCAAGGGCACCGCTGGCTCATGGTCAACTTTTGTCATACAAAGCAAGGAAAAATAATTCACAGCTCTTGTTTCTTTGTAATCAAATTAAATATTCAAAAGTAATTCCATAATCTCTAATTATCCACATCAGGGCATCTCTGTCTCTTAGATACTCAAGATTTTGCATGAGCATACAGAGATGTCATAAAGATATGGTCATGCAGAGAGACCATATCTAAAATTAGATGAAATTATGTTTTATTTAACTGAATTATTTACTCTAAGTATAGTTCCACTGTGTTCTGTGCTACACTGCTCATTTCTTGTGCTTCAAGCCTAGGCTGGTGAAGCCCATTGTCACAGTAAGAAAAGAATTCCTTTTTGTGCTGACTTTATCACTCGATTCCTGTATTTTCCTGACTTTTACCCAGTAGTTTCTTTGCTGAGACTGCACATAGAGCTATTGTAAGAGTTAGGTTTTTGGCAAAGGCATTAACTTGTAAGAAACTAGATTAACACTGTAACTGGGTAATAATTAGTTACATGGTTTTAAGAATTTTAAAGAACATAGATAAAATCTGGTAAATTGAAAGTGGAGTCCTCTGTCCAATTATAAATCTCTTTGAACAGAGCCCAGTTTCTCAAAATATACAGTTGTTCAAAGTACTTACTAGTATGCAGAGTAAGAAAAAAACCACAGAAATCCCATACTTTGTTGCATTTTTTAAGTTTCTTTGATCAAAATTGTGTTATACACAGCAGTTTCAGAATTTTTTTCTTTTGGAGCATATTCTATTTTAATATGAAAAAAATCTGTTACATGTGAAGAAACGTGCATGGCTAATTCCATCACAATTATTAATTCCTATTGTGTTTGTGTGACAGGAATTCATCCAAAGACATGGAATGGAATCACTTCTGTTCTCAGTAGCTTCTCTTTAGATAAGCTTGGGAAGCTTTTTCCGATTTGTTTTTGTTTTAATTTCTGTGACAGCTTCTAGTGCTTTCAAGGTCAGCTAACAAGAGAGTCTTTCATGCTGGAAATCATGATTAGAGGAGGCAAAATGAGCATGTTCTCAACAGGTGGTTTTTGGACTTCCTTTTATCAGAAATGAAAATTATGTTCCATAAGGCACTTCCTTCCACCTAGATATTTCATTATGTAAGTCTAGATTCATGAAAGAGTCCTACATATTTCTACTATGTAGTTGCAATTATTTGGTCTAGTCTATACAATCTTTTACTTTCTTCTTGTTTTTCTATTTAATTTTATTTACTTACTCCCGTGGATCTTCAGATTTGACAGATTTTTTTCTCCTTAAAATTTAACCCTAGCTGTTCTTTTATCTTCTTAGTGAGTGGTCTGTTGTAAGCTCCAAACAGCTAAGAATATATGTCTTAAAAAGTAGATTTGCCTGTCCTCCTGTTCAAAGGCAAGAGACTCCTCACCACATCCACCATACCCCAGTTATAAAAATATAAAATGGGCCATAAAAATGGCCCATTTATCTATTGCTGCATTCTGTTTCTTCTTTGATTGGACATTTCTCTAAGCACCTGAATTTATAGAAGACAAGCAATGGATTTATACACTATAATGCCTAGAATAGCCTATTTAAATGCTTTTCCCAAAAGCCTGTCTCATCAGTGGTTTAAAAGAGGAGGCATGCAGTTCCCCAGCATTCCTAAAATCTATATAGAAAATATTGCTTTGCTAAAATTGTTGTTTACTATAAAATCAGTGAACTCATGTTTCTGGTGAAGCACAGCTATTTACATATAGAACAACTGGTACATGGTTTATATAGATATTCTACAGTTTGATTCTCTTCCTGAAGACACTGTCAATATTAATATCCCCAGAATTTACATAAACAGATACAGGAGTTTTGACTCTTATCCCTACATGTGTAATCTTGATTATATTTTCTGTTTCTTCAAATGTGTATGTGAAAGTAATGTTGAAGTGTTCATTTTATTTGTACAGATGTAACTCTGAAAACCAAAGCTGGAATTCAGTTTTTGATACATTAGTAACTTGAAATGATGTATGTTAACAAATCTTATGAAGATTAGAACGTGATTCATTGCCAGTAGCTCACTGCTTTTCTTTTTCTTGAAACTGTTTTTTTTTACATATTCTGTTACACATATGAAATATATTTTTCAGAGTGTGTGATTCTTGCAACATGCTGCTTTCCATGCCTTCCTCTTATTTACATCCAAAGTTTTCGCTGGCTTGGGTATATCAGCCATTTTTTACTAGGTTGGGGGATTTTTTTCACTTAGTTGAAAACGCAAGCAACCTGTTTCCCCTAGAAAACATATTTAGTGAAATTACAGTCTTGTTTGCCATATGGTGCATCATACAGATGGATGATTATTATGCAAATCTTTTGATTAGTGAGTTTCTGCCATTCTAGGAATCATTTGCTTTATGTGTGTTGGCTTTGTACACAATTAGTTCCATTCTTAGGATGATCTGGGACTGTGCCAAATCTTTGATAGTTTTTTACAACTTTATACTTTTTTCTTGTATTTATGGTTTGTTCTCTTTTCTTTGTTCATCAGGCAAAAGAAGTAACTTTTACTTCAATTTACCATATGAGAGATATAACACAAGAAACATCATGCCATGCTGAATGAAATCAGTAGCATAATTTGCATCTTTCTATCATAGACTCTGCCTCTGTGGTTATAGGCATGTGAGACTGATGAGGGGAGTAGTCAGATAAAATACTTCATTTTGTTTGCAAGCAGAATCTAATCTGATGATTCCTACTAGCTTTTCTCCAATAAGCAAGTTTTGTAGTTGAGCTCTGGACAGTTTGATATGGAGTGCTAATTGTCTGGGTTTTTTTCATTTCTACATGGTTCACAAAGATTCTGCACCAGAATTATATCTTCAGTTCTTCATCTATGACCATGGAATTGTATGTGAAAAGAAAATGTTACTTTTTGTAGCTAGGCCTGCAGCTAAACCTACTCTTAAATTTAGATTTCTTAGTTATGAGGAGCTAAGGTCTGTGAGGGATGGAATGCATTCAGTATATGTTAAAGTAAGTCCCTTACTAACTTAATCTACTCTGTATTGCAATTTGTTATCGCTCATGGAAAATATCAGTTTTTTCCTCTGTCTCAAGTAGGTATAATACTAATAAAAATTAAAAAGCATTCCTAAATAATATACTTGATCTGCGTGGATAGGAGTATCCGATTTCTTATTTCTTGTGAGAGGTAAAAATTGGCCCTGAGATCCAGGTATGAGTGATGGTCTGGGCTCTCCCACAGAATGGTAAACTGTTCATCACAGGATGTGTTCCAGGAGTGATTTTTGTAAATTAGGTTAATCCTTTATCTTTGTCACAAAACTTTCATATGAGTGAGTCTCCTAAACTGAAATTTAGGTTTTTAAATGTTTTATTCCTTGCAATATATTGATGTTGTGGAAATATTTCAGACATAAACAGTATAAAATGATACTGTTATAACTTAACAATATAAAATGTAAAGTGATAGTCCTTAACTATATAATTCAAGGTTATAGTGAAGGAGATGGCTTCCAAGAGTAAAACAGTATTTTATGATCAAAGCCATTGCCTTTCATCCATTTATCTAAATCAGCTCATTAAAACATTTAATGAATATATAGATACCTATCCCATGGAAAGCAGCTGTTATTTCTTCAAAGCTTGCTGAAAATAAAGCAGTTTTATTTGAGATAAAAACCAAAATTGACTAGCTGTAAAGCCAAACTGTAATTTGCTTCATCAGAGGCATTATTGGTTGGAAATTTCAGGGCCTAGATGGTTAGAACAAACCGTTTTAGTTTTCATCTTATTAATCTATTAATAACCTGTCTTTAACCAGTTGAATTTTAGTTTTTTTAAACCACTGCAAGGTAAAAGAATAATTGCACTGTTGTCAGACAAGGAATCATTTGAAACGCTCTGTTACTGTATTTTGAAAAAACGGGTGTAGGCCATTATACTTATGTGAAATAATACTCAATTCAGTTCTCAAAATGTGACTAAATATCTGGTAATAAAAATAATGGAAGTGTTCCAGAAATGGGTTCTATTTTGAGAGACTATAAGACCTTCTTTGGACCTTCTTTTTCAGTCTTATTTTGTGCATCAAGAATTTTCTCACTTAAATCTGAATATTTATCACTTTTCTCTCTCTCTTGAATTTTTCACTGCCTCAAAATAAGGTCTATGCTTTAATAAGGACCTTCTAAATATCGTATCCAAACAGTAAGAATATAGAGCAACAACTGATAAATAAAGAAACCAAATCTCTTGCTAAATGGTTCAATATCAAAACACTTAGAATTCAGAGAATTTCTTCACTAGGGAAGTACACAGTCTGGATGACATTCTCAGCAGATGAGAGTCTCAGTTTCTTCTCTGAAGCTTTTAGATTCCTTGTCCATCCTGGTTGCAAATCTCAGTTCTGCTGTCAGTTTCTCTTGAATCCTCTTGACAGTTCTATCAGTGAGTGTTGTGACCCTCAGTTCTGGCGCGACACGTGTCCTACACTCAGGTATTACAGCACTGCTTTGTAGCTCCTGACAAGGCTTACCTTCAATACTGTGTAGTGACTCTTCAGCGTGTAGTCAGGATTGCAAGGAATTCCATTAGTAACTGAGAATTTCCCCGGCTGAGAATTAAGATCCTTATGATAATATCCTTCATCAGAATCTTCTGATATGGAGGGAGGGAGAAAGGCATAAGGGCAGGAAGGCAGGCAGGAAAGGAAGGCAGGAAGGAAGGAAGGAAGGGCAGGAAGGAAGGAAGGAAATACATTTTCTTTAATGGCATTGAAGATTTAAGCAATAGTCTGGAAAGATGAATACTAATGTAGAGAAAGGAAAAAATTCGAGAATGATAGTGGGAATTGGCCTGCAAATGCCACTTTATAAACAGAAGAGAGCCAGGTAGCATATTTCTTTAAATTATGTTGAAATTTTAAACTGATTTGTTTGTTTATTAGTTTGCATATTTGCTTTCTGGACCGTTCATATATGAGAAAGATTGTTTTTCTTTCTCTAAAATAATTCATACAAAAAAATCTTATTTAAACAATGCTATCTGCACAGGAGTACTTAATAAGTACTGGAAGTATTGAAAAATATGGTGAACTTAAGACCTGTGAACAACCTACTAATCAGTAAGGTCACACTAAATGATTAACAGTATTTTTATATATATATCTTAGTATGTATATGAATTTAGTTTAATTGTTCTGTTTCATAGCTATCAGGTTAAATGTGTATTGTGATGCCACTATCACTAAAGTTTCAATAGGCAGAACTTTTCCTTCAATACAAACAAATTTATTGCTTCATTGGTTTGCATAATAAAAATGTGAGGATGTACAAATTAAAAGCATGACTTGCCTCTATAAAAAAAGCGGTTGGATGGAATGAAGGTAAATACCATTTACTACAAATGTATAATGTTTATCTTGCATAATTACCCACCTGAATTCATACACAGCTATATGCTTTCCAGCACTTCAGTGTTTTGTTCTATTGGACTGATGATCTTTGAAAGTGTAATTTCTAAAACACTAAATGCACTATGTTCTGCACAAATGGATAAAGCTAGTCAGATGCAATGAACAGAATTACTTTTGTAGAATGAAGGTAAGCAAACATTTTTCCTTCAAACATTCCACCACTATTGTCGCATACTACCAAAATAAAAATTCAAATGTAATTTCTTAATAGAAATTGAGAATTAGTATCTTTACTAGCTCTAGTAAGAATTGAATAAGTCAAATATAGTTGATCATTTAACATTTAGACCACTATTTCTTCTTGTTTTTCACTATAGTGTTTTATGTACCATAGCTGTGTAGATGGACACTTAAAAGAAGTTTCAGTGGTGGCCTCCAAATGTGCTAAAACCTAGCACATTTCATTTTTAAATTTTTTAAATCTCCCTTTAATCTTACTTCTACTTAAATTATTATTTTGAATTTACTGTTTTGTATATGTGTGTGTGTGTATGTGTATAAAACTGAATTTATTTAAATAAAAGAAACAAGATTTGGAGAACTTGTATGCCTGAAATCTGGCCTGATTTATCCAGCTGTCTGATGATAGATACTATCTTTTCCCATAAAGTTTTCAGGTTTTGGACTATCTCATTTGGGACAATATTACATTTATTTTATCGTAACTGGTATCCTGAAACTGAGAAGTTCTTTGTCTTACAGCAACTGGATGTTGGAGTTCCAAATGAAAAAACTATCTACTCATTTGGAAATGCACGGAATTCTTCTACAAACATGACATTTCCTTCATCACGTGTCTAACTTTCCAGGGACAATTAGGCAGCCTAGCCATTTTATATTTACATATACTGCCTTTCAAGCAGCCGATCAGCAATGAAGAAAAAATCAGAGTGCACAAAAGCTGCATTAATTTTCTATAAATATCTTCTCTTTTGTCGTTAAAAACGACGAGCAGTTTCTTCTGTGTTTGCAAGAAACCTGCCTCTGGAATTCAGAAACTTAGTTTTCTTGCATTTTTAATGCTAAGATTAGGCTAATTCAGGCTAGTGAGTTATGAATTACCTTAGTGTTGAGTATCATAAATTTCTTAGGAACTTTTATGTCCTCAGGCTATGATCCGAGTACCTTCTGGCCTCTCCTGACATATATTATGAGAGGGGTTTGAGGAGGGAAGGGTTGCATTCTCTCCATGTTGTAAACAAGAAGGTTGAAACAGAAAATAGATGAAATTAATTAGCCGGTGTCACACATGGAACAAATAGAAGCACTAGAAAGCACAGACCTCCAGTTCTAGACTAGACCATCTGTTTGCCAGCCATATCTCTTCTTTATGATTGTTTATGATCGGTTATTAAATTCATATATCACTTTTTTAAATGGAATGACACATTCCACTGTTCATGCAGTGCCTTTCCAATTCTATGATTTCCTTTGAGAAAAAAAAATAACTTATTTACAGAGCAACTACAAACCTTCATGGGAAAGAATATAGTATTTATATCTAAATAGTAAAATAGACATTAATTACCACTCTGCTTTCATTTGATTTTCTCTTTTGCTTATAGGGCTGTTGACAATTGTTTGCAGCATTTCAGCATAAAATAAACAGTTGCATTTGATCAAAGAGACTTTTTGTCATTGAGAAAACCAAATTTTAATAAAGAAACACAATTATAAATAAATTTATATGTAAGCTAATCGTACAATATAGTAGAAGATTTTTTAAAATTTCTAAAACATTGATCATTTGTAAATTTCCCACCCTTTAAGATTAGTAGATGCTCATGGTTGAAAGGAATGACAAAAGTCAGAGGGTCCACAAGAACTCACAAAGTTTTACTAGTAAATTACGCACAGCATAAAATTTTAGTCCCTGACCTCCTGTATTAGCACATGGCAGTGGGTTTTGGATTAAGAGGTAAGGGAAAAAAAAAAGAGAGAGGGAGAGGGAGACAGAGGAATAAAAGAGGAGGAGAGAAAAAGAGGGAAAGAAAGAGTTTAAGAAAAAAGGAAGGAAGACAGGAAATCACCCGTCCTGGCTCCAGTGTTAATCCAGCTGGTGGGATGTCCAGGGTCCTGGGGGACACCACCCAGGCTTGGTGGGGATGCCCTTTAAGAGACGGGTTTTCCCTGCCTGGAGAGAGGTTTCTTGTTTTCTTTTAGACCTGTCTGGAAATGGTCTGAGGGCTTCAGGGCTCTTGTGTGGTGTTGATCCCCCCCCACCCTCCATGCCCACTTCTTGATCTCATTCCTGTGCTTGCACTGGACTGTGTTGTGCTTATCTCCAGGAACAGGGATGTTTGCCCCAGAGAAATGCTGCCCTACCTCCACACAGCCCCTTCTCCAGCCGCATCTTGTTCTTTCCCACAACAATCCGTGGTTATTATCAGCAATCCTTGGTTGTTATTACCAACAGCCCATGGTTGGCATCACAGCCAAGCAGCTATCAACAATTGGGACATGCACATCGGCCTCTTCTGGGCTTCTACACCATTGCAGATTGTCTGTCTCCTATTTCACATCATCTTTTTACATCCACACTGCCAAATAATAGGATCTCATTACTTTTCTTGGGACTTTTGGGCATGGTGAAGCCACTGTACCTAACTGCTTTTATGGATTTAAAGCAGTTTTTACCTGGCTTTGGCAGATGTAGAAGGAGAAGAAGCCCACTTACATTCAGAAAGAGACTTTAGGATGGAAAAAAAATGTTTATTTTCATGAAGATCCTAGAGATCCTCTGTGGGCATTTTACTTTTTGCTCCATGCAAGCGTCCATGTTTACATATATTGGGCACCCTCAGGATCAGGACTATGTTTATGTCTGGTAAACAGAAGAGTACACGTATGAGACTTGAATAGTAGGATGGCATCTTTTTAAATCCCGCATTTTTAATATAAATTTATTAACTAAAAGGAGGAGAATAACAAAGTTACTGTTCAGTAGTGAATGTCAGATAATAAATGCTGGTTGAGACTGTGTGAGTCCATCAGGATATCTAATGGAAACTTCAGTGCAAAGGAAATCATTAGCCGAATATGAGATGAACACCATTACCTACAGATTTAGGGTTTATATATAGCCAAGGAAAAGGTTTGCCATAGTCATGTGCATTCTCAATTCTAAATTAATTCAGCAACTTTCAAGGAGATTACCTCCATACCATCATAGATATGTCATTTAATATTTCTGCTTGTATTCAGCAATATCAGAAACATGTGGAGATGTTGAGAAGTAAAATGAGCAAGAAAAAACCTATGTTGGAATACTTGTGTTGTAAATTGTTGTTATTCCTTTCCTTTGATTATTCCATGTGATTCAGTGGAAACTGATGGCCTTATCTCTTTTCTTTTAAGAATTATTTACAGGGAATGATTCATCCCACCTATTGTAGCTGCCTGTCACAGAATGGAATCAGTCCTTCACAGAAAGTTCTTCTCCGTCTCTTCAGTGGCTAGATAAAACTGAGATAACTGGTGTCAGCTAGACAGAGCTTTTTGATGACAAGTTAGGCCACACAAATTCTACCTCTTGACATGGAAGGACTTTGTTTTTAATGGAACAATTACAGAAATAGGCAAGAATTATTATAGATAAGGGCAAACTTGCATGTGAGAAGAACTTGGAAAGATTTGGATCAGCCATCTTAAATAGGAGATGAATAAGAACAGGCATAATTAAACAAAACAAAAGAGGATGTTAAAAAAGTCAAGGAACTCCAAAGTAGTACTTACCTTCTGTTGTAATAAACTACAAACACCTTGTGAAAAAAAATGCAATGAGGCTTGCACAAACACAAAACACGTTATATAAATTCTAAATTCAGTAGTAGTTAAAAAGGGCTCAGGTGTTGTACTCCTATGAGTACAAGAAGTTATATTAAGTGGATTTTTACTTAAATGAGAAAATAGAGATACTTAGAGTATAAGGGAGCCACATACCAATGAGCACTGGGAAGAGCAGTCCTCTGTAAATTCCTGTGTCCATTGTAAGAAATATTGACATGTTCTAGTATATTTTCTTGAAGCATCTGGCATTGATAACTGTCAAAGGCTGAGTACAAGCTAAAACAGTGATTTAATCTAGTGTGGCAATTTTTGTATGTATGTTCTTTGTTTCAAATGTGAATACATAAGGTGAAAGGGAAAGCTAGTTCATTTCAGATGCTGTGCAAATGGATTAGGTTTTGCGTTGAATCCTTTTGTGGTGTTAGAGGGTGCAGTTGTACCAGAACATCTATCCATAAAATGTGAAGAAGCTTCCTATAGCTTGCGGTAGGAATGCATGAATTTTGCAAAACTGAAGTGCCAGTGAAAGCTTATACTGAGTCTAATCAGATTCTGGTTTTGAAAACATCATCCTGTTATTTTTATTCTTTCCCACTACCTTTCTTATCTATTACAGTCATAGTTATTAAAAGCCAAATACATAACAAACACAAAATCTCATATGAATGCCAATGTTTTAAATAGAGATCTTGTGGAGATTTTACTCTTTCTACTAGTTACTTTTTACTACTTACTCTACTAGTTTACTTTTTCTACTAGTACGTGTAAGAAAATGGTCACTTTTTTATAATGCAAAAGTTCTGTGTCTGAAACTCAAAACTGAATCTTTAAAATAGCATTACAGTTCATGCATAGTTTAAGAAATTCGTTATGTAAATCTGAAGATAGAAGATACAGTGTAATAGGTCTACCAAGTGAAGTATTGATAGAAATCTATTATAATTGTGTCTCTGTGCTTCAGTCAAGAAGTATGTACTAATTCTAGCTGCTGTTAACACATGGCAGTATTAAGAACCTGGACTTCATGATGTTTACTATTTCCTTAATGTAGCACTGTAACTGATATTAGTTCCTATTTTTTTTCCATTGGTTTTATTTGGTTCTTTAAGGAAATTGTGTAGTGGTTTGAAAAGGGTTTGAAACATTCACCATCTGTTGAATGTTGTCCTCCTTAGATCACATACACTATCATAAAAAAGAAGTTGTATTAGTTATAAATATGTAGTAACCTGTATACAAACAGATCTTAGAAGTCAAGCTTAATCAAACATTGCTGTGCTAGTTGCTTTAGAGGCATTTTTACAAGTTTTTTTCTTCAAACTCGTCTTTTAGACTGCAGGAAAATCTGATTAAAGTTCAATGTTAGTTCTGTGTTTATTCAACCACTAAGGAGCGTCTGGTTAAAACATAACATTGCACAGTAGTAGACAAGTTTCTCCAAAGTATTTCAAAATTGAATTTGAAAATGTAAAAGTGATCTTGGCAAAAACTACTTGGTAGGAAGGTTATACAGTCATTTTCATGGTCTTTTAAACTGTAGAAAAAGGAATTGCCTATAGTGAGTTATATCTGAAGTGTGTTTTGCTGCTCACCATGGAAGAAGGGGTGTTAATGTTCCATAGGAACAACACTTACAGTTCCTGCAGAACTCAGGACATGCCAGACCTGCCTTTTCTCTGGGGCTTCATCACAGTCTGTGAGCAGCACAGAACTCCAGCAAGGTGACAAGAAGGTTGTGCTTAGCCCAGCATCCTCACCAGGTCCTTGAAACTCCCACTTGAGCAACTGCACAGCCTTTTTCTGCAGTTCAAGTCAGAGCTGCTTGTGTATTCATGTGTCACCTGCTGCACCCTCAGTGTGGGAATCACTGCTAGGATTGAATTTGAACATATCAGTGAATGTGCAGTCAGTACCAGTCCTGTGTGCTTATATCCTCAGCATCTGGGACTGGCAAATAGGCATTAATCTCTGCCACATGAGATCAGAAGCTACAAATCCTTACCACATCTGATGGTATGAACTTGTCACTGCTAAGAACTGCATCGACACACTCATCTAAGACTGTGATCTCTTAAAGTGGTCAGTTTTCCTGTGTTACTTCTTTTGTAGGACTTCATGTTACTGTGAAAGTTCTGTTGCTGGAAACATGATTTTCCTCATCATTATACTTCTTTTCTAGCTGGATCATAGCATTCTGGAATACTGTTGTGGACAAAGTGAAAAACTCTTCAGAATAGCTGTTCTTAAGGGATTAAACGATTATCATCTCTGTCGCATTTCTTTCATCTTATAATCAACTTCAAGATGGTACTGGATAACGCAGTTTGAAGTGATTAGATATTTGAAATAGAAAGTATTTGATCTCGTTTTAACTGTGCTTTAACAGGTGTATTTCTTTCCATTAATGTTAATATACTTCTGGTTCCTTATAACTATTCCCTTACTCAAATATTTGAGTGACACTTAGAGTATAAATCTGTATAACAGGAACAGAACTGCTAGGGGTAAAATATCAAACTCTTTACATTGATACTAATAAATAAAATTAAGAAATCACTAAATGTTTCTGTACCTGAGTTAGGTATAGAGAATAGAAGATTAATGCTTCAGAGAAGTCTTAATGGGAGACAGGATCTTTCACTTGAATAATCACCAGTTTTCAAAAGGTTTTATTACATTGTGATTATATAATTGTTACTGTTCCTAACATTAATTGATTACAGAACAGTTTTTATTGATAAAACAAATATTTTAGTTAATATCGTATGGCTTCCATTTTGGTAATTTGTTGCAAAGATCCATATGTCCCTGAAGAAATTTTCATTTATATTCATTCTTTGCTGATACAGTGTTTCTGGATTTTCAGTCCTTTTAAAAATTTAATCTTTGCACATGAGATGTGGCATAAGAAATTCAGTTTTTTATATAATCTTAAATATATTACTGTCTAATAAAAATTAAATGATTTTATTAAAAATGCCTACCACATGTATTACTTTCTTGGTCTGTTAGGCATTTACAATTATGTCTCACTGAAAGTAAATTACACTTTGGTCCTCAAGCTTTTTAAGTGTTTTGGAAATTTTTACAACACTTCCTAATATTTTGGGTCTTTTCCTGACGGTTTCCAAAACATGTTGCTCTCATTTGTAAGATTTATTTATTTTTTTTTACAATTAGATTAATGATTACTGACTTGGAATATCTGGGTTCATGTAAGACAGGCAGTGCCACTACATTTGGAAGAAAGAGTGAATTCTCTTATATTCAGATATTTTTATGTACTTTATTATTTTTGTACCTGAGACATTTTCAGAACAAATAGGGATAACAGTTAAATGTGATTCTATTGTCCTTCATTGGCTCCTATTCCAGCAAGCAAAACCTTGCTGTATTTTTGTGAATTTGTTTCAAACTGCTGTGTTGCTATTATTACTACAAAAGAACTAGTTACTGAGATTAAGATCCAAAAAAGTATATCTAGTACTCAATAGTAAGAGGTGATGCTTTGGATGTTAGGCACATTTTTAACATTCAACTTCTTTAACTATTCCCTCTCAAATCTCTACAGCACAAAATAAGTTTTGCCCTTAATGGAGCTGCAGGTTCTCAGTTGATCCTTTAGGTATTCTGCTCCTGGAATATTGGACACCTTAAAGATAATGACAGAGACATAAAACTTGGGCCAGTATTTCATGGGAGCCAGTGCAGAAGATGAAAAGAGATTTGAGATTCTTACAGTACCCTTGGGCTGCAGAGGAAATGTGCTGCTGTGTTCTGTACTATTTTGAGTTTCCGAAGGGCTAATGGCTTCTTGCCCAAGATATTGTGTTGCTGTAGTCCAGCTGAAAGGTGACAAAAATATGTACTACATAGGCCAAATCATCAACAGTAAAGATGGAATAAATTCTTATACCTGTTTCATTGTCAGAGAGATGTCCAGGATCAGTTCTAAATTACAGACTGAGTTGTCTAACTGGGGTTGTGTAATATCAGCCAGTAGGTATTGTGCCACAAGCTCTTTGAAGCGTTTCTTCCAGCTACCAAGTGTAACTTATCTTTTCCTCAGTTTCTGCTTCTACGTTCTACTTTTCATCCATGAGCTCAAGTACTGAGGCAGTCTACATAGTTTTTCAGTGGAGTTCATAACATCTTTCTAGTTCTTTCAGGTTTTGTGTATTTTAAATAAATTTGAACAGAAAGGGAACCACAAGGAATATTTTTCTACTGCTCCTCTCTTGAAATAAACTGTTTCAAAACAGTCAGCCTCTTTTACATGCTGTTCATAGTTCATTGGCTGTGTCAAATGTTGTAGAGAGCCCAAATAAAAAGGAGTGGGGAAGACTCCAGTGCTCATTCTGTGGATTGTCTAACAGTGAGAGTAATGTCCTTTCTAGCCCATGTCCTGAAATGATTTCAGATCATGACAGGTGATTGGTCATACCCAGTTGAAAGTGTAGGCAACAAGAATATAATAATCAAGATCTAGCAAGAATGTATTTTGAATGTGATGTTGGATTCAGATGTGTGCTTATAGTGCTGTCTTAACTTGTGAAGCTCAAAGCATAAACTCTGCTGCAATGTGGCAACTGCACAGCAATGAGCAGATGTGTATTTAAAAGCATGAGAACCAAGCAGGCTATTCATTAAAGATAAACATTTAAGAGAGTGAGAAAATTGCAGTGTTCATCAAAGAGGACATTTGCCACTTCTTTCCAAGTTTGCACCATGGGTTTGCAGCCTTGGACAAATAGGAGAACTCGACTGACCACCTCAGCCTATTCATGTGGACATGACCTTCAATACTCAACTTTTCATCTTTTAATAAAAACAGAATCCTGTGTCACTGAGTATCTACTTTGTCCATTCTAGAACATTGTCTCAAGAGTGACTTAGAGGAATGAGTATTGTACTGCTAGCAGGACTCTGTTCTTCTCCAGAGTACACATTTTATTTGAATCATTTCAGATCTGATTCTACCTAGCTTGCGAGATCTGAGAGTGCAGCTTTAAATAGTAAGGCAAAACATGAAATATATATATGTGTGTGTTTTTTTCCTACAGTCCGGAAGTTAGAGAATAGTATTTTTTCAGTACTAGAATAAAATATATTAAGATATGAAGGAGGCAAAAATTATATACCATCTAGCTACACTGAATTTAGTTGCTTGATGATGTTTAACTATTTGCATTTCTCCAGGGAATATGGGGACATTGCAGGTGATTGCCTGCTCAAACTGGAGCTTTAGTGGGTACATGCCCTCTGTTGAATCTACCAAAGCTGGGTGAGTGAGGTAAATAGCTGTCACACAGTAGACCCTTGGCTCAGCAAAGTGATGTCTAATGAGCAGTCTTAAATAGCTGGCAGCACCGGAAAGCAGGGTGACCATTTGCCACTTGGAGTTTAAGGAAGTTTTAAACTAAGTTCCAATTTAGACAGCACTTCAATGTACTAATCTACTAATCTATTTTTTTCTTATAGGTATGAGCTCACTTCTTTCCCAGATTTTGTCTGTTGTATTTCATAGTTCCTTGCTAAATGTGACCTCAAGCTTGACTGGAGCATTAAGGCAACAGCAGTAGATGAATACTAATGATAAAAATAGTTAAATATGTAAACCATGAAGTAAAGCATTTCATGTTTTCAAATAAATCTATTCAGAAGAGATAAAAGGACAAAAAAATATTAAATACTTTATATATATCTAAAGATTTTATTTTTAAATTCCCTTTTTTTTTTTTCCTCATCAGACAAGTTAGTACCATGGAACAAATAGTCCATGAATCAGCCTCAGGGCTTTTACTGAGTAATTAAAACCTCTAAAGTTCAGCATCGAGTTCTCAGCAAATATGAGGATTTTAAAGCAGTTACACTTAGTGAAATGGGAAGAGCTTAGGAATTATATGATCTTTTGACCTAAGTACAGCGATTAAGGTTTTTTTAAAGGTATTAGCTTGAATATTTGTACATTACAGACTATATAGTTTAACTCATTTTTTTCCTAAACATTTCTGGTTTATTCTTCATTTTATCTCTTCTTAACCTTTTTTTCTGGTTCTTGTTCAATAGCTGTTTGATATTAGGTAATAACTCTATGGAGCTACACTATGGTCATGTTAGAAGGGCCTGATGGAAACAGGAATTTCTATTTCCAGATGATTTTTTGCAGGTTAGGTTTCTGCATCACCTAATATTTTAAGTATTCTTTTTAAAGAACAGATACCAGGATTGAAGGCAGTATTCCAGTGTTGGTGTTATACAGGTAATTTTGTATCTGCAGCATAAATAATGCTTCTCCCTTATTTGTGTAACTAAAAATAAGTTCACTCTTTATGTCAACATAAGATTCTTAAAAGCTCATGCCAGGTTGTTTTTCCAGTAAGATTCCAGAGCTCTGTATGGTCACCTTTCTATGATAAGCCTCCAATTTGGGACACATTTCTTTTCCCCAGGCTTTTAGCTTTGACCATATAAAATGTATTTTGTTTGAACAGACAAGCTTAATGCACAATTCAGCCTATTGTATCCAAGTACCATGCCTTCCATGTTACATACTATTGCATCCTTCTCTGGCTAATCCATAAACATATTTTTTTAATAATACGATATAGCATTTTATCATTAAATAGTTATCATGTTCTATATTACACATTAAATATTGCCTAGTAAGAATTATAGTGTATTATAGATTTTGTGGTACCTGATATTATTAGATATTATTATAATACATATATTACTCTACTTAATTCCAAATCAGGGATTAAAATATTTATGAGTTATATTGGTCCAACAATTGCTCATTAAATAAATCCACCAGAAGCACATGTTTGGTGGTGGTTCCAAATGGCAATTCTATCTTCAGGTCTGCAAGGCATTTCTTATTTTAGCTATAAAACTTGGAGATCCTTGTGGATTTCAGTAGATCTGGTGTAAAGGTCAGAAGATCAAGAACAAGTAGTAAACAGGACTGGGGCAGGATGGTGGGGTGGTGGTGGTGTCAGCTTTTTCCAGGTAGTATTATTTATTTTAATGAAAAGACAGTAAAACAGTCATCTCTGACTCACAGCAGACAGACATGTTATTCTACAGACCTTTTGGCAAGTATCATACACCTCTATTACTCTGAAGCTCAGTGCATCAAGGAGAGCTGGGAGAGTGTTGTAACAAGTGGCTCTACAGAGTAAACAAATATTGAAGAAAAGGATGTCATTACAAGGGTTAAATAGAATTTTCATACAGTAGACAAACATGATTTGGAAAAATTTATCACTGGGCCACATACAATGAAGGGTAAAATTTTAAACGGGAAAGCTGGTTCCCTTGGAAATTGATTCCGAATTTTCTGTCTGAAGCAGAGGAAATATAGTGTCAGAAACTGTAAAGCAGTAGTAAAGGAAAATCGCTGAGCCACAATTTAAAATTATGTTAAATTATGCGAAAAAGGCAGTGGGATTCTTAGGTCCGTTCTCCCTGTGAAATCACCGTGGGTTTTCTGAGTAGGCTATACCCTATGACATTCAATTTAGATTGCATTAAATTATACAATGAGAAAAGTTATTTTAGTAGAAAATGGGCTTTGGATTATCATGAACAGATCAGAGGAGTGAAAGGGAGACATCATTATACTTGAAATTAGTTATAAAAGAACTAGGTCCAGAATCATACAATGGTTGGTTGAAGATCATCTTGTTCTAACCCCTTGGACATGGACAGGGACATCTTCCACTAGACCAGATTTCTCAGTGCCCCAACCAACTGTGCCTTGAACACATCCCAAGATGGAACATCCACAACTTCCCTGGGCAACCTGTTCCAGTGTCTCGCCACCCTCACAGAAAAGGATTTCTTCCATATAGCTAACCTAAATTTCCCCTTTCAGTTTGAGCCCATTACTCCCTGTCCTATCACTACAGTTTCTGACACAGAAATCACCTCTGACTCCCCTGTAGGTCCCTTCTGACACTGGCAGGTTGCTGTGAGGTCTCCACACAACCTCTTCTCCAGGCTGAACAGCCCCAGCTTTCCCAACCTGTCTTCATAGGGGAGATACTCCAGTCCACTCCTCAATTTGATCCAGCAGTTCCATGTCCTTATTTGCGGGTGTCAGAAACACTTGCAAAAAAGACAGCAGGCCTAAATCATCCATAACAATTGAAATGTGGAAAATATTTAAGGAGACAATATATGTATTGTGAAAGCAGCAAGGCTGCTGAATGGCTCACAGTACTCAAAAGCAGTTCAGATACAATCTAGCATGTTAATTCAGGAAACTGCGCTCCTTAGCAGTTTCCTGAAATAATTTAAAGAAAATACACAACTTTTCTTTACTTCCCTGAGATAGCAGGGAACTCGGTATATATAGATTTTGGAGAATTATGATAAAAATATTTATGAATGCTTAATCTCATTTGCATGAGTACAATAAATAGGGAAAAAACTTTGCTATTCATGGCATGTCCTAAAAGCAGGGAAATGTAAATTGCAGAGAAATCATGATTCAAAGATCCAGCCTGTGTGCCTGGCATGCTTCTGTCTCTAAGTCAGGGGGATTCATATATAATATTGCTGAGCCTTCCAGTGTGAAAGAAAAAATATCGACAATTAAGAAAATCACTTAGTTCATGGACTACTGCAGAAATAATTTACATATACATGTGATATTTATCTCATTATACCTTCCTCTGCATAAAAAATGGTTGTTAAATATCGAAGCTTAAAAAGCCAGGTATTATGCCTTCACATAGAGCAAGCATTTGATAAACTGCACTGTGTGTGGAAGGTAGGGGCCTCTAACTTGCTGTTTCTCATAAAACCTCAGTTAAATAGAAACCAAAAGTTTTTAGAAACAAGCATATGAAATTCCTCCCACTTCAAACTCTGTGACTTTTAAAGAGAAAGTATTCATTTTGGATTTAAGTATGATAATTTTAAATGCAGTTTTACCCAATTTAAATGCATCATTACAGGTTTTAAGACATACATTAGACAATAAATTATTTGGAAAGCCAAGTAGCCTTTTCTAAGACTTCTAGAGAAATAGTCTTTTTGTTTGTTTGGGGTTTTTTGAGTAGTAACCAAAATGAACCCTTACTCATATAGAAATGCCGTCAGAAAGAACCCTGACATTTTCATTCTCATTGGTCCTCATAGCCCTCATATTTGTCTTCCGGTATTTAATTTATGTGATATATCTGACATTTTCTCCTCAATGGTCTCTATAAAAACTTCTGCCTGCATAAAAGAGACTAAATGACAACTTTCTTCCCCAAGGTCAGCACCAGTTTAAAGTCTTTAAAGTCAAAGCAAGGACCATCCATCTTTAGTAGTAAAGTAATGGTTGCTAAGAATGTTTGTATAGTGGAGAAATACAAGCTAGTTTGAAGTTATGTTCTTCACTTACCGATATCTGGTGTATGCCATGGCATCAGCAATCTGAGCACAGTTTAATTTATCCAGGCTCTTATTTGGCTTTAGAGACTTGTCCTACTGAGCAAATCTGCTGAAAGTCAACTCAGTGGCAGTCTCTGCTGGCTCTGCAGTGCATTCACGGCTCTTCTTTATAGGTAATAGAAAAGACTGCTTAATTCCCTGATTACCACTTAGGACAGATACTGAATTAGCTAGATAAATGCAGGGTAGAAGTGCAACCTCTACTGTATACTTTTGACAGCAAAGGTACAACTGACACTAAAGTCAGCTCCAAGCAACAGCACCTTGTTACCTGAAAGTTTCTCATATCTTTCCTATGCAGCCTCCCATGGGCAGCCCAGCTCATTCTCTCCTTCTACAGTTGCAGCCCGCTCCTTCCTGTCCTTAGCACAGCCACTTGACACTGTCTGTCCCTCATATGACATCTTATCCTTTCTGTCCCTCATACAACCACCTGCCCCTTCCTCCTCACAGCACACCCAGGCAACCCCAACTGTCTCCCTACCAGCTCACTCACTCTTTTATCACACCCGTAGATGTGAGGGCAAGGCTGTTCCCACTCTTTGGTAATTAACACAGCTGTAATATATTTGGGGCAAGATTGCCTTTAGCAGTATCTCTGTCTTCCCACATATTTTGGGATGTTTTATACTGATATGGATTAATGAAAAAATATTGTTTATCAGATAAATACAGTATATTTCTAGCTGTGTGCCTAAGGGATAGTGCCTATGAGAGAGTCTTTCCATACAAAAAGAAGAAATATTATGGCCAAATACTGTATTTATGCTTTTATTTCAGGAACTTCAAGATCTGAATATAGGTAAATTGTTATGGAGTTAGTTGGAAAAAAGGCTGAAGTGACTGATGAATATATGCAGCTGTTTATAAAATAAAGGGTTAGGCTGTATTTGAATGTGGATTCCTTTCTAATAAGTACTTATTTCAGTGAACTAATAAACATAAAACTTCAAAAGGCAGCTTATATTAAACACCAGTCTTTGAGGTTATTCATTTACTCCATTCAGATTTATGGTTAAAATATTCCTGTCAGAAGTAAAGTGCCATTTATCTAATCCAGTTTCCTATGAAAATACACTTAGGTGATTTTGGAAGACTTCAATTACCTAAGTGTATAAGAGAATAATTTATATCTCACAGTCAGTAACTTGAAATGCTGATTATTACTCAATTTTCAGTGTAAGATCAGACAACCTACCCGAGGCACTACATATCTTGAAATATCTCTGTATATTCTGCTAAGAGTGTCAAATGAATAGTGACCTGTGAAATAAAGATCAATATGCTGTGACATGGTATTTTCATAATCACACAGATGAATTTATCATTTGCTTGAGCTAAATGAAAATGAAAATTTAACACTCCAAGGCCATCTCGCTTTCAGATTACTTTTGGCAAGATTCCAAAAATCCACAACTTTTAAATAAATGTAGCATTTTTTCAGATTACAACAGCTAAATACTTTAGTTTATTTGTCATTAATTTATCACCCAACATATTTTGCTAATCTCTGCTCAAAGACTATTCAGAAAGTGACTCTTTATTCAAAGAATCGGTTAGTGGCTTTCAGGGTG
The DNA here is from genome assembly GCA_013397095.1 of Sterrhoptilus dennistouni. Lineage (NCBI taxonomy): Eukaryota > Metazoa > Chordata > Aves > Passeriformes > Zosteropidae > Sterrhoptilus > Sterrhoptilus dennistouni. The sequence continues at coordinate 765,669 of VWZU01001778.1, forward strand.
TTGAACAAACACCATGTAAAGTTGAGGGCCATTTTTAAGAGCAGCTTCCAAACATTAAAGGTGTGTGTCCTGGTTTATTTGTGCCTGTAACTCAGACATTTTGGGTGAAATCTTTGCCTTCTGAAAATTACTGGCAAAACTCCTGTTAACTTTAGTTTAGCCAGATTATCAGCATTAACTTCTGAAACACTCATGAAGTGATCTTCCAGCATTAAATTTTGAGAATTCATCATAATATTAAAAAAAAAAAAAGCTGTTTGATTATTATGCAATCTCTCAAGTATTTAAGTCTGTAATTTTTCTTTGAATGATCTGAATTACTTGCAAATAGCATAGATTATAACAAATATTTTTTTGTTAAAAAGTTCTTCAGTGTTTGATCTTTAAACATAGATGGGTTTTATGCACTCTGACACAGACGCTGAGAAGGGCACTTCAGGTATAAAGAGCTTCAAATCACCTGCAGGTTCAAAACAAATAAGAGATGGTACTTAATCATAGAGCAGGTGTTCAGGCCATGGGCTTCACAACAGTTCAAAAAGCTGTTAGACAAATCCATGCAATAAATGTACATCATAATGACCTGCAGACAAACATGTGTGGTTTAGAGACTCCTGAATGTACCAATGGAAGGTAAATAAAGGAATTATCATTTCCCAGGTTCCTTGATAAGTTACCTTAACAGCCCTCTTTTTAGAAAAAATTCCTCTTATTTAAGTTTAGAGTTTTTGTAGCTTTGTCTTCAATTTGTACCTATCTGTATGTCATTTCTTGTAAGCATAAAAAGGTATTTACTACCCAAAATACATTTCCTAGAGAGATATTTATAGTATTGATTTTAATGGATCAGTCTTTCAATTTCTTCAATCTCTTTTTTTTTCCCACAGAGTATTTTAATGTATTGTTATATGACACTATAACAAGACATTATATAACATGCTAGGCATGTTTTTTGGAAGTTGTATAGCTACTATAAACACTGTACCCTTCCTTCTAAGTTCCTCAGTGTCCTTGAAGTACAGGCACCAGAAAATAGACACAGTATTTGCTTCGTAATTTTTCTAACACTGTATTCTGAAATAAAATCAGTCTTGCATTAGATTTAGATATTATCCTGCTTATGCATTCAAGGATAGTTTTCACAGTCTTAGGCAAAGCATCAGAGTAGATGATTTTCATATGATTACTTTCTATGACTCCTCAGCCTTTTCAGTTCCTTCTTCCAGGACAGCATCTCCATCTTCTCATTATGACCTGCATTAATCCTTCACTGGTGAATAAACTTACATTTCTTTGTATTATGATATGTGGTATTTAAAAGGATCCTATTCATCAAGAAACTGTGCAATCCAGCAATCTCGTTTTCCCTAAAGATTTGATTAAGGATGACCACATCTCAAACTTGTCCTGAAAAGCAATAGACTGTCATTATGTTTTAGTCTTATGCCAGAGCAAACAGTGATCTGAAGGAATTTAATTTCAGTATTTTCCATAATGTCAGGCTGTCATCCCGTATGTTTATGGCCATGTAAGGTTCATCACTGCACCACTAGGCTTGAATTTTTTCTGATCAAGTCTACTTCTCAAGGGGTTAATGGTTCATTGATAGTGAAATTAAGCACTAGTACTGATTGTTTATTGCCAACAGATGAGAGGAGTCTTACCAAACAAAGTTAAAATTTCCAAATAGGTGGGAAGTTGATCGTTTGAGGGATTCTTGAATAAATGAAGATTAATAATATTTACTGAAGGGAAGAATAATGAAATTTTAATCTAAGTAGGACTTCTTCAGGGAAAAGGCAAGGACATAGCACAAATTGAATTTCTGTATTTTAGGCTGTTGTATATAGATTAGTGTCTTTAAATTTTACTAGGTTTTACTCAAGGGTGTTTTTAGAATGAGTCTAATAGGACATCCTATCCCTTTGTGTAAGGCTTTGTTGAAAACTGAATTACCAAACTACTTCTTCAGTACAGAATTTCTTTGAAATTTCCAGAGCATCCATAGGATAATAGAATATGCCTCTGCTAAAGAGCATGGATCATTTTGGAATTTTCAGTTTTATCTATGTAGAAGTTACATCCTGTTTTGCACGTTGCAAGATGGCAGGAATACTACCATTCAATGCTAGTGGTGATGGCAAAGTTTGCAGCACTATAATTCCAGAAATGTTAGTGTCATCTGAAATAGTTGACAGTAATAATAAAAAATTTTGAATTAAATTATGAAAATATTATTAATTATTAATTTATGAAAAATATTATTAATTGAATTATTATTAATTAGATTATGAATAAAACTATGGTCTGGACATTGGTATAAGCTAATGAAATATTTTTCTAAATTATGAATGAATGTTGAGGTCTAGTAATTAATCGGTTTTTTAATTATTTAACTTTTGTACAAATGTATTTCTAGTAGGAAAGCTATGGAGAACTAAGACAAATACTTTACAGAATACCATTAATACCATTTTGTCAGCCTAATTTATCACTGCATCAAATAATATTGCCAGGTATATTAAATAAAACTTAGCCCTGTGTGCTAATGTCATTAATTGAATTGCTATCTTCTACCAGCTTCTGTCTCAGAAATAAATATTAACAGCTTTTACTCTTCAGAGACCTTTTTTGACTTGGAATATTCACTTCAGGATATAATAACATATAAATTAGCTTATTTTTCTTACAGTCAAAAGGAGTAGGTCTTCTGTTAACATAATCTTTGTTTCAACATAAGCTTACAGCATGCGGAAGGTCATGGGGCACTTGGGGAAATTTTAAATGTCAGCTTGACGTATCTTAAGGCCTAGAGGTTTTGGGTTGCATGTTGTACTATGAAACTTTGAGGATCTCTGCCAGAGGTGATTGAATTTGGGGAATTAGGCATGAGGTGTAGGATCTAAATTAGTGCTAGAAGTGCTAAATTTGCATAGGTCGTAGTGTAATTAACTTTTACTTGCTGTTGAATATTTATCATGATACTTGTTCTGCTTTTTAAAAAACTGAGCTCCTCACATAGATGCACTACACAAAAAATGTTATTTACTTCATTATTTCTTTGTACAGAATTCAAACTTTAGGACTCTTAAGCTCTTCAAAAACAATATTGGTGTTGGATATCTACAGTTAAGTATGTCTGTTTTGCATAGTCTTTTGGGTTTTAGATACCAAATCTCTTCCCTTACAGAGAAGTTGATCAGGATTCTGATGGCTGCATCAGCTTCAAAGGGTTTGAATCTGCAATGAAGCATGGACAAGATGAAGTATCACCAGTGTACTTTGCCTAAGGAATATTTTCTGGTAAAAAGACAAAGTGAAAACTTCAGATCTCAAGATATTTAAAAATCAATGAAACTTCATTTGTTTCAGCTAGCATTTTAAGAACTTTGACTGTAAGTGTAGCTCTGAAGAACAGCCTTTGAAGATTTACTGTTGACAAGTTGGGTGTATTAATTTACATGTGTAGATGTGTGTAGAATGCTTAAAATATTTGAAATCTCAATTGATTCACAATCACCCTACGTAGGAATTGTAACTCTGTACTTTTTGTTTTTGACTGAACAGACAAAAAAGGAGCAATTATAATTTCCAGTTACATTGAAATTTACTTGTTCACTTTTTCAACAGACCAAAATATCTCACATGTGTAGAAGCATGTAGATTAAATTTATGATAGAAAATTCCTGTTGGTTTGGGTTGGTTTTTTTTCTCAGTAGTGTATTTGTCTTCCCTTTACTATTTTACATACATATATTGTTCTTTTTTATATATTAAATGTTGCTTTTAATTTAACATTTTTAGTTAATTAGCTACCTGATTTAGTTCTGAACAATTACCAAGAACTGTGTATGTAAGGAAGCAATGTATGTAAGGAAGTAAGCCTAAATACTTAGCTTTTTTTTTTTTAGCTTTTTAATAGATTTCAAAATAATTTTTTTAAGCATGGACCTCAGTCTTGCAGACTGAAAATTCCGTGTGTTCAAACCTTCAGCTGACATTTAGGGAAGAATTTGGAGATATACAAATGAATGTACACTAGCAAGGTGACAGAATTTTGAGAGACAGTATAAGGTAGAAGCTTTCATTGGGTTTGAAGTTGTAATTGCCCCTCTTTCTCTCTTTCTCTGTCTCTTCTGAACTGGGAGATGTTCTTACCTGCTGTTACTTTATATACATCCATCCAAGCTGTGCTATAATGAGAGAAATATTTTTTATTCTATTTATTTTATCTGTGATCACTTCCTACTGTCATCTCATGTTCATATTAATAGTAACAGAAAATAGGGATATCTTTATGGGCACTGTCTCTGATCATATGCCCCATGCCATGGCTTCATTTCTGTTTACCTGCCAGTTGTTAAGTTGCTTATGGTAGAGATTTTTTTTTCAAACTGTCCAGAAGCAATCCTCTCCTCAAGAGAGTCTACAGTCTGTAGCACATACTTAATACTGCTGAAAATAAATAGCAAAACAACAAATAATAATAATGATCAGTAAGAGGAAGTGAGGATCAATTTTACCCTTAATTCAAGAGGATCTCCAGGTTTTTTCAATTTTCAGTGAGGCATTCCAGAGTACAATTTACAGGTGACATATTTATAAAATGATATCTATGTGTTCTGTTCCTGTTACATGTATGTTTCTCTTTAGATACAAGGCAACTGGAATCTTTATTAATTCCAAGGCAGGTAATATGTAAATAATGAGAGAGGAAACTGGAGACATGGAGTATATCAGCAGATGTACCTGGTTCTGTATATAAAACCAAGTACCTGCTAGATGAAATGAGCTGTAACTCAAAAATCATGCTTCATGTGCCAGTCAGTGGGGGCAAACTGGTGTTGCCTTTGAAAGGTGGTGGTAAGACATGCTAATTGGAGCTTTGCCTTAGAAATGCCATTTCCCAGTACATGAATATTTTCATAAGAGAATCATCACCGTAGATGTTAATTAGCAATATCATCACATGCTCTTCTGAGATGTAGGAGATTGAATTATTGTCCCACAGGGATAGTTGCTACAGGTCTATGCACAGTCATGAGAAAATATATGGCAGTTTGCTGTGTTATTACTTAGACTGTATTGTTTTGTTCAGTAGACCTCAGGTTTTTTTGGTGCCCAGACCAAACACTGTACCCTTCCCAAACACAATTTCTATGCAGTATTATTTTATTGTGATATATTATTTTATCATTATTTATTATTTTACTTATTTAAAAATAATTATTTCATTCATAAGGAGCAGTTAAAAATGCTATGGCCTCCTGTTTATATTTCTAGTATACTTGTGATTTGTTGCCCAAATAGCTGACAGTATATATGCTATATTGTATATGCATAATATTCTGTTAAATATTTTACCAAAGAGAAAGATCAATGCTTTTAATAGTAAAGAATGTATGTATCTTATATATATGGCAAGGAACTCTAGAGTGGGAAGTGCTCTTATCTCCTTTATTTCCATATGTTCTCAATCCTCATTTTCTCAAGGACTTGAAAAGATGCTATGAACTTGAATTGCTGAGTCAACATAAACTCCAGGAGAGGCCAATGACATTTTTTTACCATGTTGGACTTTTTTTAGAAAAGAGCAGATCTATATTAAAGGATGATAAGTGCTCTCATTTCTCTTCCCATGGGGACTGACAGAAAGGAACTGCTGATGACCACAGTGAAGTGGAATTGAGTGACACTCTTCCTTTTGAATACTAGAATGGAAATTAATTACTAGCTACTTCTTGTCTGGGTTTTGGCTAGCAAACTGCAGAAGCACTTCGGCCTTGACTAAAACCAGATAAAATTAGGAGTGACATTTATTAGGTGATGGCCTATTCCTACTAATGGTTTGGGAAAAAAAACAAAAGCAATAGCTACCCTGCTATTGGGTGAAAAAGGCTACATGCTCTTCAGGTTTTGTTTTCTGCTACTGGTGTTAGAGATCAACATCAAATATCAGCATGGAAGGGTTGGCAGAGCTAAGAGCTATGATCAGCCTTAGCCTACAAGCTGCAACTCTGACAACTCAGTTTAACTCCAGAGTGACATAAAACGAGACTATTCACTCATTAGCAGGTTACATTCTTATCTGCAACATTTCCAAGAGTGTAAGGACATCAATGATGAAAGTGATATGGGCTGAGATAATAAAATGTTTTTGTTTGCTGCCATCTTCACCCCTGGGAGCCGTAACAGTCTGAACCTCCAGAAGTGAAAAAAAAAAATTAGTTACAGTAGCTAAAGAGCCATTGCTCTCTAACAAATAGTTATTCATTTACCTTATGGAACAGAGGATGTTCAGGATTTACTTACCAGAATATTACACTATCTTTTCAAAGTTAATGCATACATTTGCTTTCCTACTACATAAACTTTTTCTTGTTTTCTGACACCTCGTTTCCTTAACAAACAGTATTTCCTTGTTGAAAGTATCCATTAAAAGATATTTACTTTCCAAGTGATCATCTGTTTAAATTATTTTCAAATGTATCCTTTATATGGTTAGCCAATTGCCATCATTTTATAGCAAATAGATTATGCAACCATAAATGTTATCAAAGTATGTTTAGTTTGTTCCCCTGGCATTTCTGTAATTCCCTATAGCTGTTGAAATCTAGTAGTCTGTAATTTCCTTTTAAAGGATTTGGATGTCTAAAAAGGTTTAGACTTTTTACCATGGTCTGTACAGACAGCAAAAAAGGGCAACCTGTTTTAAACTGAAAGAGGGCGGGTTTAATTTGGACAAGTTTTTCTGAGAAGCTGTGAATGCTCCTTCACTGGAAGCATCCAAGGTCAGACTGGATGGGGCTTTGAGTGACCTGATCTTGTGAAAGATATCCCTGCTCATGACAGGGGGATGGACTAGATGACCTTTAAATATTCTACCCAACCAATCCCATTCTATTTCTGTTATTTTATCTATTGAATGAACAATTGTAAAACTATGGTCTTTGGGCAACGTGACATTCCTGATGGCCTGGCCAGTGTAATGTACTGTAATCTGTGAGAGTTTTCACCAAAAAAGAATTCAGACAATTAAGTCAAATATCAAGATTGGCCACACATAATTTTTTTTTTTACTTTTTCTCTGTCGAATAATATTTCATTAATCAGAAGAATAAAAATAAATTTATATGTGCAATACATCATAGAATAGGCAGTATTTCCCTATAAGGTTCCCGAAATAAAACTTTGTGTAAAGATAGTACTTTAAGTTTGTGGCAGTGTTACTGTGTCTTCTCTCTTTAATCAGCTGTGTGGGTGGTGGCTGACTAGTCAGAGTAACTAGCTGACACACAAAATGTCACAGTTCAAAGAAAAGCTTTGGCATGACTCTCATTTACTATAATATATCAGCTTTACACTTCTCTGGCAATGAAATGCCATCTTAAAATCAGGATGAATTACAACTGCATTCTGCATTCCTGCTTTGATTCCTTAACATTATTCTTTGGGAAGGCTGCCCAAACATAGAAGGGAGTCAGGCTTATTTGTTTAACATTTTGTGTAGAGATTCCCAGTAACAATCTGAGAAAATACATTGCACCATGGTCTAAAAGAAATAGTTAGTAACAGGTGGGGTTTTGATAAGAGTTATTTAAGGATATTTGAGCCTCTTATTTGCAGGAGGTAAAAAATTAGCAATGAATTTTAAAAGAGCACAGAGGTTGCACATGCATTAACATCTTATCTCAAAGCAGTGCAGTTCTGAAGAGAATCTCCTGATCTTCCCCACTTTCTGTGTTTCAGTTTGGTTTGCAGAGTGATTTTGGTGCATGCAAATCAAGATTTGTTCTGGAGAAGAATAAACTAGAAGACCATTCTGGACTCACATGAAACATGCAGCAATACCCAATGGAGACGTGAGTCTGAATAATGACTGCTTTGCACCACTGTGAAGGTCTCCAAGCCTTCCTGTATATGTCAAGCAGTCCAGCTGACCATCAGCAACAAGGCACCCCATTCTCCATGTCTGGTTTTTCAATTGAAAGCAAGGCCAGTATCACTGCCCTTAGTGTGCTGCTGGATTTGTTTCCATGGCTCAAGGCCTTTCTTAGTCCTTTCAATGGGACCTTTGCATATTGATCAGTTAGAGTGTGGGCAGAGTTTGGCAATCTGTTCCAGTGTTCCTAATATCTAATCTAGACCTGCTTTCTTTCAGTTTGAGACCATTTCCCCTTGTCCTGTCACTACATTTTCTCATAAAAAGTTCCTCTCCATCTTTCTTGTTGGATCCCCTCAGATCCTGGAAGGCAGCAATTAGGTCCCCCCAAAACCTTCTCTTTTCCAGACTGAACAAAACTAATTTCCTCAGCCCTTCCTACTAAATTACTGGGTTTGCACTAAAGTACTTGCTAATGTAGAGTTAGTCAGGAAGTCTGGTGTTTAAAATTGCTTTGATACCCATGCTGTAGAGAATATCTCAGCCTTAGTCAAATGATATCTCTCACTGACACCAGGGAGGAATATTTATTTGTGTGCTCCAGTCAAGTGTGCATTTTTTTATAAAATTCTTTAAAAGAGTCATTCTAATTTATTTAAATTTTATTTACTGTTGGCTTTACTATATGCAACTAAAAAGTTGAAAAATGTGGAAAAAGATGGCTTGCAAACTACCTATGAAAATTAAGACACCTACAATGGTACATCTTAGAATGAGTTGCTGTGTTAAAAGATCTGAGATAGATCTCCTGAGAAAAGCCTGGTAGCTGCAGAATTTTCATGCTAGAAAGGAAAAAACTTTTAAATACTTCATCTTTCTTGGAGAAGAAAGCTGTGATAGATGTTAAATAATTGTGAAATATTCAGTGGCATATTGAGATGTAACAGATGCTATGGAATCATGTTATAGTCAAACATTGTACTAATTTTGTAAGTGTCATATATTTGTTAGCATTCCTATTTCTAGCTAAGGGCAATCTTGAGAGTTAGTAATATGAAATCTAGTGATAAAAGAGTACAAATAACAAGTCATTTGAAGCTCTGCTCACCCACTCTGTTGGGAAGGCAGCATACAGACATATATATCTATCTCAAAAGGCCTCAAAAGAAGCTGAATTACATGACATTCTGAGTTTTGACAGTACTGTCTTGGAAGAGGAAAGCCCTATTCCAGTACTGACATCTTGTGCGAAAAGAAAGCAGCCCTGAGATAGGACCACAAGTACCCTGGATTTTTCAAGTCCTCATTTGGAAGAGAGGTAAACCTGACCTGATAAACTAGCATATATGTTAGGAATATGATTTAAGATTTCTTTTTATTTCTGAGGGGTGTTGGTCTGAATCAATACATTTAATTAAATGTTTTGGGAGGGGAGGTGCTATTTGGTTTTTTCATAGTTAGCTTTGTGAAATGGACACTTTTTATTGGATATTTTAATAATACACTGAAATCAGACCTACAAGGAAAATTATCGAACAGAACAAATGATGGAGCCCAAAAAACCTTTCTGGATAGAGACAAAATTTTACCACACGAAAGATCAAAAACAGAGTCCTGAAATTTAAGATAGATGCAATAAAACGGTAATTGGTCTATGACACAGATCTAGGATCCACCTCTTCCAAAGTGCAGTCTCTGACAGTTACTAGCAGTGGTGATATAGCAGTAGGGGTGTTGAAGAGTGATGCCTCCCTGAAATGCTCTGTGTGCCCAGCAGCCAGAGATTCACATCTTCCCTCCATCATGTAGTGTACTATACACGTGATTCTATTCTCAATCACACTTGCTCCTCTCTATGTGTCTTTTTTTCAGTCCTGCTTTTTTTCAGTCTTTTTGAGATGATCAGAACTGTGCTCACTACTGAGGTTGTGGAAATAACTGTGGCTTTATATAGAAGCATAATAATGTTTCCCATTTTATGTTCTATAGCTTTCACATTAAGAATTTAAGATTCATTAGTGAAATGGATGTAGAGTTAATTCAGAAATGTTAGGAAGCAGTGAGATTTCTCTTTATTTTTGCCATGATCTTCATTCATACATGATATATAATTGTACTATCATAAAAATACATACATATATACTATATGTATCATAAATAAGAAATAAAAATTAGAAGTCAGATTATTTCTAATATTTAAGCACCTAAATAAATAGGAAGGTCTTTTAAACAAATAGGCCTTTTAATCTGCAAAATTATTTAGGCAGCTAAGTGCAAGCTTGTACTGAAATCTAATAGGACATCACTTTGAAAACCCTGCAGGAATTAGCCTGCAGTCTAAGGGCTTTTTGAAAGATTAGACACTTTATATGAATAAATAGGAAAAGGAAGAATTTTAAAAAACAGACACCTATCATAGAAAGCCTCAGTCACGCTATTTACTGAGATCATGAGGTATATCCTCAGACTAGTACTTGACCACTGGTGGATTTATAGACTATAGAGCAGTATAATGCAGAATGCTGGCTGGAAGCAAGGTTTGAAGTCTATGCTCAGCTGTGGTGATACATCTGTGCTGCTCTGAGGGGGAGGGGTCCTCCCAGCATCTGCTGAGAACCCTCTGCACTGCTGTCCCATGCTCCATCTGCCCTGTTAGGCAAGGAGTGTTCAAATCTCTGTGCAGTGCCACAACCTGTGTGTATTTTGATCAGACAGTCTGCTTCATAGAGAGATTTGCTCTGTTTGCAGTGATCCATGAGAACCGCTGCAGATTTCTAAACTTAGCAAATCACCTAAATTTACTGGACCTTAAGAAAACTGAGTCATACAGATGTATTAAAAAATCATTTAATACTGATATTTATTTGGTACTTTGACCAAGACTGGTCAGAAACTATGTTAACATTGTTGCTATAATTATAATGTTTTGCTCCTAATTGTGAAAACCATGATGATCTAAAAGTTAGAATGATGTGTTAAAACTTAGATCAGAAAAAGATCAGTTTTTAGACATGCAGAATGGAAAGCTATAAGTCAAGGGTGACAAGTCATGTTGGCTCTCTACCTGAGAGCTTGTCATAGCAAAAAGAAGAGTAGAACGACAAGAAAAAAAATATATTTGTAGCTTTCTGATTTGTACCAGTTCTCCATTGCAGTGATTCATCATTGCAGTTCTTTGTTCTCTATGAGAGTTCTCTACCTATAATATGGAACAGAACATATTTAGAAATGGTGTACACAGGGCAAAGGACATAAAGAAATTCAGGCACCTTTGTCCTCCTGAAATAATATGAACTTCAGAAATGTCCTATGGGTCAGGTCTGTGGTCCATTAAGTTCAATAGCCTGCCTCCAACTGTGCTCATGGGAAACACTCTTGGGAAAGGGCACAGAAGCCAGAGTGGTGTCTGTAGTTCAGTCCCCTTATATTGCTTCAGCATCCACAGACACCAGATTAAGAAAGCTGGAAGGCACTCTGCTGTCACTATACGGATATGAAAAAACTACACTCACCCATCAGGTTGTGAGACAAGAAAGAAGAAGAAGGTTTATTTTGGGTTTTGGCTTTAAATAGGGTTTGGACTTTGACTAGTGATTGGGGGACAAGGTTAACACCTCTCCAACCCCACTGGTCAAGCCAGAAGTCCATCACAGAGAGGAATGCAAAAACAAGCTACTTTGTTTATGTTACAGTGCACGAGAAACTCCAGTACAAGAATGAAAACATCAGAAGGTTGAAAAATCAGGATGACACTCCGCTAGCCTTAAAAACTTACGAAGCACAACCCCCAAACATTTACTTTTACCAGAATTGCTAAACACAGGCTAAGCTAAACTTGACACGGCTGGGACCGTTTCAATCATAGTCGAAAAAACAAAAGCTAGACTCTGTCATAAGAAAATGTAAACAGTCAAAGATTCAAAGCATATTTATGATCTTTTATATATATATATCATTCAGTGTTCTTTTACAGCATGCTCCTTTCTCCTAGGAAGCATATAAATGAGATTATATTTTAGCTGCTAATTAATAGTGTTCCACAGCCTTCTGACAACAGAGGAAATTCTTCAGTGTCAGCTTTGCTCTCCCTTGCACCTACTTTCTTTGAAATTACTTTCATCCTGCTTTCAGCAAGACTATAGCTCTTAACAGGGGCTTTGGTATCAAAGATGGAAAGATTCAAAGCTGGACTTGCACACAGAAATCCTTCAGTTATATTTTACTTCAAAACTTCTATCTATTTGGGCTAAAAATGAGAAAATTATTTCTCTCAGTGACATGCCCCTGTATTTCACAAAGATGTTCCCAACGCAGTTTGTGTATTGCATTAAATGTGTTCAAATGTGGTGAAAATAATGAGCTGTCCACTTAATTATTTGAAGGTCTTCAATAATCTGCAAACTAACATAATCATTAGAAAGTAACATAATAAAAAAAACTTTAAAAATATAAATCTTCCATAAAACTGTTCAGGAAATATTCCTCATAAATTTCTAAATGAAGGTATACTGCATTGCTTTTATACCATAATTTCAAAATCTGATGACACTTAGTATGGGATCAAATCCCTCGCAGAGGCTGTTGTATCAGACCAACATAAATAGTTGGACTTGGTGATCTTAAAGGTCTTTTCCAAAGTAAATGCTCCCATGATTCTATGTTTAATACAGCAGACTCATAATTCCAAATTTATTTAACAAATGATTTTAAAAAATGTATTGATTAACATGAGTATAGTACCATCCTGTGATTTCTGATTGGGTATGGTATTCTCTCATGCATTTTCTGCAGTTCTCACTTTTATTTGGTCCTTTTTCTGCCATTCTTGCACTGTAAAGGGATGCTAGAATGAGTGTAAGTGTGCTTTATACCCCATTTATATTCCTAAAATGGTATAAAAAGAACAAATTAAGAACATAGGCAAGGTTATTTTATGTAACTTTGTATGTGTTTAAAGTTGTGGGGCTTCTCTGTGAGATTGTACAGAGTATCTCAGATTCCAGGAAATATTACATCTTCCCCAGTGAATGGCAATAATTGAAGTACCTATCTTCCATCTCTCACTTTAGAGGTTTTCTTCACTCCCTCTGTTACACAATCATTATGGATATGACATCCTGTTATTACATGAAAAAGTAGAGATTTCCAGGAGATAAAATCTCAATTAATACAAGGACCCTTTGAGCATACATTGCTGGTAAGTCTAGCTAAAAATTCTTCTGAAGGAGAGTCTGAAGCCAAGACAAATGTTAAACAGATTGCATTTCACTGTTTTCCGGAGGTACCCTGAGTCTTCATACTCTTACATGAATGACTTCAAATTAATTTCTACTTTCTTTTCTATTTACTTTTTGACAGCATGAATTTAGTTTACATTATTTTTAACAATATTTAGACATCTGTTGATAAAGTTGTTATATACAAAGAGGAGGTTTAAACATGTTATTAAACATGTTACTGTCTTTAACAGTCCTGCTGATTGTATAGCAGAAATGCTGATAGAGACTTACTGAAGTCACTGCTTTGAAGAATAGAACTGAAAAGGACACAGAAACAAAAGTAGACCAAGCCTCTCAGTGTCACGTCAGGCTGACCAGAGCATCTCAGGACAACTGAGAAACCTTGGAATATGACACTAGAAATGCATTTCAAGTACTAAGAGAGATATACAAACAAATTAATTTGTGGGTTTCATACAAAAGAAGTTATAGTAACATAAAACTATTTGGGGTTTAGACATGATTGTAATAGTAATATTATTTGTGTCTGCTGATTTGCATTCCATTTCACCCAATGTGAATCCAGCATTGGCAGGACTGCATAGGCACCAGTGAAGGTAAATGTGGAATTTTTAAAAGTATGAAACTTAGAGCCATATCTCACTGAAGTTACATACAACACATTTCTGAAGACCTTGAAGGGCTTGACTTGGGACAAAAAGATACACATGAGCTAATTTATATCAGTGAAAAATAACTGAAACTAAGATGCTTTCAAATATGTGAGCTAATTATTCTGTTGCTAACTGTAGATGTCTCTATACTGTGCTCCACAGCAAAGAAATACCCCTGCACATTTATCAATATCCCATCCATAGCCAGTGGAATCAGAGGTATCAGATGAGATTTTATTTTATCAGCATAATCTTGAATGCTGATGATATGTATGAAAACAGTAATCTAGTTACATGTCAACTGTTGGAAGTTTTGTTGGAAGATTTGCAACTACACAAAGCATCTTTTTACTTACAACTTATATTTAATTCAAAAACCATTTCTCCCCAATAAACAAGAAATGCCATTTTGTAGTCACTTTTCAGAGCATAACAGTTAATCTAACTCTACAGTTACACTGTTACTGTATATTAGAAAATATATGTGATGTTCAGTTACCTGCAATATAGGGCAAGGGTTATCTTGAACTTGGCATTTTTATGCCTTTTAAAGCCCTCATGCTGTAAACTGCATGCAATCCAGTAAAAAACAGTTTAGTTTCCTTTAAATACAGTTGATTGCTATTTCAGGAATATTTACCACATTGGCATCTATCCTTGCACAGGATCCCAGCAGGCAAAGTACTCTGCAACCATGTCTAAGAGGGTCTCTGCCTCTCACAATAGGGTACATAGTTCATCTTTCCTGCTGGTGAGATAAAATACTTACTCCACTGTTTTATGACTGATTTTACTTATCTCCAGCTATGCAAATCCCACATTTTTGCATGTTTTGCAAAACCTGTTAATGCCCCTTCCTGAATCAATCAACAGCAAACCTGAATATTTCACCTCTGTGAAATAGTCTCTGTTATTATCATAAAAATCACATGGGCAACAGTAGGCTGCCAATCTATGTTTGATGATTCTCCTCCCTGCAGCAGATAATATATGTGCATAATTGCTCAAGTGCCATCTGGTTGCAACTTAAGATGTGTTGCTCATTGATAATGAAAGCACTGATTTGGTCCCCACACATAAAATGGAAGTCTGTTTAACACAAGTATGCATGATTTTGTAGGACCCTGATATAAAAAAAGAGCAATGCCTTGTCAAAACCTTTTAAGAAATGTGTATTTAATAATAGGTTTTCTAAATAGTCTGAAAATATGGCTGAAAGAAACCTGATTGGTTTGGACTTGAGAAGTTTAATTGTTGCTATGAGCACGGAGTGGCAGTGTGAAGCTCTCAGCCCATTTAATCACGCTATAGGGCACCCATAGGTCTTCCCTAGCGCAGAGGAAAGGGGAAGGAAGAGTGAGGTTAGAAGGTGACTGGGGCTCAGGCCAGAGTGCACTGCAGTAAATGGCAAAACTCTCTTTGATACCTGTGTGTATGCCCTTGTCTGCTCAAAACATGGGGTGGTGTCAGAGCAATTAGAAAAAAAAAGCCAAGAAAAACTGACAACTGAGCAAAAATGTTATTCAAATGCATGAAAGACTTGCAGGTATGAGGAAAAACCCATAATAATCCCTTTTTTCATGTCCATTGATAGTGCAAAAAGTAATGTGATTAAACTGTGGCAAGTGAGATTTACTTTAAAGCAGGGGAAACTCTTTAATGAACAGGGAGTGACTGGCAAGGATCTCTTGCCTGAAGCAGTTGTCAAGTGCCCATTAACAGGGAGGCTCTAGAAGAGGTTGAACACGTACCTGCCAAGATAAGCTTAGCCCATTCTGCCATGGGGCAGGGAGATGAAAGAACGACCTCTGAGATCCTTCCAACCCCTGCTGTGGTCCTCTGTATTCTGCATGGAGACTCCTCATCTCTCATGCCTTTGTAGCAACATTTGTGCATAACTTGTCATTTCAAGGAGCAATGCCCTTAGCAGTTCTTCCCTCTGACCGGTGTTTGAGACAAGAAATAGGTGAAGCATTATGTATTTGGTTTCTTAAAATCAGTTTTTAAATTTGCTTGTCTATCTTATAATGTTCATTTATAATCACAAATTATTGCCTTTTCAAATGTGTGCAAAATGATAAGGGAGGTGACTAGCAGTTTATTATTAATTTGCTGCTTTTATTTTTGGGAAATTAACATTCTGGGAAGAAATTTAATTGGACTTTTGCTAATTCTCACAGTGATGCTTTGGTTTTTCCTTTTGAGACTGGAGAGAAAAGTCAGCATCTGGTGTTCGAGGATGCTAGGGACTTACTCCATATTATGTCTAATATCTCTACTGTGAATAAACAAAATGAATAATTAAGTGAATTATGAGGTGTCCTGAATGAAGACTTCTCTGACAGTATCTATGGAATGTTTGTATTCCTGTCATTTGTTCTCTGTTGGGCATCTTGGGCAGCACACTGCCCACGTGGACATTCGCAAGGTATTTTTTTCAAGCAAAATTCAGAAATAATATTTTAAAAGGTTGTTATATATGCAGAGACACTTTTGCTCTTCTGAGCTCTGTCTGTATGAAAGGAGAAAACATAAGAATAGAAGAATTTGTGTCCTGGCCCCGGGGACACCAATAGGGCTGACTGCCCCTGCCTGGCTTCCCCCAGGGCCACCCCCACCCTGCTTACAGCTCAGGGCCCCATGTCAGATCCCAGAGCCATCAGCCCCTGCCCCAGCAATGCCACAGCAGGGCTGGTGTCCAGCTGCACACCAGCCATGGGCCCCAAAGCCTGGCACACCTCTGGACTTGTGTTCCCAGCTGGTGCCCAGCCCGAGCCCAGCCTTATCCCCAGGGGCATGCCTGATGCCCAGGGCTAGTGCAGCCCCTGGTGCCCCCACCTGCCCTGCCATCTGGGGGTGTCCCTGGTGCCCCCACCCTGCCCTGCCCTCTGGGGGTGTCCCCAGCCTGCCCTGCACTCCTAGGGCTGTCCCCAGTGTCCCCAGCCTGCCCAGCTGCCCCAGTGGGTTCCCATAGCCCATAGGGAGCCACCAGGGCCTGTTGCCCCACAGCTTCTGAGGTGGCTTAAGCTCAGACAAAATGTAGATAAGCTACATTAGAGGTGTTTTATTGTCTGTCCTGATACAAACCAATTCTGTGAATTGTTGGGATATTTTGCTGCAGGGACGGACCTGGGATTTTGTTTGCCTCCTGGATGCGGATGGTCTCCCAGACTGGGTCCTCCTGTGCTGCTTGGCCACCTGAGACCACACCAGGCCTCCTCTGGGGTGGAAAGAGGCAAGTCCCCATCTTTATATTTTCAGGATTCCTGAGAGAATGCTGCCGCTCTCTCATCAGCTCTTCCCAAAACACCAAGACTTGGCAGTTTGTTGAACTTGGATGTAATACTAGATGGAACTAAGAGACCACAGTCTTGTGAGGAGCAGCAGAGGGAGCTGGTGCTGTTCAGCCAGGAAAAAAGAAGGCTCAGGGGAGACCTTACTACTCTTCACAACTATCTGAATGGCGTTCTATCCAGGTGGGTGTTGGTGTCTTCTCCCAGGTAACAAACAACGGGACAGTAGGAAATGGCCTCAGCTTGTGCCAGGGGAGGTTAGACAGGGTATTAGGAAAGCTTTCTTTATGAAAAGGGTGTCCAGGGAAGTGGTGGTCACCATCCTTGGAAGTGCTCAAAGGGCATGTGCATGTGGTTTAGTGGTGAAGATGGTCATACAAGGTTAATATTGCACTCAGGGATCTTAGAGGCCTTTTCCAACCTTAATGATTCTGTGATTCATGAGTCTGTACTTTTTGGATGCAGATGGTATCTTCCATACAAAACAATTTTGCAATGGATGGAAATGTTCATCAGTGGCACAACAGGCAACTCTTCTCACAGTCCAGCTGTGGACAGCTAAGGACAGCAGCAGCAGCTAAGGACAGAGCAAAGGGTAGAAGCTGCTGGCTTCAGCCACAGACCTGCTTCAGCCATTGCTGAACAATTGCTTATTTTGTCTGTTCATTGCAGTTTAAAAAATGAAATGGAAGTAATCCGGTTTGTTGATTTCATCTGCTTTTACCAAAAAAAAAAAAAAAAAAGTGGCAACACAAGTTACTACTTGATACCTCTGTAAATAAGTGGTATCAGGCAAAGTGAAGGTATGTTTGGGTTTTTTTCCCCTTGAGTATTTTATTAACATTCCTGTGAATAGCACTGGGCAAGCCAAGACCCAAATTCCTGCTGCTATGCTGAGGCAACAGGAAACACCTCCCTCAGCCAAATTTCTAGTGAACTTTCTGAAGATAACAATGAGGCAAGAGCCACAGGATCCCAAAGAGGACCACCATCTCCTGACCATCCTTTAGACAAGTTACTGGGGAAGCCTGACCCTGAGGCACCTGGATTCTGTGGAACTAACATTATCTCAGGTTCAGCTTTCCACCTTGAACATAGCTGTGTATAAATAGAACACAAAGTGATTTTTTGTATATGTGATATGATAATTAAAGTTCACATTTTCTCTGCACTTCCTATTCTGAACTGTAAAGAAAAACTAAATGAATTGTCAAGGAGATATAGTGGAAATTAATCACAGGGATAGAACTCTGAAAAGCTCCGGACATCTGGGCTCAGTGCTCTGCTGAACACCAGTAATTGGTTAAAATCTGTTAATATTACCTTAGGTGAACATCCAAAGCTTTCCCTGACAACTCTGCTGGCTGCTAGCTATGTTTTTGTGCCTTCATTTCCAGCCCAGGGCCAGACATGCTCTTTTCCATCTCCTTGGGAAGAAGATTGGAGTGAAATTGGCAGATGACTGCTGCAGCTGTAATCACCTCTGTGCTCTGTCCCTTGTAGCCTGTGCTCACTGCCAGTGGTCAAGTTACCTGGTCACAGGTATGTAGTCCCCCAGTTTCCTATCTGCTTAGGGAGGAAACATTAACATTTGTGCTGGAAAACATGTAAAATTGTAAGAAATATTGCCCACATCAGTGATGGAAAACTGCAAAAATCTCACTCTGAACCACAAATGTAGAAAAACAAGTTAAAAGACACCAGTGCTCTGCACAACATCACTAAGATTTAATGAAATTACACTTCTTAAAAAAAAAAACCAAAAAGGATTCTTATGTCAGCCTTCAAACACAATCTTGAATAACAACTCATATTCCCAGTATCATGGCATGAAACCCTAGACACTACACGAAGTATAGCTTGTCCAATGTTAAACCACCAGCAAGGACAAACTATTTTTAGAATTGTCATATATTATTGCACCTGAGCTTTATTGGTCTTCAGATTAAAAGAGGTTTTTCTTCAGAGAAGTCACTTGAATTTTACACTCATTTACTAAGCCGTATGTTACTATTCAATTTATTTTAAAGCAGATTCTTTGGGAAAAATTAGAAAGCTAATTTGAATTGATTCTTTGGAGACTCAGGCTTAAATGAAGTGCCGTAAATTTGGCAGTCAAAAAATAGAATTGAATTCTATACTTGTACTACTCAATGGACACAGGCACCTTGCTCTTTGCTGCTGCGGGTTTTGATGCAATATATTTCAGACAATTTAAATACACCTAAGCATGACACTTTACTGAGGTTTGGTCACTGAGGAACCACAGAGTATTCCTTGTTCAAATGGTTTTTATCAGATAAATTTATGGCTGGCAGGTTCATAAGATTCCTCGTTCTCCCTGGGTTTTCAAAACTAATTTTATAAATTCCTAGTGGCATTAATCCTAATATTGGGTAAGTAATGGTACTTTAGGAATCAGTTGTGGACTTGTCAGGGCAATGTTCCTCACCTCTCTTTTTTCCATTTCTAAGTGCACCAGCTCACATTTGGATAAGAATGTTCTGAGTGTCCAGCAGTTTTAATGCCCAATTTAGAACATTCTGTGACAGGTCTGAGGTTTAGGTAGCAGATGTATGTTTTAAGTTTTTTCAAAAACTACATAACTTTTAGATTTTACTGTCCCATGTTACGGGGCATCTAAAATTGTTAATATTTTCAGACTATTTAGGCCACCATGGCAATTCATTATTAAATGAGTAAACATTTTTAAAGGTTTTTGGTCAACAGGTCAGGCTTGTAGACAGAAACATTTTAGACATCTAGAGACATTTTTCTCTACAAAAATGAGACTGACTGCTTAACAGAATTTATGCTTTTCTGTAACTGTTTGATGCCTTTACAGCTTGGGAAATTCACAGAAATAATGGCTGAGGAGATGGTTGTTCAATTTCCTGTCACATAAATTACTGAGTAGATCTTCTTTACTCCATCCCAATGCTGTGCTCTCCACCTAATCAGAAGAAGAAATGAGGATTTGAAAAGACATGCTGGAGAAAACTCAAGTACATGCTATTATTTGCTCTGCACATATAGTCTCATATTAGAAATTACTGTTATTTGGCATGAGTACATATGTAAAGAAATATTTAAACTGAAAAAATATATATCACTTTTTTGCTTATAAACTTTATGTGAAAACAATTTTACTTGAAGAAGCCTTCCTTCTCAGGATTATTTTCTGATGTGCCCAGCTTTCCAAACAATTAGTCAGGAGCAGACATGCTTATTTGCTTTAGCTCCCATTGTAAGTGGACACCTGAATTCAGACACCAAAGTTGTTATTTAAATGTGGAAACTAAAATCCCCCAGTCTTTCACACATGCTAAGTTTTGCTACAACCCTCAGCAATCTCAGTGGGAGCTGTGGCTGCTCAACATTTTGAAAATTTAGCGGTTTTAAGTGAGGTGCTTTGTGAAGGAGAGAGGTGTCCTTGTCTTGATCCAACTCAAATGCTCCAGCTGAAAATGAAGGGGGGTGTGATGCTTCTGTTGTTTGCTACACTGCTAAGCTGATGGAAACCTACAGATTCCTCTCCTCTGTGCCTCTGGCTTTCTGAAAGCAGAGCTCACTGTTGAGAAACTTTCAGGCACCTGCTATTCAGAAATTTTCTTCTACGCCTTTTTGCTTAAGACATTAAGCAGAATTTGCCAACATGCTGGCAGCCACAAGCATGTCAAGCTGTTTGGCTCTGGGAAGTGACATGTGGTGCATTTTCTCATTCGTAGGGCAGAATTTTAACAGAGCTGATCTCTGGATCCCTGGAAATCCTTTAGCATCTGTCATGCTTACATAAAGAATAACATTTGCTCAAAGCCAGAGACCTGTCCTCAGTGTATCTCAATGGCTAAGAAACTGAAATTTCCCTCTATTGAAAATGGAATTGTTTCTGAATGCTGCATGCAGTGAGAATATTGGATACATGAAGGATAAAGAAAAAATAATTTCATCCAGTTGTCTCTGCTTTGTGTTTCTGTTCTTACTCCATCAGAAGCCTGAGTCTTTCCTCTCTGTGCAGAGCAGCATTTTGGGAACAAGGACTTACCTGTGATGCAACTCTGAGCCAGACATGTCCTTCTCTTTCTTCCAAGTGAGTGAGTGAAACGACATTGGCACTGTCCGGTCCTTAGATCTCTATCTTATATAAATGTTATAACATTAAAGTAAGTCAGGATAATCTTTTTCCTTAGATAAACATAGCTTTCTGATACCAAACGAAGCACGAGGTTTGGAAACCTGCCTCCTTCCTGCTCCCATCTCCCTGCAGGGTAGCTCCTTCCCTCAAGCCTGGCTTTTCCATCCTGTGATTTTTCAGTGGCTTCTTGGGCTGAGTAAGTCCATGAAACTCTTGCCATTCCTTGAAGAAACCTGCTGCTCCCTGGGTCCCCACAGCTCCAGGTCTGCTCCCTCCTGCCAGCCTCCTGCTGTACCCCAAGGCCTTCCCCATGGCCCCATTCAGTGGTCTCAAGCAGAGAAATCTCCCAGCAAGCTATTCTACCAATTTGTATAAGGAAAGCAATGATTTCTCAAGAAACCTGTTTTGATCCTGTTGAATTAAGGGTAAACTATAAGCTTTGTGTTTTACCCAATGATCTCCAATGATTGGTGATTTTTTTCTTGGAACAGAGTGTTGGCTGGCAGTTTTGGCTGCTACTCAGTTGTAAATAATGATGTAAATTGTTAATTACATGATATTTTTTTATTTGCTGAAGATTAGTAAAGGCCTTTTAAGAACCCAGCAGATTTTGGGGGATTATTAAATCATATGGCAGGGATGGATCCATGCCTGGTTCTAAATGGCAAATTGATTCTAGGTGAGGTCTGCAGCAGCCCACTTATTAAAGGGTAAAAATGAGCCAAGGCACAGAGTTAAACACAGCATAAAAAGAGTCCTGGTTTATTCCTGTTCATGGCTTAATCAGCTTCAAACATTCACTGACTCTGCCTGCAGCAGCTCCTACTGTAGGTTTCCCTTGCAGCCTCTGACTGCTGGTTATTTCCTGCTAAACTATGACTGCAGGTATCACTTTGCAGACTCTGAATGCAGGCTTTTACCCAGCTAGACTATGACAGCAGTTCCAACCACAGGCTCTAACTACAGATCCAGACTGATCTCACAGCAGGCATTCTCTCCTCGGGATCATGCTTCTTGATTCTCTTCTTCATTCTCCTCCAAGTTCCTCCTCTCCATACCAGCTCACCCCCACTTTCACCTCACTCATCCTTATTGGTACAGCTGTTACTCATCAGGAGCAAGGCTGTATAGGTTAATTACACAGCTGTTACTTATCTGAGGTGAGGTCACCTGTATTCCCTTCTCTTACAGAGAAAGTATGCAAAGAAAATGAAAGCCATTTCTTACTTTTTAGGGAAAAAAGGCTGTATAAGAACATGAAATCATTGTAAACAATTAAAATAATTTAAGCAATTTTTTTCTAATTAGACTTTGATAATTGCAGTGAATTATCTCTTTTTCATAACTGTGTCTGAGTCCCTTTGCTGACCTGAGTGCTGTCCCTTACACAGGGAGTCTTGTGTCTCATTTGTATTAAGATGAAAACTCAGTTTTCTCAGGTTTATATCAGAGTTTAGTTATAACAATGACTATCTTCTAATTATAAATAAATAAAGAGAGAATTATTAATAAACCTGATTTTATTTAGGTATTTATTAGATCTTGTTACCAGAAATAATAACATAGTAAAACCAGATTTGATTATTAGCTAAACCTTTAACAATATAACTCAAACAATAGATAAGTTTTCTAAGCAAAAGAAGATGCAATTTCCATTCTTTTAACCAGCACAATAACTTTCTTTAGAAAACCTTTTGGAAATACTCTTTTAGAAGATTCTGACCTTTTTTATTCTCTAAATATTTATTTATTTAGAGGCAATGTGAAAGAAGTAAAGGAGGAAATTCAAGTGCAAGAAGCAAAAAAAAAAAAAAGGATGAAACTCCTTATCAGGAAAAGAGGGTTTTCTTTTCAGAAAAATGAAAATGGAAAAAATCTAACAAATCTTTTTATGGGAAGCTGAGTAAGTAGACATTTATTTCAAAAGTACCTATAAAAATAGTAATATTAATTAAAATATTTGCCATCATTACAAGCTGTCCATAGGCAGTCTTACTGTAATTATTTTCCTCTGTGTCTAATGCTGAAGTGTCACACCATGGAGATAAGTGCTTTAGAGGTACCAATAGATAGACTTTTGATGTTAAATACATAGTATTATCACACAGTAATCAGAGTGAGAAATAGGACAATGGCAAGGGAATTACCCTTATTTGAGAGCTGGGAGCAGGTGTCCATAGCAGAGCTGAGGGCAAAGCAGAGCACGTGCTGCACAGTCCATGTATCCTTTCTGTCTGTCCTGTCCCTAAGCAAAGCAGAGAGCCTGGCTGAGGTGCTGCTGGCACCCAGGGTGCTACCCAGAAGCTGCAGTGCCCCACACCTCTGTGGGTATATCAATAGCTCACAGCCTGTGCAGAGACAGAGCACTTTTGCTCTCTGATGCTTTCCAGGTATAATTTCAACAGGACACCAATATCCAGTTCCTATTGGAGCTGAGACGGCCACAACACTCAGAATGCTTCAATAAAACTTCAAAGGGCTTCAAGCATCAGCACCTCATTATCTAGATGTATTTCATACCTTTTCTATGTAGCAATCCTATGGGCAGCTCAGGCTCTTTCTCTCCTTCTCTCTTCCTTCTGTAGTTCCAGCTCACTGCTTCCTGTCCCTACCACAGCTGCCTCACCCTGTGTGTCCCTCATACAGTGGCTTACCCTACCTGTCCCTTACACAACCTCCTGTCCCTTCCTCCTCACAGCATAGCTAGCAGACTCCAACTGACTCGCTACCAACGCACTCACTCTTTTATCACACCCAGCTGTGAGGGCAAGGCTGTTCCCACTCTTTGGTAATTAACACAGCTGCAATATATCGGAGGCAGGATTGCCTTTAGCACTATTTCTATCTGTCTTCCCACAAGTTCCAGCCACAGCTGCCTTTGCTTTGCTTTAATTATCTGATGACCATTTATTTAATAATTTTTTCAAGCTATGAGAAAAGTAAAATCTGAAAAGATATGTCCAAAGAACCAGAAAATGTACAATATAGACATCTTTATAAAGCTGTATTTGTGAAACAACGACAGAAAATTATCTATCACAACATTTACAAAACAAGATTTAAACCAAGTAAATTAATACTGAAAGATTTTACAAGCCTCACAGTAAATCTTGTTTTTCAATACACACAGGAAACATAAAAGCAATGTCATGCCAAGTAACTAATTCCCTTTTCTTCATCGCATAACAAGACCTCTGACTGGAGCTGTCCCCTAGAATAGTCTGACTTTATCTTTGTTGTTCACATCAAATCCAGTACATCATTTTTTGACTTTTAGAATCAGGTTGACATTTTATTATTAGTGTCAGTAAGCAGAAAATATTATCAATAGAGTTTACCTTAACAGTTACTTACATTGTCCCACGTGATAATGAAGACATAAGTTTTTAAATAGCTATGCATAGGTGTATTCCAAGAAGCAGAACATTTGTAGTTCCAGAACTCTGTTCCTTTTCTTAATGAAAGATGTAGATCCGATCTCCAAATAAGCCAAGTCACTTCAATGGTTTTACAGTAAAGGTAAGTTACAGCTTCTTCTAATCTGATGCATTCTCTAAAAGGCCGAGGAGATGAAAGACCATTCACTAGACTGAGGTAAGTGCTTCAAGGAATGTGAAGCTCAAAAAACGTACACATTTCTGTGACAAAATGCTACATGCTTTGTATTTGCTAAATTAATAATAATGACATTACTAGATTGATTTTATTAGATATACAACTAAAATTTTTTTTAAATCACCATTTTTAATATGCTTCATTCACAACACTTTAATGTAAGTTGTGCTTAGGCATGTTTCAAAACTTGCCCTGTAATTATAATATCTGGAGGATCCAAGTGCCATCCCCTTTAAATCGCCTGGCCACTGCACCATGTAATTGAGAGCAGAAATGGACCAGGATCCATCTGCTCATGTATGTCAGCAAGGAATTATCTATAATGTTTCTTTGCCCATTTATCATTTGGTAGAAGATTTTGCAATAATTTCTTCAGCTCTCGTGCATGCCCACTCTACAGCCACGTTTGCACTGTGTTTCTGTGGCATGTGTTGAAAACAACTATTAGCACATGCCGAAGACTGTCAAATGGGATGTTTGCAGCTGTCATTTCTCAGGATTATCTTTTGCCTCCCATTTGGGCTGATTATGTCTGTTGTCAACAGGCTGTTGGAGGATCATGTTAAGAGGGGCCACATGCAAGACTCTTCTCATCAGACAGCGCTTAGGGGTAGGAAGCTGAAGGGAAAAAAATGCAGGGGACATAAAAAGAGAAAATAAGCACAGAGAAGGAATAACAGAGTTTTGTTCATAGCTGAGTGATGTTTCATAATTTCAGCATAATTTGGCTTTTTGATTAAGCTAATGCTTCATTCAATGCAATTTTATTCTTCAATTACCTACAAATTCAAAATGATCTTCTGACTACATCATCTGCTCTGACTCAGACATGGCAAATACAATACAAGCAACTCCACGAGCAACTCCACGTCCCTAAAGCACTGGAGCCTGCAGCTGGGGAAGCCTGAGGCATTTCCTCAAATTCCCATTGAAGTTGCTAGAAGGTTTTCTTAAATAAGGAAAGAAGTGCCTGTGATCAGACTGTTCCTCACAGGATGGGGATGTGCTGGGAAAAATTCCCTGTATCTGAAGGCTTGTCAAAAATACAACCCCCAGCACATGCAGCATTTCACAGCTGAGAGCCAGATGGATGGTGGATACTCTTCACTGAGTCCCCTTTCTCCACCTTTTCTTTTTTCATATGTTTAAGGCAGAGAGAAGTAATTACCGATATGTGGGCTGGGAGAAGTGTAGGGTATTACACTTCAAGAGCTAAAATACTCACAGGCACTTGATGCCTCGCTGCACTGAGAACTACTCACAAGTTGCTGCTCCTAAAGTCCAGCATGGCTGGAAAAACTGTGTTAGAAAAACTCATGTGAAGTTTTAATGTGCAAGTAGATAGTTAGACAGGCACATTAACATTTCACTGAGAATTGTTAGACTCGGATAAATATGCAAGAAGCTTTTATTCAGATCCAAGTTTGCCTTTACTCAGGCACTGAATTTGGTAGACAAGGGGTTCAATATTTGACACTCGAGTGTAGGTATCCACATGAATTGATACTTCTCAGTTAGATAGTGGGTGTTTCTTTAAAATAAGTTCTCAATCAAATAAAGGTTAAATGAAGTCAGTGGCACACACAATGTGCTGCAGGTAGGAGAGCAATAAGACAGGTATGGCTCTGCATAACATGCATTTTTTATATTGTACTCTTCAGATTTTGTTTGCAAGAGGAGTTTGATGTAATCAGTTGCAGCTCTTACAAGAAAACAGAAATTCATTTGCAGTAATTATCTTCCTTAAGACAGAGTTTTGTACCACTTCTCCATCATCTCCCCCTCCTTGTCTTGGCAAAATGAGAGTGAACACCAGTGCAGGTTCCTGTGGGGAGTTGTTTTTTGGCTGCAGCCTGGCAGGCACAGATGGACAGCTAGCTGCAGTCCCTGGTCCCACTTGGCTGAACAACCACACTGGGTCATCTAATGGATCCTAAGAGCCATGAGAGCACTTGTTTGCTCTGAACTGCAGTTCCCCCTTGCTCTGAACTGCAGGTTTCCTTGGGTTGACAACAGGCACGCTGTAGTGCCTCTCAAAAAAATTTCTCTCTGATGCCCATTTTAGGTTTATGACATGCCTTGTGGCTTGCTTCTCTTCCTTCTCCCACACAGAGAGCCATGAGAAAGCCTCTACTCTTTGTACCCACCACAGCTTCCAGGCCCTGGTGCTCTATACAGAACACGGGTCATTAGGCTCATTCCTGGACCTCCAGCTGATGAGAGAGCCTGGTCTTAAGAAGCCCAAATTGGCAGCGTAGGCACATGACATGGTCAGTGAGGGTGCCCCAGGCACTGCTGATGATTCTGGCCCACCAGATCTCCCTGGTAGCACCTGCCTGGGTGAGGGTGGCTAGAAAGGAAAAGCCGTGGGATAAGGGCAACATAGAGAAACACAGGGCTCCTGTAGAATTAGCAGGATGAGGGGAATGTTGGCACTGTGGTGAGGGCTTGAGTATGGGCAGTTGATGACAGGAAGAGGAACAGCTGGAGAGAAGGGCATCAAGGCCATTTAGGGCATGGGACATCACAGCTCAGGGTAAGCCTTTGCTGCAGTGGCTGCATCTGCTCATGGTGTCCTTTGCTGCTGTCCCAACACCCACACAAGCCTGCTACTGTCCTGCAGGCTCCAGCTGGGCCCCTTTTCTACCCTTCTTACTGATGCTACATTCCTGCTTTGTCTCTTCCTGTAGACAGTCCTTGAACTCTGCTAGGCCAAGTTCTTTTCTTTTATTCATTCATTCCTGCAATCCCGCTTGTTGTAGGAACTGAGACTAGTTTCCCTGCTAGCCCCATGAAACCAGCTATGCTGCATCCATCTCTCTCTTCCTTGCAATCTCTGTTCCCCTCCAGATTGACAACACGGCTTCTGCTTATCTGAGTTCCTTCTGTGCACTCTGACACCAGGGTGTTAGATGAGTTTCTGGGAAGACAGGCTTCCCACTCCCAGTGCCCTGAAGAAAGCTGGTCTGAGGTTACATCTTTCAAGTATGCATTTTGGCTCCACTAAAACCCATGATAACCATCTGTAGTCAAAGCAATTACATCTAGACAGTGGTTAACATTGCAGATGCTTGGACTCTTTCACAGTATTCCTTTTTTTCCCTAATTTTTTTTTCTCCCTCCTTCTGTTTTGTACTTGTCTCCCTACCATATCTGGCCCTTCAGTCCCCTTGCCTATACTAGAAAAATGAGGAATCTATGACAATAGTATGAGAGTGTCTTGTAACTATGACACAGTGGTAGATGGTTCTGACAGCACAATTATGTTGAAGCCAGTGGAATTGAGCCTTTTTTATCCCACAGCTAAGAATCTGACTCCTCTTTTCAAAAGATTAATTCTTTTCAGATTTACAGAAGTCATCCAATGTCTACTTCTTGCTGCTCCTTCTTCTTGTCAAAGCACTTTACTTTTCTGTTCTCACAACAATCTATTTTTTGAAAACAATGAATGAATTTTGTAAGAATGATGGTCTTGTGTGTGAAGCTCAATCAATACAATTTTCAAGCCTTTTCGAAGTTTGCCAAGCTCTACAGCTTAAAAATCCACACTTCAGCTTCTCACAGCAAGTGTGAGATGCTTCTTAAATTTTTGGGCAGTTGGAGCATTTGCTGTCCTCAGGCAACATCAATTTGTACATTGCCACAATGAGCCCAAATTGCTCTCCGTGGTTTGATTCAGTTCCAGAGGCAAATTATAAGATTTAGGCACAACTGGGAAAATATAGGTGAGAATTTCAAAAGTTCCTTCCCGCACATACAAGCTCAGCTTCCTTAAAACTGCTAGCACTTGTGCTCCAGGTCAGTCAGTAGTCAATGTCTGCTCACATAACACTTTATTATACCTCTGTTAAGGTGTGTTAGGAGAGCCCAGCAGGCATACTTCTTATTTCTGAATTGACTGCAAGCTAGTGAACAGATGTGATTCCCTCCCTCCACCCTCCTGAAGAGTCAGGCGGGTAATTTCACCTGCAGACATGCAGATGAATATTTACTCAGTGCAGGCAAACTACTTACATCTGTTTTCTGACATTGTCAGCATGGCTTTTACATTTCTTTGCTGAAACATCCCAAACAATAACTCTGTAAATAAGCTGAGAATGGACAATGAACTCATGTGAGTGATTTGTGACCATGGCCTCAGTCAGGCTAATGAGAGTGCACAATTCTGCCATGTTGCCATAGCTCATGTATGTATATATTCTTCACAGGTACTCAAAACCTGTGTTTTGTAATTAAAAAAACCCCAAAACATTTTGGCATAAAACACATTAAAAGGAACAATCTCTTAAGGTTTATGCAATGAAAATAATAACTAAAAAAAAGGTACTAAACAGAAAATAAGAGTATGTATGAAAAAAAGATAAAAAATAAGTTGCTACTGTTAAGCAGAGGCATGAATTTTAACCTAATGAATTCTAAAATAGAGAGTTCTCTGTATTTCTGTGCTATGAGAAATAATCATATCAGACAACACATTTTAGAGTTCCTGTTCTCTTTTATTGTGACACTGCACCTTAGAAAACTGAGATCAGGTCTTTTACTTAACTCCTTTCTTTTAGTTTTTACATTTTTGCATTTAGTAATATTGCACTTCTGTTGTGTCTGTTCCTCCTCAACGTTACTTCTAGGCTTTGACCCTTCAATAAAATAATGTCTTCATGTTGAATTCAGAAATGCTATCAGGACGTACTTGTGTTTAAACATATTTCAGTGGAAGGAATTATAAAAGAAAGCTCTTTAAAACATACCTGTTGATCTCTGATTATGTGAAGTATCTTTTATCTCAATTATTTACTAGATTTTTCTCTTTAGCATTGCTTTTACAGGAACAGGAAAGAATACTATTCAAAACGCATTAAAGAATAGAAAAAGAGCTGATATTTTTTCTTATTGTTCAAATGACATCTCAAGCATAAAACAAACGTGAAGACTGAGACAATATCTTGAAAGCACAAAAACACAGAATTGATCTTTTTATTTAAGTGGTTCCATGTGTTGAGCTGAAGTGGGAGTCCCAGATACTTTCCACTAACAAAAAATCAGACCACATCAGTTTAACCTAAATACCCAGAAGTGGATTTGGTAGCTTGACATCTTTGAAAGCTCAGCAGTAAAGTTCAGCCACCTCCCCAGAAGGTTCCATGGAAGAGCAGCACTAATGAAGGTCTTCTCACCCTGTGCTTTTGCTTTTCCTTGTTCTTGTGAATGTCTTTGCCTTGGGAACAAGGCTGAGATTTGTGCATTGAGCACATTTTATCCCTTAGCCAGCAGCTCCCTGGGTCCCTGCTCGGGAGGGGAGGAAGCAAAGCTGGACATAGCCACATAGGGACTGAATTGCAGGACATGCTGCATGGCCTGGGAGCCCCAGAGAAGCTCCCCTAGCACCCCAGAACCCAGGAGAGATCTTTCTCCTTGCCAAGGAGGGCTTACCATGAGCTCCTCTTTCTAATCTGACTTGTAGATGTCCACTCTAGGGAAAGGTGGAGGAAAGCAATATCCCAAGACACCCCTAACACTGATGGCAGTGATGCTGAGCATGTGAAGCATGACCTGGATGCTCTGCAAAGGCTTTGCTCATGCTTTTAGGGCTGCACAGACTGAAGCAGCTGCCTTGTTATACCCAGAAGCACTGAACTGCCTTCATCCGACTATCCACACTTTCCAAATGCGCCTTCAGAGGCAACTATAAACAGCCACCCTGTTTGTGAGGTATTGAGTGTTCTTGCTAAAGTGACTCTTTAGCAGGGCACTCAGGATTGAGCTCCAGTTAAGGTAACTGTGAGCACCTTGTACACTTTCATTATTAATGGTGTTGCTGTTTGTTTTCTTATTTCATTGGTGGTTTTGGTAAATGGTTCATATCTCAACCTGTGATATTTGCCTTTTGTGATTCCAGTTCTCTTCTCCAGCCCCAATAGGGGATTGAGAGAGGAAGGAGGGAGAGCAGCGCGTGGTTTGGAGTTTTGATGGGAACACTAAATGGGAGAATACCATTCCTAAATCATGACAACGTAGCACTGGATTCCTCTGGGCAAGATATAATAGGCCACTGATAAGTGCATGCTGCTACTAATGGAGTTTGCAAATCTGTAATCAGTGTAAACACTTTGTGTCTGGCAATTGCCTACACTGGGTGGAATGGTGTGTCCCAGGGTTTCAAAAGCATCTTTTGCAATTGTGATGTGGTTCTGCTATCCATGCTGGGTATTGCCAAACTGAGGGTAGCTATGTTGTCTAGGGCAATGGAGGAGTCCTGTCTAGAGGAGACATACAGGAATGGCTTGTATGCTGAACCTTGTTCTGGAAAATTGCTCTGAGCTGACTTCTCAGTTGAGCACCTTTGTGTAACAGGGTACCTATTTGTACAGAGAGGGCCATCTGTGTAATGAGAGCCCAAAGTGAACAGGATGTTTGTCAGAGGCTATGCTGGAGATTTGGGACATTACACATGCTGGCTGCATATCTTCAAAGGTTCCTGCATGCAGAGACGAGAGGTATGGGAGATGGGAGCCAGCCTGTCAGAATGCTGAATGCATCAGCTGCCAGATTGTGTGGCTGTCATGGGCATGGGCCCTGTGATCCAGTGACCCTGAGTCTAACTTGGACAATTTTTATAGCCAGAAGAGATGTAACCTGTGGTGTTTCTGGGCAGAGCTATTTGCTGATTAACCTTGGTGACCTTGGATTCTAATAATGCAGTAATTTTAAGGCTAATGTAGCAAATTTAAGCAGTGAAGGCCTTTCAGGTGACACTTGTGTAAAGATTCCATTTTAAAAATAAAGTAGGATTAGAAAGAACATATTAGCTAAAACATTTGGCAGCTATTTTGGACTTGACATCATAATTCTTGTGAATTAATGAGGGTTATCTGTAATATTCTGGCAAACTTCTCCTTCTCTGTTCCTTGTTTATCAGCTCTATTATCCCTTGTCATGTTTTTAGTCTAAGCTAAGAGACTAATCAGAAGGCAGATAAAATAGCCTGAAAGATCTCTGCTGATTTCAGACATCTCTGGAGCAGACTCTAATGCTAGTAATCTCTTAGAATATGAACCCAATTTTGAAGGCATTTGTACTGATGGAATAACTGCTTGCTCCAAGAAGTTACTCTGCATTTCCATCATTTAAACTCTTCTCCTTTTATTCACCTGTGCACCACCAGACAATGCTTCTGTGCTTTATAAATAAGAGTGAGTAACAGACAGTGATTGTATCCTCATGCCCTCTTTCTATTAAGTTCTGAGCAGATTTGGATGAGTAGAAACTTTATGCTTCAGATTCAACTTTTATTTGTGCCACTTAAATTTTTCATCTATATAAAGTTATTTTCTCTCTTCAGTCCTTCCCTGTCCTCTCCTGCCTCTGGCTGCTCCTCAGCATTTTAGTCTGCAGGAGCTTCAATCGGTGCAAGCACATTAGGAATTAGCCCAAGAGCAAGTGTGTTATGAGAAAGTTTTCTATTATTTCCTAAGAGAAGATAAAAGCAAAGGAAAGAATCAAGTATACTAAGCAAAACAAGGACAACAGGCAAGTACAGGATCAAGGAGGGAAGATCTATTAAACTTGCATTCAACTCGATGGAAAAAGAAGGGGCCAAGGCATGTAGTGTGTCTGCAATTATCATACAGTGCTTTGGGACAGTGATTTCCAGTATGCTCTTTCCCATTTTGTTTAATTTTTAATTCAAATTGTGTACTAAAAATAGGGAGCATTTCAGAGCTGAAAATATGTGAATGGCATAGGAATAAAAACCAGAAACTGCAAGAGGAATGCTGCTGTAGCTGAAAAAGCCCTGCTGGGATTTTTAGCTTTGTGTCTCAGTCAGTTAGAGTTACAAAACGCAGATTTGCCTTATCTAGGTCATTTTGGCTGAGAGAACACATGGTAGTCCCTTTGTGAAATAAACAATTAGCCAGAGCAAGTGGTCATCTGTTTAACTCTCTTACTGTAACTACTGCTATTCCCTTCTCTCATGTGAATTTATTTGTACAGATGATTATTAATAGCAAGAAGCTTTTACTTTTTGCAAGTTTTATAAAAAATGCCGGAGCCTCTAACTTTCAATTTGTGTCACTACAACATGCCTTGTTTGTCCAGAACTAGAAGGTCAAAAGACTTTTATCTAGATAAAATTATGAAACCTTATGCTTATGTATTAGCCTCCTGTCCAGTAAAGACTGGAGATTTTTTTGCCTGAAGTCCCAATTCAGCAACTGCTCTAAGAGATCCCTTTAAAAAGCAGAGCTATTCCTTCTTTAGGCTGAGAAACAAAAATGAAAAAAACAAGCAAATAAACAAGCAAACAAACAAAAGCTGGAAAATCAAAAGGCAGTTTCATCTAATTTTTAAGCAGCTGTGCTTTACAAGCCTCAGAAGTCCTCTGCCATGACTGTATGCATGTGGTGCAGGCATCACTCTTTCCAGCAGCCACTGAAGGTGGTGCTGCCACGTCTGCCTTTGGGT
Source organism: Sterrhoptilus dennistouni (assembly GCA_013397095.1). NCBI lineage: Eukaryota > Metazoa > Chordata > Aves > Passeriformes > Zosteropidae > Sterrhoptilus > Sterrhoptilus dennistouni. The sequence continues at coordinate 798,950 of VWZU01001778.1, forward strand.
GTCAATTACATTGAGACTGGCATTGGTGACTTTTCATGAAACAGTTGATTTGGTGTGACAAAGACACAAGCCAGGAAACTTCCACAACTTCAGCTTTTGTTTTTTGTCCAAGTTGCATGTTTTATGAATTATAATATTGGTAACATAATCTCATATCTTTGTCTAGATTTCTGTGGACTTCTGTTTGAAGGATGAAATGCATTTGCCTAATTCACATATTAAATCTTACACCCACGGAGGCTAAGAAAGAGTACCCTGAATTTTACAAAATCACATCCTTCTTTCCAGAGCTTGTCTAAGGTTTTCCAACCATGTCCAACTGAAAGGATTGATACACCCTAGCTTCTCCTTTAGAAAATACTTATTCATCCAACTAGAGCAGACAGTATTTTAGGAAAAAAATGATCCATATGTTTTATTTTCTGCCATTTTAAAATCTAATAATCAACTGTGGTTTAGAGTAACCAAGGACAGTTAAAGGGCTTTAAGTGCTTAAGTAAAGGTGAGACTGTAGTTTTCTGACTTACAGTGGTATTGGTAGAATTGGCTTCCAAGAGATACCACCAAATATATCACCTGATGCCTGCTTCCAGATCCTGTTTACCTTCATAGAATCTGACCCCTTGAATGTTAAGAATTAAAGGAATACTTGAAAACCCTCCATTGCACTGTCATTCAAGGAATTTGCTTATCCTAGGGAGCTTAGAAAAGTGTTGGGTTTTGTTTTGATTTGATTTTCCCCCCCTCATTTTCTTTCATCAAATGTAGTTCCCAGTTTCTAATAAGCTTTGGAGCTGACAGTTGTTCTGGAGTTACAACCAGTGTTAAGCATACAGGGGTGAAAGAAGATTAATTTAAATTTTAAGAAAATTTCAGCTCAGAAGTGAGCCAGGTCATATTCCAAAAGCAGTGCATTGTATTCAGCCCCAGCGTGGTGGACAACTGGCATCTGAGCTGCAGCTTACATGTTACAAATAGTGTGTGATTATGTGTATCTAGGAAGGGATACTGCAGATAGGTGCCCTTATAATTCTTTGAAGTTTTTATATGTTTTTATAGGTGAATTGTTCACCAAAAATTGTTTTCCTGAAATTCTCATGTTTTCTGTTGCTGTTGGAGAAAAGATACTAGAGACAACTGAAAGCAAATTACTGTTGTGTGGCATATGGCTGGACCTGAGCAGTAAACCACAAACCAACCTCATTCCCCAGAAACTGCTTCACAGAGGTGTCTGTTTGGACTAATACAGCATGTTGTTGCTGTGGAAAAGAAAGGCAGGGCTAGATGTCCTGCATCTGCTTTTCTTGACAACCCAAGAGTGTGATTTCTCCCACAGTACAGTGTGTTGGGAAACTTAAATAAATCTCTTAGGAGCATGGCTCATGACACAAGCTTTGGGGCAGTGGGGACATGGCCCTTGCAAGTGAGGGGAGCCTGAGAGAAAGAAGCATCTTTCACTGAAATAATTCCCCAAACAAGTTTTAAGTTTAGAACAAGTGGGGAAAAAATAGCTTGTGTGGGATCACCTGAATGACAGTGCCTTGCAGAGCAGGATATCCTTGATATCCTTGATTTCCTGATGACACATCAGGACAACAGTTCTTTAACACTTACAGAGTATATTTATCTTCCAAGCTTCATTAACATTAGCTAATTAATCCTCATAAAGCCGGAGGGAGTTACATACGTATTATTACAAGCCATGGAGCAACAAAGGACTTCACAGTTGTCACTATGCCTCAAACTGTGACTACTGCTGGCATCATCCAGGGCAGGAATTAAGAATGTTAAAAAGCATTCCCCTTCCACCACCAACAAGTGGCAGTTCTATGACACTGTCAACAGTTATTTAGAAATTGTAATCCAAAATGAAGCTGGGCTACTTCTATCTACCACAGCATAATATAGCCATTCACAGCCAATGCCTTTAACCAAGCAGGCACCCTGGGGAGCTGGGGCATAGGGCATCCAGGGGTGTACTCAGTCAAAATCCCAGCAAGCCAGTGCCAGCCTTGCACTGCTGGAGCCATGCTATAGCCCTGAGTGTTCATCTTCATACCTCAGGGAAATGAAGAAGTAGATCCATAGTAGACATCCACACAGAAAGTGAGCAGCATTGTAACTCTGTACAAACTATACTGTTTGTAACTATATAGATACATGTATGTGTATTTATATACGTATATATTTTTTGTCTTGCTTCTCTTGCTGCTTCTTCTAGAGCCATGATACCAGGGGTGAAGCAACTGTCTTGAAGCATCTCACTGCTTGGGTAAAAAACACCTGTTCCTCCTTAGCATAGATAAGGCCATCTGTGTGCAGTACAACTGAGGTAATATTTAGGAGCCTTCCAGGGCACTAAAGACTGCACTTTCCTTGACAACTTGTGCTGCTCAAGCTCATGGCAGTGCTCTCTTTGAACTTGCTTACTTGTTATGAGTTCTCCCCACTTGCATAAATTGAAGTAGAGTGCAATTATGCATGTAAATAATATGGCCCAGGGAGGGCATATATAACAGAATCTGTGCTGGTAGGAGCCAGCTGATGCTTGGACATCACAGATCTCTGTGCTGTGTACCAGTAGTTTGACATCTGTGTTGTTACATCCATCAGTCAATAAAGCCCACACTGGCCACCTTTAGAGGGTGAGTTACATGTGAGAAACTGTTTTCTCTGTAGTTACCAGGACTAAAAGGGACTACTGGGACTGTGGGGACATGAAAACTGCTGTGGTAGATATGCCTTACGGAGCAGAGATAGATGTGGCTGCAAGGCAGCAGTTTTCTGCTCGACTGAAAGTCAGACCATGCACCCTGAAGGATGTTTGCTTTTGGCTTGTTGTTAAAGATCTACTTTAATAGCCATTCTCAGTAAATCTCTTCTAATGAGTCTATTTCCTCTTTATGTTTTCCTAATATCTAACCTAAATTTGCTCAAATTATCACTGTTATTACTATCTCATCTGTTACTTCTCCACAATTACTCCCTGCCCAGTCCATCGTGGACATGGAAATGATTTCCTTTCTCTGTGTGACAGCTTGGCTGTACATTAAGGATGCTGTTGTGTCCCAGCTGGGACTTTTCTTTGATTTAAACAACCCTGGTTCATTCAACCTATACTTGCAGACGGTGGTTTCTAGAGAGCTGATCTATTTTGATCATTCCATCTGGTATGTCTCTGGTTGTTCCAGGTCCTCCGTGGGACATACTGGGGATGTGACCTCACCAGTGCTGAACCTACAAGCAAGAATTACTTCATATGTTTTTAATGTAACCCAGTGAGAGAACTGTGCTTTTTGGATGTGTTTACTGTTCAGAGTTTACTGGGGGCCCAGGGTAGGCACAGACCCAGGTGTCAAGGAGGGACAACATTTCCCAGTGGTCCAGAAAACAATTAAATTATATAGTTACCTTCTGATTTTTGCTTCTTCCCTTTTTCATCGTACCAAAACTAAGTAGTAAAAGAAACTTACCTCTGTTAAGAAATTTCTTCTTTTGTAACTTCCGAATTTAGGATTGCTAAAATGCAGCAGCACTAGTGATATCACAGCTGTACTAGAAAATTCATTCCAAAATTAACATACTCAAAACTGGACCAAGTGAAGCAAACTAATTGTAATGGGTGAGTCATGATAAATTGTAGAGAAAAGAAGTTCAGAATATTTAGCAGACGTACCAAAGGTCATATGAGAAAGACACAAAGGTCAGTATGAGAATTATGATGTTAACATCTTGAGTTTTGCTCCCTCAGAAACTAAGTCGTGTAATCCTAAGTGAAAGTACATCCTAAGTACAACTATTTCTGTGGATCAAGACAAAACAAGCCAACTAGAAGAACAAAGTACACAGAAATACATAATTTTTACCAAAATACTGAATGTGGCCTAGGGGTGTTGTACAGGCAAGTGGCTGCAACTGGACCGATGTTGATTTCCATGTGAAATCAAAGCACATTTTGACTGGAAAACGTAAAAAGGAAAATAAACATCACTGCAAGAGAGAGGGGATTGTGTTTCATCAAAAGTGAACTGGTGTTTTGGTGACCAGAAAATTTTCTAATTTGGAAACAGTAAAGGGGGGTCTTAACTATAGGTGAATGACCTTCATGCTTCAGCTACTTCTTCCACTTCCCCAGTCTTGACAAAGAGGCTGAGGAACAGAGGCTCCTCCCTACATTTGTCACTACGTGTTGCAGGAAATGAACATAACAAAATTTGGTGCAGGACCTCGTGTGAAGGAAATGTGATTTCATTTTCACAAATCTATTTCCAGTCCTTCAAGTTCATTCTTGCAGATTGTTCATGTATGCACACACACACATTTCTCGGGTATTCACACTCACTCAAGAATCTTGTGCTGTCTGTGTTTAGAGAGGCAGGGACAAGAGATGCTGGGCCTTGACCTCTTACCTTGTCTCAGCTTTTTGTTTTCTGGCAGTGACAAACTCTTCTTTGGATAATCCTTTCATACTCTCTAGAAATTGAGAAATTACTGTAGTGTAATAGATTGACCTCAAATCTTGCTCAGTCCTTGCTCCAAGGATATAGAGCAAGGTTATTTTTGTTTCTGTTCTAAGATTATAATCTTATTTCCTGTTAAGACAAAAGGAGGACAGTGACAAAACAGCTGAGGTACAGCCTTGCTCCCATCTTGCTGTTATCAAAGTGCAAGATTTGTGTTGATGAACCATCTCTGATGGGCTTTATTGCAGAGTAGACAACTGGTCTTCATGGGAATGCACCCCCCAGCATCAAGTTTTGCCATTCACATCCTTAGTAATCAGCATGGGTTATTCTTTTAAACCTTGCTCTCATTTCTTATAGTGCTCTGACACACAGGAATTTCTATTTGTAAATCAACTAGGTTAATCTTAATAAATATATCACAAATGTCCACACAGATGATAGTCTGCAGCCAGGGCCTTGTAACTTGAGAAGTATTTCTCCAGACTCCCAGAAGTTCCTAACTCAGCAGGGGCTGCCATATAGAGATAGCAGGCTGATGCAGCCCAAGCACACCATCCCAGCGAGGAAGGAGATTATTGCTGCCATAGTAGTTACGGTTAGCCTCTGCATAAGACTGGATAAGGAGGGCATAAGTTTATTTTATTTAGATAAAGCAAGGGCAAAAAAAGTAGGCTGGCAACAGTGAAAGCTCTTACTAAAGAATAGAGCTATAGGAGAAAAACACAATTCTGTGTTATCATTGAAGACATTGAATTGTTTCACTCTTCTCTTCTCTTCTCTTCTCTTCTCTTCTCTTCTCTTCTCTTCTCTTCTCTTCTCTTCTCTTCTCTTCTCTTCCAAGTCAGGCTATTTTGTCTTTTCTCTAGACTTTCGGCCTTCTTGTGTTAAGAATACTCTGGCAAAACTGTATAAATTGCAGCTCTTGAAAGAAAAGACATTTTATAATCACTTTATTAGAGTTACGCTATCCATCCTACACTGAGCCTTTCTTAAAGATCACATATGATGTGGCTGTTGGATTTAGCATCCCTCTCTGTACACCTATATAGTTGGTTTTAGGGTGACACCCTTAGCCTGGTTTGTGAGGAGGAAAAGGATTATACACTAATAAAGTTACAATTATTGTGTTGGGTCCAAAATATAAATCCATATGCCAGTTGTTACAACTTAGCTAAAGAGGGGGTAGGAAGGAATCGATCAAATTATTTTCCTGGACCTTTATATAGCTACTCATAAGAGTTAAATTAAATGAATGTGTGTGTGTGTGTGTGTGTACACTAGCTAGATTTATAGACCCTGCTTAAAATGTAAGTATTTCAGGTCCTGCTGAGAGAGCAGAGAAACAGAAGCCAGGATTGTTTCACCCACATAGCTGGCTTCAACTCTCATTTATTTGGATGTGTTTGGCAGTACTAGAGGGACTCATGCATGCTTCACACAGCCATTTCTAGGGACACTTGTGAAAATTTGGGGAATTTCAGCCTTGAAGCACCATGAAGCAGGAAGGAAGCTAATGCTGCAAAAAGCATTTCCTTTGGCAAGTGCTACCTGTTCCCATGCCTGGACCCCTCAGTGAACCAGAACCTTCAGGCCACCTCCTAGCTACCACACTAAGCTCTGGATAATGTCTGTGTATTTTACATGTATTTTCTTTCCTCTGTTAGATATATTTTGCTAGATTTCTAGCCAGGGCAAGTTAATATAGCTTTACTGGTTTGGGGTACTTGGCCATGTCACCCTCAGTCAACAGAAATGAAGTTCCTTATTCAGCTGCCAGTACATTATTCAAGCAGCAGGACAGGGTATACCTGTAAGTATGCATAACAAGCAAAATAAATTATAAATGCACTAAACTTCATTATCTGGGGTGGCACAGAGGGAAAGGAGAGATTTTGGCTGGTATCCAGTCTGACCAGGGTCCGCAGTGGGGTAGGCATTTCTCTCTCTTTGGAGGAATCCATGGTGGGCTCTGCAGGGCTTGCAGCTTTGGCTTGGGCACAAGAGCCTCTGTGTCAGGTGCCATCTCCGAGCCTGCACAGACACCCTGTCTGAGGGCTGCTGCCTGCAATGGTCCTGTGCACCCTCCCTGTGGGATATGAAGCTTGCTTGGGCTCAGTAAGACCAGTGGCAGTGACACCCATCCTGAAGGGCTTTTCCTGCCTCCTAGTCATGCAGCCCTGCTAGGTCTGTGTGTATTTACCTCCAGCTTTGTCCCACACAGGACTGATATACTTTAATATGATGAGTTCTTTTAGCACCTTCATATTTCACTTCCTTGCCCTGTTCATTCCTCCCAGCCTTGCCTTCCTCTAACCAAAGCAGTTCCTTCTCCACTGGACTCCCTGTGCAGGACAGGCAGTCCTTTGGGCTGGCAGAAATCCTTTCCCATCTGTTCAGGTTTGAATTCCTCTCCTGTGACACCCGCTACCTGAACAGTACAGAGCTCTGCAGGGGGCCCTTCTCAGTGCCTGCAATGGTATGGATGATTCTTTGAGGATGAGAAAAATCATTTCTGAATTCATTTACCACAGTCTAGGAGTGTGTATGATCATCTTTTACAAGTACTCACCCTACAGCTGAGTACCCTGTGATTTTATCTTTAATTAATTTTCAGCTCTCCATCTAACTGCAACAGTTTTGTCACCAGCCTTTGCTTTTCCAGATAAATTCAGCCTCTTTCTATTTTTCAAAGTAATCTAGGTCTTCTTGCATGACATTCCAATCTTTTGCTGTGCTAGCCTACTCCTAAATTTGTGACATCAAAACATTTATTGATATAAATATATATTTTAAATTATATATTGAAATAACTTTCTTTTTTGTAAATTTCTCTGATTAAATTATTGTACAAGAACAATCCATGAGCATTACTCTCAGCACTTGCCTTGGCAGTATCCTCTTTCAGCATAGTCCCTCCTCCTTCAGAAGAATATATTATTCAGTAAGCTCAGGTTATATTTTATCTTGTTTACTTTCATGTCCACAACTTTTGTTTTCTTTAGAAATTGCCCTAATGAATTGCACAGTACTGATGTCAGAAAAAAATTGCATAAAATTGTCCAGATTACTTTTCATTTCCTTTCTAGAGGTGCTACCAGTGCTGTTATCCAGGGAGACAGTGCCCCTTGACAGTGTCATTTGATGTCCTGGTTACTCAGAACCGGGGAGGGACATCACCTCCTCTTGTTCCTTCCCTCTGCACTGAACACCCCTTTAGGTTTAGAACCGTCCTTGAACTATCTTTAATCTTCACATCATTCCCATTTCAGAGCAGTTCTGTTTTTCCATTGTTTTCTTTTTATTTATATAGCTGAGGAGCTGTTTTAATTTTCTTTACAACTGTATTTCTAAACTCTGATCTTCAAGTCAGTTTTCTTCGCTGATCTGTTTCTTTTTCAGTTTCATCTAAGTATGATTACTTAGATTTCAGATGATTAACTTTCCTTTATTTTAAGAGACATGGGGTCTTGTGGCAAGAGATATGTCCCTTGTGTTGGGATGTGTGACTTGCTAAGGGGCTGAAGCTGCCCCAGTCTTTCTTTTACAGTGGTATTGGGAACAGTGCTCTCTTGCTGCCTGGAGTGGGGAAAGGGAAAGTCCAGAGCTCCATAGTGTCACAGGGATTTTTTGGCAGGATGTACAAAGGATGATCTCTATATTTCAGGATGACTATGTTAATCTGGGACATCTGATCTCCCTATGAGAGACAGCCATTTTGAAGTTATTATTCATCCTGTTAGATCTGAAGCATTTCATTAGAAGTTGTTTTGTTCTCCAACTTACTAAATTTCAGACCCTCTCTAAAGTCAAATCCCTGAGTTATTTGGTAATCTTATTTTCACTGTTTTTTTCCTGGTAGTTAGTTCAAGAAATAGTAACAGGTCTATTTTTGTTCATTATTTGATTTAATTTTAACTGAGCCAGTCCATGCCCATTCACTCCAAAATTTTGTCTATGATTAGCTCTTGTGTGATGCATTCCCCTGCTCACCACTGCATCTTGACTCAGTATCTCTGAAGAAATCTGGGACTCCTGATCCACAAGTATTTAGCTGTAATAATGATGGTGGTGTTTGTTCTGCAGTTGAGGCATGGGATGTGACATTTAGGTGAGAGCATTATTGGGTATTAGAACCTTTGCTGATGCTGCTCCTGGGAGCTGTCAGAGACTCAGTAGAACCAATCTTTACTGTCGTTCCTCAGATTTACTTTAGTCTCTGCAGATTGTCTCTCATCCATGTTGCCTATTCTCTCTCCTTTATGAACTACCACATCATGTTAATCTGCCATGATAATCTCTGTTTCTGTATTTCCTGAACAGCATGTACCTTCCAAGGACTTGTGAAATTTAAGTGATTAAATCAAGTCGTTTTTAGGATAGCGTTTTCCTTAGGCTTTTCAAGTCCTTTAATCTGCACTAGTAAAGACTAAGTAGTCCTTTCAGTAACTTTTCTTAGCCTTATCTTCTCCCTTAGGCTGACAGAGAATAGATGCACATACTTTCATCTGTGAATCATGCAGTGTTTCAGTTACACCCTTTCTTTTTATTCTTGCACTGAAGTTTACTGGGAGATCTCAACAAAAACAACATTAATCATTCCCCCCACCCCCGCCTCTCTTTAAAGCATGTTTTACAGATTAAAAAAAAAATTTTAAAAAATCAGTAAAGTCGTCTCTTGGAAACCTGTTTTCCTTGTGTGAGGAACAGGTATTTCTGGGTCTTTATTGGGAATATCTGAGCTGTACAAATACTATGCTAATGATCACCACCCCTTTGGAGGAAAGGAGTACTCTTAGCACCTTTACCACATATTATCCATGCCTGAGGCATGCCAGAGACCCAAGCCTCCTTGGTTTTCCCTTGTCCTTTATTATGTACTTCACTATCCATCTACCATGAGTCACTCATAAACCTAACCTAATCGTGACAAACACGTGAAGAACTAATCTTCAGTTCATAAGATGAACTGGATTAAATAACAAAGGCATTGATGCCACTTACTTGTTTTGATTTGTATGTGTTTAGACATATTTTGAAGTCAACAGGGAAGTATACACAATTTGTTGAGCTCAAATATTTCCTGGTTATTATCTTTTCTTTTCTAATAAAAAAATTCATTTGCAAGTAACCACAATCAAGAAACCCAAGAAGAAAATATTTATACCATATTGGCAGTTGAAACAGTTATTTAATTTGCAATGGGTGTCTGTTATCAGGTAGGTCCTCAACAGTGTTTCTCATTTTCAGATCTACTTATTTATGTAATCTTTATGATTTACTGTGTCATAGAGAAGAATCCATTGCAGTTTCTGCAAGTAAGTGAGATGCTACATTAGATAACCAAGTTTCCTGGAGCTGTTAGCCATATATATTCTAGATAAATTGTTTTTCTTGTGTTGTGAAGTCAAAATAAACCTGCAAAAATGTATCAGTATGTCAATATCCTAAAGTTTCCTATTAAGTTCTCTTTGTCTGTAGCTTCTCCAGCTGAGGGGAGACAGGGTTGAATGGCTCAAGAAAGTAATGTTTTTAGCACCCTAATACAAGACAGTACTGGGCCATATTGTGAAAGCAAAGCTCGTGTGTCATGAAGAAAGTTTTACTGAATCAAGAACTTGATGTCAATTGTACTTTTCAGTTATGGAAGCCTGTTGTTTGTTGCAGCACCACATTTTGTGTAAGCTCCTTCCTGATTTATAATAATTCACATTGATAGACTTCTAGACTGACACTGCCACTACAAATGATAATTTACAACAGCTTCAGCTCTGATCTTTCAGTGTTGGTTTTCAAAGATTTGAGCCAAGGTCTGTTCACCACAAGTAAATCTGGGAGGAAGTTTACTTACTATGAATATTAATGAATGTTTATCTACTATGGGTTAATTTGTTAAGCAGAATTTTGGAGTTTTGATAACAGGTCCATTTACATGACACCAAGCCTGCTGGCAACAGAAGGAGTACACCTGTCTCAAAGAGGCAAAAGGACAAGAATGACATTGAGTTGCTAGAGCGCATCCAGAGAAGGGCAACAGAGCTAGTGAAGGTTCTGGAGTACATGAGGAGTGGCTGAGGGAACTGGGGTTGTTTAGCTTGGAGAAAAGGAGACTCAGGGGAGACTTTATCATTCTCTACAACTGCTTGGAAGGAGGTTGTAACCAGATGGGGGTTGGTCTCTTTTTCCAAGTAACAAGTGATATGACAAGAGAAAATGGCCTCAAATGTTGCCAGGGGAGGTTTAGATTGGACATTAGGAAACATTTCCTCACAGAAAGGGTGGTCAAGCATTGAAACAGGCTGTCCAAGGAAGTATGGAGTCACCATCCCTGGAAGTGTTCCAAGAAATGTATAAATGTGGCACTTGGGGTTTTTGTGTTGAACATAGTAGTGTTCAGTTAATCATTGTACTCAAAATCTTGGAGGCCTTTTCCAACCTTAAGGATTCTGTGATTTAATTCGGAACATTGAAAATGGTGGTGTATGGGTGAAAAGAAACAGCAGTCATGTGCTCAGTTAATCCCAGAGATAAACTTGGTTCTTTACAGTGAAACCTGAAAACAAGGAAACATGGCAGAATGGAGAGTGCATAAGCCAATGACAAGTGGTGCTTCTCTGTTCTAATAATGCAATAAAGAGAAGATGTTCAGCTTCACCTTGAAGTCCTTCTCCTGCATTGCTCTTATGCAATGGAGTGAACCTCTTCAATTTGCTACTCTCTTTTTATTCAGATGAATATATAGATACTAGTGGAAGTGATTGAGACTAAGGGGTGTAGCAGCATCTTGTCACTGAAGAGCATTCATGGAAGCTGAGTGACTAGGGAGCATGACTCCCCAGCAGAATGAGAGAATACACTGCAGGATCGTATTTTTCTTTGAGTGTAAGAAAAACAGGAATAGCCAAGGCATTACAGATTGCTAACATGCTTGCATTTTCCAAGTTAGAGTGTATAAATGTATTCTTCAGTTTTCTATTTTGTTAATACAAAGCCTGCACTACTCTTGCTTGTGATCTCTGAAAAATATGTGGTTTGTGAGATTGTCTCCCAAAAGCACTCACATAAATTCATGATATGAGCAGCAACAGCATTGGTGGAGTGATAGGCTCAAAAAGTCTCTTTTCTGGCACAAGCTCTTCCCTCCTGGAAAGAATAACCTTAAAGGCCAGAACTCCTCCTTGAAGAGGGCTGAGTGTGAGTGGGTGATGCTGCTACCGCCCTGCACCTGCTGCCCGTGCTGCCTTTGCAGCTGGGTTGCACTCCCCAAGCAGCACATCTGGTGCTTCCCTAATATTCACTATGGAGAAGTGTGGCAATGCTGCTGGAGAGCTTCCCTTTCTCATGTACCACCAGGTGTGGCTGGCTCTCCCTTTCCTCAGGCTACTCCACAGAGTCACCTCCCTCCTGGACCAGCACAAAAATTCTGTGCTCCCACAATGCAAATAGGCTTTCAGTCTAGCCCATCCTCTTTCACAAGCCAGCCCCAAGTACAGAGTCTGTACCAGACAGTTCCCAAGGCAGGCCAGTCAGTCGAGCCTGTTGGGCTCAGGCCTGCTGCACTAGAGGGTGAAGTAGCTGCCATCCCCAATAAGTGAGGACTGTTGTGTTGGGATGCCTCTCTTTGCGGTTCCGTCCCGGCTTCCCACGTCCTGTGGGAGGCTGTCACCCAAGTGCTGCAGCACAAGACAGCCCTGTCTATACCGCAACCCGGGGGCCTTATAGCTTGCCGAGTGGAATCCCAACCACGATGCTGGTAAAAGAAAGACGGGAACTTCTGAGGTCTAACACAGAGGAAGCTTTATTCCCACTGGTAGGGTCCGCAGAAGAACCTAGCCCAGCGGGTGCATGGACTTTTTATCTCAGGGGAGGTAACAAGGGGTGGAGAGGGTGCAACCCAATAGGAGCAGAGGAGGAGGAGTCCCAAAGTACATCAATCAATCCACAACCCAATGACTTACAACAAGGAGGGGGAATACATTAACTCCGTCCAATCATGCCAGACGCCTAGGGGAACTTTCTAGAAAGGGGAGAGGTCTGGGAATGATGGACACAGCTCAAGGTTATATAACATAAATGATTGACAACCGAACTCTAACTGATAAACAACTACTATGGGGTGGGGTTGTCAAGGAAACGGGAGACTTGGCGGGAAACTGGGTACAGAATATTTTAACAGATTATTAACAAAACCGAATAAACTGTTCAACCCAAGGAATTATCATGCTCCTCTACATCTCTTCCCACCAGTCCACGTGCAGAGCTCAGCTCCTCCTCAGCCAGCCTTTACAACTGGTTTTTCAAAGGGCCTCTTGCTTGTTGCTGCTCTCATGTTGCCGGCTGCTCTCACCCAGCAGGCACAGCAGCCTAGTGAGACCTTTCCTTGCAATTTCCGTACAATGGTATATGTTAGATAAGCCTTAAATAGATTGCACCTACTTCAGTAAGTGGCTTGAAAGTGTAGCATACCACAGAAAATAAACCCCTTTTTTCCATTAAATTAGATGTTGGGCATAATGCAAGCAGCTTTCTCCTTCATCTACACCCAGATTTGATCATTGAAGTCAATTGGAGCTACACTTTTACAATTAAAAAAATAATTTGACCCAGTTAGGTGTCACAGAACAGACTTCAGTGGATTGCACAGACTGAAGAGAGAGCAGAACGTTACCCATTGAATTTACTATCATGTTTGTTTTGGGAGCTAAATTATTCTTCCTAATTCTGCTAGCAGTGTAATATGCTGTCTCAGTAATGGAAAGCATATGAAAGCAAGCAGATGGTGAAAGCAGAAAAAAATCCCAGCATGTCCTGATAATGTAGTAAGCAACTTCATTTTTTTGGCATTAGGCTTTCATAACCAAGGCATGGTGATAACAAGTACAGACACATTTTTAGAGCACAGTTCATCAAAAAATACAGCCAGTTTCATTGCAGGGCAATGGAAGATTACTTTTTGAGACTTCTATATAGATAAAAAGATGTGAATGTTGTTGAATTAGACCCATCATTTATTATTGCCAGAAGATGAGTGACAGAACAGATACTGGTCGGAGTGATTCCATCACAGCTCCTGTGTTCTCTCATATCATTGCAAATGTAGTCTTTTGCCCATTGATTTGCAAATATGCAGCTATCCTGCATTACAGAAATACCACAGACCCTTCAATATAGGTTGTGATGACAGAGGACACTATTGGAAATTAAAAATATTTTATTTTCCTCTAAACATATGCACCCTCCAGGCTGAAATTTTGAAGTACGAGGATGTTGCTTCTTGGATATTTGTGTATATCTGCAGTGAAGCTCCCAGTCTGACTCCAGCAGCCTCTTGCTTCTCCTACCCACATGTCCCATTCTTTCAGAACAGAAGGCAGAACAACCTCAGTGGGAAAAACACCCATTTGTTTAGCAAGTCTGAGAAAATTGAGACAACCTTGACTCACAGGCTGAGCGAAAGGCCCTGTATGTGGTTTCTGGGGAGGATACTATCTAGCCTGATGACCTTCAGACTACATTTTTAAGTCTCAGGACAAAACATGGGCAGAAACAGTGCCAGATTCACCACTTATCATTTTAAGATTTGTCAAAGAAGGGATAAATTAATCTTTGTTATGATTTTTGATTGAAGCAATGAGGCAACATCTTCATGTAGCTGCAACCTGGACCAACCTTCAGCTTCCAGGAGTTTGTTTCAGACAGAACAAGTGAGGAGGAGACATGAAAACCACTGCTGCAGTGCTGAGTTCAAATGCCAGTGTAGAATTGAGGGGATAAATTCAGATCTGACCTAACTGATCTCTTCTGTTGGGAAAAGGGGTGAAGACAGACAGCCCTATTTCTCATTAAAGTATCTAGTTGGTTACAACCTTTTTTTTTCTCACCTTGCACTAGTACACTGAGTAATGCGAAGGTTTCATTTTTTAAAAATATTTCATATGTGCTGATTCATTCTTGACTTGAAGAAAAAAAGGCAAAAGTGTGGTTTTGATTGTTTGATCCATCTGAGGACCCTGTGTTTTCTGCTTCCTGAGGAAAGTTTTCTCCCTTTATAATTTTAGTAATGGCTTGCTGATTTAACCTCCCAGGAGGTTTGTTCCAGAAAGCTTTTAGTATCTTTGGGATGTGGTGGTGACATAATTCAGATTTCTTTGATGTCCCTATGTCCCCTTAATTTCATTACTTGGGCAGGACATGGAGCAGGGAAGAAATGGAATTGAAAGTCTTGTCCTCAGTTCACAGCTGTTTTCCTGCTCCTTTGCCTATGGCACCGTTTTTCCTGATGTCACCTCCCCTTTCCAGGTCTTGGAGACATGGCAGAGCAGGCAGGTGACCTTTGCTGCCAGGGTCAAGTGGCTTTGACAGCCTGAGCTGGGGCAAAGCCTGAGCATTTCTCCTGGTGGAGCCCTGGGTAGGGACTGACCTGGAGATGGGCCCCAAAACACCTGCTCAGCCCCCCATGCCGGGGCAGTGATGGGCTGGGCAGAGCCCCTGGCTGAAATGGCTGTTGGGCCACTGGCACAGGTCATGTCAGAGTCACCTTCCTCTGCTGCGCTGCCATTCTCTAATCCCTGCATCTCTTGCAGGACAAGAGCCTGAGGTCCCTCCTGCAGAGAATTGAGACCTTGATCCCAAATTGCTTAGGCTGAGCTCAGCAAGCCTGTTTTCAAAGCAAAGCCTGCTCTCTGTGAGTAAATTTCCCTTTCAATTTTTCCTCGAAAATCCTGCAGCAAATGGCTTTAAATGCAGTGTCTGTGTGTAACTGCTCTTTTTGGTGTGTTTCCCGTAATGAGCCATAACATATGTGTGTGTCTTTACACACCTCGGAACAATGCTATGCAAGCATTAGGGGATTTTTCTAACAACTAGTGAATGTGCTGCTTTTCACAGCTCACCCAAACACTCCTGCCTGATAAGCCTGCCTGCAGAGGGACGTTATCTGTATTTCTAGGATCAGCGGAAAAGAGAAAAAAAAAAAGTGGGAAGCATATCTGAATATTTTAAACTGCTAATTCTGATGCAAGCAAGTCACATAGAGGACACGTCTTGGATGGGGAAGCCTGAGGAGGTGTGTTTGTGGAGCTGTAACACTGTCCAGAGAAGGAAGTTCAGTGAGAAGTGTAGAACCTCGAACTCTCTGCTGTCTCCTATCTCTCTGCATCCTTGCCTGAACTGTTCTGTTTCTCCCTCTGGCAAGCACAATGCCAGTATATCCTCCAGTATAGCCATCCTCAGACATTCTAATGCACAGTAAGTGAATTAAAACCACAGCAGCACCATATGTACCTTGCCCATGTGTATAACAATGCAGGATTTACCCCAGTGATGGCCTCCTGTCTTCATTAGCACAGGGAAGTGCAGCACAGAGATGGTCAAGAGCCATCACTCACCACAGCACGAGCAGCATCTCCAGAGCTGTGCAGACACAGTGCTTTCCCTGAGCCTGACTTCCCCTGAGCCTCTGACTCCTGAACTACCCTACTCAGAAATGTTCTGTCCCTGGGGCTCAGAAAACATCTTTCTGAAGAGTAGGAATTTTGCTGTGTTTCTGATTTTTACCTGAAGCAACTCACCCTGCAGTAGCTAAAAGACATTTTTTAGATGGATCTTTAGGCCAAGTCCTTCATATTTCAGTATAGAGCTGCACCATTATTCAACACATTGCATTTTCCAGGAATAGACATTTCCAGGAAATGTAGCAGGATGCTTTTGCCCAGTGGTGGTTCTTCCAACTTTGGTTACTGTCAAAAGCAAAAGATCTTGCTGTAATCCACCTTCCTGGTGAGGATGAGCCTCTGAGACAACAGTGTTCCTGTGGGAGAAGTGAGGCAGGAAGCAATACTTGAGAACAGAGGACTGCATGGCTGGAAAGCATGCTTGCTGGGTAACATATCATGTGCATTTTTTTTTTTAATCTGTAAGTCCAATTCTAGCTTCAGCAGGCACACAGCACCAACTTCCTGACCATGCCCAATGCTAGTACCAAGTCCAAAGCCCTGCCCCACTCTCACCCAGACCATGTTACTCTGTGCAGAGATTTTTGTCTGCACAGAAGTAATGAAATTCAGTTACAGTTCCCACAACAATCATAAATCCAGGTATTCTGAACAAATACTGAAAAACAAGTAGTTGTACAAGTGTTTCTCAGTAGATGCATCAGAGATCCAATGGTACAGCAGGCTTGGAGGTGCTGTCTGCAATCTCCACACCTCCCCCTGCAAAAACCTGAGCATGGCTGAAAGAGAGGCTTGGGGGTAAAACCTTTTGACAGCTGATGCCAGGCACCAGATGTTCTGGGGTAGCTGGGAAGTTTCTGGTGACTTGAGGCTGTAATCCTGGTATTGGAGAAGGTGGCAACCACACTGTATGTCAGAGCCAGTGAGCAGCAGGTGTCCGCTGAACTCCACAGCAATGCACGCTAACCAGCCTCCTCACACAACACTTTGTCTTCTGCTCTATTTACTGCCTTTAAGTGGACTTCATCATTTTGATAGCTGAGGGCTTCACACTTGTTAACATTTATCTCTGCAGAGGCTCTGTGAAGTAAGGAAGAACTGTTATCCCCATTTCACAGGAGAAGACTGAACCAGCAAGAGGCCATACATCCACATCAGGCTCTCAAAGAATCTGCAGCAGAGTCTGCTCCTCCCAAGTCTGAGGGTCATAACCTCATTTTCCAGTACTGACAGAACAGATACAGAACCAAAATTTCACAAGTAGATAAGTGCCAGGACCTGCTGGCTGCAGTCCACAGGCTGTGGCTTCCTGTCTCCAGCACCATTCATATTTTCCTCTGTTGTTTCAAATATTTTATTGTAGCATTATCTCGTCTAGTCTAAACAATGGTCCCACTTGCTCTTGAGAGTTGTACTGTGTGAAGCAAAATGTAGAAAATTGTTATTATCCCCCAGTGTTTGGGTGCAGACACAGAGGGGTGGATGCTCCACAGTCAGGACCCTACCATCCCTTCACTACCCCAGCCTCCACTCTCTGTCTGCAGCTGCACAGTGCAGGAACCACCACCAGTCCCTCAGTCCCTCCCCACCTGTTCCAAGGCTGTGTTCCTTTCCCAAGCACAGGGCACTGATATCTCTCGAGTGAAAAGGATGTGTGTGGTGTCAGTGGCATCAGTCCAGATACACAGTAATGGCAGAAGAGAGAAAAAACTGTGTCCTGCATTCTGAGATAACCCACCATAGAGATCTGAGCTGTGATGTTCCTGCCTCTGGATATACTGTTTCTTAAAGCAGGAGTTCAAATCTCCAGCTCTGTTTCACTCCTATCTACTAATAAAAGTGCATAAAAATGCATCACTTGCCTCATTGCCTTAAAAGCAGTAAATCTCTGTTTATCTTGATGGTTACTAAGTAATGAAAATCAGTGGCCAAATCAGTTATCTGAAAGAGGCTAAATGACAACTTGCTCCACACCCTATAAAAGTCAGGCAGATAGCTTCAAAGCCCTTATCGGTTCCACGTGACTGGCTCTATCCAGAGTGGCTGAAACAGGCCAGCATACAGTGCTTTGTCATCCTGGCATGTCCAAGCCATCCTGCTACTGACCAGCCAAGGACACATGGGTATTTCTTAAGTTTCCATTATGGTTAGACATAGCATCCTGTGACAATTTATGAACAAACAGCAATTGTATTTAGATCATGCCTTAAAATTTGGTAAATGTCCTACCCAGCTATCTCAAAGCATTTCACAAACCTGGTCCTTCTCTTGACTCAGGAATTCATTGCAGTGGGTAAGAAGCCTCCACAGGGATTTCTTTTCCATTTTCCACCTGCAAATTGGGAAAAAGGCTATTCAGCCATTTTTGTGAAGGGATTTGGGAACTCTGCAAGGAGAGTGCTGTTTAGGTATCAGATATCAGTAGCAGCCTGTCACATTGAATTCAGCAAGGGAATGGCTGGCTTTGCTGTTGCAACACTCACGGAGTTGCAACTCAACTCCCTGATGAATTAAGACTCTCTGTGTGACTGAGTCTTTTTGCATATTCCTGTCTCATCTGTTAAATGGAGACAATGATGTTTCTCTGATTTTATGAATTTTGAGCGATAGTACATTAATGGTACTGAGACCATCACTACGCAACACCATGCAACAAATAATTCTGCAATACCCACACACAGAGCATCCATTTGCATTTGTATTCAGCAGGCTATGGAAGGAACCAGACTATTAACACCACTACTCTAGGGCCAAATGCTTGGAGACCACAGCCAGACATCCAGGTGTCTGCTGAACTTCATGGGGTGTAGTGTCCAGGTTTGGGCTTGAATGTAGATTGCGCAGCTAATTCCTACTTAATTTATAAGAGCCTGAACCTCAACATGAACCCCAACCACTGACTTATTAGGAATCTGAATCAGCTTCCCATTTTGTGCCTTGGGATCTGTGTCTCGAAATTACTCTGTTGTCTGCTGCAATCTACTCTGAAGCTGGAGATTTGTTTCTACTGGAAGCAGGGAAACATTATGTCGACAAACTACTTCCAGTCTTTTCCAGGATTACAAGTCAGAGAATGGTGGGTAGATTTTGTGATTTCCATCCTACAATTTAAACCAGATGGGCTAACCTTGCAGCATAAACATTTAAGCAAGAAATGAAAAAAATTGGCAGAAGTAGTTCTGTTTCCTGATTGACTGTGTTATTATGACTTATATTTCTTAACAAGAAACACATAAAGCTAGTTTACAAGATAACGCAGTCACTGTCTTTGATTCATCCCAATAAAATGTGGAGGTTTTGTTTTTGCTGTACAATACTCCAGCCTTACTGCTTGTAACAGGTACAGGGGCTAGTGTCTGCCAGCTTTCCCTCTTGAGAAAAAACAAGGCGAAGACACAAAATGCAGCAGCTGTTGCATAGCCAGAGCCATTTGGATAAGAGTAGGACAGGAATTGTTGCAGGCAATGAGAAGGAAGATTTAACCTGAATCAAACCTCAAGACAAAAATTATGAACCCACAACTCCACACTGTATTTTATTGTTTGCTGCCACCATGTTGCTAACTTGCAGTTCCTTCATTTTAATACAGGTATCAATACCTGAAAAGTATTGAATATGTGGCTGGCATACTGGACTAACAGAATAGTGGTAAAAGTATCTTTCCTGTTCATTTACCCTTTATATACATGAAAGACAAGACAGAATCAGAAGCAGAGGCAAAAAAAAAAGAGACCCAGATAATTAGATGCCACTCATCTCAGAACTTGAAAGCCAGTGAAATAACTAAGATGCTGCGAAAAAATATCTGCCATAATTAAAATGGCTGATTGATGAGTGAAGGCCAGTGTATGGGGCCATGCTAAAAACATTGCTGGAAGGAGCCAGATCTACATACCTGGGGAAACTCAAAGCCAGATGAAGGTATCTGGGAATTTCAAATCACAGGCTTGCAGGATGAATGCTTAGCTTTAATGGCACACGGCAAATTAGCACAACACCAGAGCAGACCTGAAGCTCCTCCTCCACAGCCCTGGGCACCAGTAGAGCTAAAATTTTCACCATTTGCCCAAGCCATGTCTTGGGAAGCTGTAAGGAACAGCCATCATGGCAGGTAAAACCCCAGGTTTTATCTTTATTACTTATCCCAAAGTAATAGTGATTAAGAGATTAATGGTCTGCTTTTCACTCTTTTGACTTGAATGCATGTGCTGTTCTACCCAGGTCTGAGGCACTGTGGCCGCCCAAAGCCTCTGAAGCAGATTTGGGGTGGAGTAGCTGAATTTGCTGAGCTGGCAAAAAGCTCTGGGAGACCAGTCAGGACAGCTGCAGAAGCCACTTGGAGCAGCAGCATAGCACTTTCTGACTGTTCCTTAGGCACAGCAAACTGGAATGCTCTGTGATTTTAATAAATCTCTATGTTAAATATTCACTTGAACCACCTGAGGAAGTGGTCTGTGCTGAGCAGGGTTACCTTGTGCTGAAGGAGAAGTGGTGCTGTCACACAGGGCATGATGGTGGCTCAGCAGTGTCCCTTCAGGGGCAGAGCAGAGCTACACCAGGGAGCAAAATCCTTAACCCTGCCCAAGTCAGATGTAGGAAAGTGCAACTGCCTTTGCTCAGCAGCATGGTGGTGCTCAGCAGCACAGAGGGTGCCACACTGAGAAGGATGAGAAGCAGGAGAACCAGAGAGAAGGGAAAAGGCCTGGGAAACAGATGCTGATGTGAATGGGGAGGTATAGTGAACATCCCTATGTCTCAGGCTAGATCTAGAACAGCCAGAAAATCTGACTGATTTTTTGTGGTTGCAACCAAAGTAACAACCTGTAACTGCTGAGTAAATTCCAGGATGACTGATCAAAGAATTAAAACGAAAAACTAATTTTACAAAACATTAAAGACTACCATGCTTCTTAATGATTCATTCAGAGAGATAGCTAGGACTAACTTTGGAAGTAGCAGAACAACTTCATAAATGTTTTCTGGTGGTTTTATATTATTCTAAATTCTGCTTCTCAATACTTATCAGTTTTTTTCCTATTAACCATAAAGCATATGCTGTCTTGTATCCTGGTTACATGAGATTAACACATAACCTTATTTTTCACAGTCAGTTTTTCAGCATTTCTGCCACTGAAGATCCTCTTCTACAGCTTCAAGTTGAAAAAATCTTTGTGGCACATTTGGTAATGCCTGTAATAATTTATGAATGTGATGTGTTGACATGTTTATTGTGTGCATAAATTGAGCTACTTCAATAGCTGGATTGTCAAGATGCGTACCCAGGAGAGAGAAGATGGATCCAGGCATACACATTTTTGAGGGAACACTTGGAAAACAAAGCAAGCTCTCCTCACTGTGATGTTTTGGCTGGGCCCTTGGCTGGGCTCACTGGAGAGATCTCCCTGGGAGAAATGTGGGCGCCTGCAAAGCAAGACATGAAAGACCCCAGAGAATTTACAGAGGACCACTTAAACAGACATGTTTGTAAGCAGGATTCCAAAAAGGGTTGAAAGTGCTCAGATCTGTAGATGTTTAATTTAGTAGACATTGGCAAGACTACAAGAAAAAGTGTGTGTGAAATATTTTTTAACCAACATGCTTTATTTCATTGGTTAAGTGGCTCTTCTGTTTTAAAAATGTTTCAGTCATGCGGGAAGGCTGAAGGTCTCTCTTCTGATGTACGTATGTGAGATTGGAAAATGCATGGGGTACATAGGCTGGAGCTTGTGTTTAGTACAGTAGGTGGGAATCAGATTATCCCGTGCATCAAAAGGTAAAACTTCAAGGTCTGCTATAAACAGAGGGCAAGCCAGAAAGATCACTGGCATCCAGAGATATAGCAGTAACCATAAGAAGACCATCGCCTTCCTTATAAGTCCTTATGTATAGTTCTACTAATGACTTTTATTAAACAATTAAGCCTTAGCATTCAGAAGATTCATATTTGCTACAAAAAAGCTGTCCCATTAACACAAAGTACAAACTGAAACAAAGCTAATGAGCCTTAATACTTGTAGGATAATTCAAAGTTTAAAGGTGGTATTAACAAAAATAAAATAAGGAAGAGTGGAAAACTCCAGTTTCATTGTCCACTAGAGAACCTGAGCTTTTTCCTTTTGGATCATAAAATTAAATCTATTGCTCAGCTCTTACACTGTTACTAAAGTAGTGCAAAAACACATATATGTGCATAATTAAGTACCCCTATGTGACCATAAAAAGTCTCACTGGCTGTTCAAGGGGAAGGCGAATGGGACTTGACAGCAGCATAAAAGAGGGAATGGCATTATTGTAATCTCCCTGTATTTCTTTATTTTGATGGGGCTCAGCCTTATGTGGTAGAGTGATGGGGTCTGCAGCAGTGGCAACTGTGTTCCATTGCAGAGTCTGGGCTGTGTGCCCTGTGCATCTGAGACACAACAGTAAATTGACCTGGAACTGCACAACTATTTATCCCATGGAAATCATACCTCAAACCAGACACACAAAATACCTGAGGCACTGGGTATATTAGATACACCTGAAAAGTTAGGTGAATTTTTTATTTATTTGCCTTCTGGTTTTGCAATGTCAGATATGAATGGAAAATGGGTAAGTGGAAAAAAGTCCCTGAGTCCCGCCCTCGAAAACATGATCTAGCTTAAAGCACTGGCATTTCAATCTTTGTATTCAAATGAAGAGACCAAACAAGTGTGAGAAACAAACAGGGTAAGCAGCACAGCTATAAAATGACATTTTGGAAGTGACAAGTAAGCAGTTGCATGGTGACCAATCTCTTACCACAGTTATGCTCAATTTCATGTGGCCCCCATTAGCCACACCACTGTCCTGGGAGCTCCCCACATGTCCCAGTGTTGACAAAAAATCTGGAAGTAAAGAAAGGGAATGGGTATCAACATAACACAATGGAGTTGTGGGGCAGGGCAGACACAGGAGCACTGTTCACATCTCATGCAACCCCTAGCTCCACTCCTTGATAAATAATCACATCTTGCTACAGCAACACCTTGAAGAGGCACATGGGGTTTTATAGATGGACTTAGAGCTACTCAGTAGATGCAGTCAAGCTCCTTTTGAGCCGCCTCCCCTGTGAGACTGGAACCCTTCCCAAGAGGGATCCCTGTGGCAAAGGGCCTCTCATCTGTTTGACCCTGGAGCAAGCACCACATTGTGCCGGCAGCAGAGAGGAGGCAGCAGTGACATTTTTTCCTGAGGTAGGAGAAGAGTCACCTGTGCCCTGAGGCTGCTCTGGGGGCTGCAAACTTGGGCCAAGAGACAGAAATAACCCAGTAGTTGTTAGCTGGAGAGCTTGGATTTACAGACTCTCCAGGAGAACAAGGCTTAATGAAAACTCCAAGGAAAATTAGATAAAATGAACTGATGTGGACATCAGAAAACTTCTACAGCATAAATCATAAATTCTCCCCAGTTTGGAGAGAGGTAAGAATTTCATCTCCATTAATTTAATTCAGCAGATAGAAGTAACAAAGCAGCCTCTGCATGGGAGAGTTAACATTGCTTGGATTGATAGAGAGAGACAAGATGCACTTGCAGGCATAGGAAAAATGCATCTCTGAGAAAATTTCCACTATTAATATTTTTCCCTTGCAAATGTGGGTCTTCTAAAACACTCTTTTCTTTTAGAAGGATCTAAATGAGGAGGAGGTGGGAAGTAGAGCTACAAAGCATGTAAGAAAGCCTCAACTACATGAGTGGGAGGAAGGAGGAAGAAATGAAAGAATAATGAAGCTTGCATCACTGAAAGCAAACAACAGAAGAAGGGAAATGCATGTACTTGTGGCTAAATTTTGAAGGAACTTAGGCCGAGGTTTCAAACAGCAGTGGTTAGCATAGATGCAGGCACAGAGTAATTCAGATAATCTGATCAAAGAACAAAGAAATGTTAAAACTGATTTAATTAGGAAAATACCTGCCTTAGAGTTAGTGGGTGAGCACAGGAAAAGATGCCTTGTTTTTATTGTTGATATGAAATAGCCTTGGGAGGATTATCAGCACCTGCAGTATCCAGGTTCATTACAAGACTTGGGCATTGCTTCAGTGGGGCCAGGATTTTACCTTTCATGGAATCTCTGATGGCATCTGTGAGATGTCTTTATACGATGACATTGCAAACAGGTATCTATATTTTTAAAAACAATTAATAGAAATCTTGTTATTAGCATGGTGCCCAGGGTCCCCAGCTCTAGCTGCATCAATAGTTGAGCCCAAATGTTCAGCTACTCTTGGTGTGTTGTCACTGAAACTAAATCAGGTGTTTCTACTTTGAGAGCTTCTTCAGGAGCCATCACTAAATGGCTATCCCTCTGAAACGGGAAACAAGCCTGGAAGAGGAACCTGGGGTTGGGTTCATTCCACACCTTATTTTTGTCAGTGCTTTGCTGTAAGAGCATTCACCAAGCCAGGCTCATCTATCCTGACACAGTCTTCGAAAACTTTGCAGAGTGGTCAGTAGAAAACTTTCAGCTGAACTGAGCAAGGAACCTGTCTGTCTTACACAGGAATCCCGTGGGATGGGATTGTCTCTGTCTCTCTGTCACCAAAACCACCTACAAAATGAAAACTGTAACTTTGCTCAGGAAACCCCAAGGTTTTATATTCACTTTGGAATAAACTGAGCTCATCCATCCATTGAAGAGGCAAGCATCAGGGAATCAACAGGAGGTTTTGCCATCTGCAGACAAGCAATGCTCAGGGATATAACGAGGATCAAGATGGGGGCAGGGAGAAGTTTCATGCCAGCAAGTTTCATTCCAACAAATGGAAAGACTACACTGCTACTGCAACCTATACTGGCTTTTCCAAATCAGCTTGGAGACAGCAAGAAAAAAGGGCAGAGGAACAATTTTCCATTTCCTAGTAAAACTATATTTGATACAGATAGAAAACCACATTCCTTTTCTTTTTTTCAAACCTTGTCATCAAAATTCAGAGTTAATACTTTCTGTACATTGTTGTGCAATATGCTGGTGCAAAATCTGGGTCTCCACAGCAAAGCAGGTTGATCCAAGGTTGGCAGTCCTGTAGAGTAGTGGAGTTTGGGTAGGCAGGAAAAAGAATTGGGAGGATACAGCTGTCATTCCGTCCTATGTCTGAGCAAGAATTTATCCCTTAGGAAAAAGAAAAAATCTCATCCCATCCTGAACCAGCCATTCCCACATTATGATAAAATAAATCCAAGAGGATAAGATAGGCTTTCCCTGTGATCACTTCAGCAATGACATACACCTCGAGCTGTCGTTCTACAGGGCTGGTTAGAGAAAGCGAACTTAAAATTAATAATTAAATGCCCACTACAGGCTTGACAGTCTCCCAGCGTGTGACAGCGCTGATGGTACCACCTCCCTCTGAGATCCTGCCAGCCTTTGCACTTGTGGACGGGCCCGCTCAGCCCTTGGCTCCCCATCCCCTGCTCTCAGGGCAGCAGGGCAGGGCAGGCAGCAGGAGGAGGCTGCAGAGGGGCAGGAGAGCGGGCGGCAGGAGGAGGGGCGCCCTTGGCATTGCGGGCTCTTCTGGCACGGGGAGGTTTCTCTGTTTTCAGCCGGGAATACGATGCAAGGTGTCAGGCTGAGGCTCCCGGCGAGTAAGATGGTAAAAAATCAGAGTTTTAGTTCTGCATGTCTCGTTTTTCAAGGTGTAAAAGGCCGGCTGCGGTGGCACCAAGGCCGTTCCCAGTCGCCAGGCGACGGCCGGAGAAGGGGCCCGAGGCGTGTGGGCCCTCAGCGGGGGCTGTGCCCGGGCAGCC